>CADDXX010000732.1:176523-218376 GCA_902810485.1 Alauda arvensis | reverse complement strand
CAGTAACAGAAAAACTGTAAATTGTAGTTCAGCACCTTCAATAATTTCTCCTTTCTCCTTTCTTGATGTTTCCAGTGGCACATCAAGCCYTGGTGGAAGCTGCCTGGATGTTGGTGGCAGCTTTGCAAAGGGCAAGGGAAAGTTCTGTGCTGCAATGGGGAATGGAACAGTGCACTGATTTCCAGGAAGTCTCCTAAACAGAATAAAGAATTATTAACTTTTTGGTCACTATTACTAACTTGGAACTGATTCTAACAAATAACCCATGTTCAATTAAGAAATATCTGAAACAATCAGTCCTCTATTTCAATAATTTTTCCATATATAATCTAAAATATTGAGAACATATTTATAATTTAATACAGCTATTGTGATTCTGTGCCAACAATTATCTCATGCACAGAACTTGAATTTAAAGTTATAAAATAACCCAGGCCAAGAGAAAGGTAGATTTCTCAACTCAGAAAAAATCTCTACAAATTATAACTTTGTCTCATGCTGTAAATTGACATATTTTTGGTTTTACACTTAATATAAAATAAGTGTAATAATATTTATGTTAAAGCAGTACAAAAAATGCAGGGAACACTGCCATCATGTGAGTACACACATACAAACAAAACATTTAGCATAAGATTGATCAATAACCTTTTTCTGCCTCAAATATTAAAAAAAAAAAATTTACAAAGCAGCTCAGGGTGCTTTGATAAAATGCACAGTGCACTTGCATTTTGGGAGGTTACTAAGAAAAACACATCCTCAAATATGGGTGTTAAGTAAAACAGGATTTACTTTTTGCTCATGAAACAAACCTGGGCCCATTTCAGGTCCATGGTAATTTTCATTTTGACTTGACTTTACTGGAGCCAAGATTTACCCAATACCTTTAAAAGGAAACTGAAGAATGCAGCCTGGCTTTCAGCACTATGGATTCTCAYACAAGGATGATGGAAGCAGCAGCACCATTTTGTTGAGGACTATTTTAAGGGATCCCAGCAACCTAGACATGCACAAAATGYCACAGCTGTTGCCTCTGTCTTCACCCAAATATATTTTCACAATGCAGAATGCACAGTGCATTTTGCCTTCAAATTAGCATTTGGAAAAGGCACTGCAACTCATTTATAACACATTTCATTAAGTACAGGTCTCACTAACACTTATTTTAGTTTCTCTATCAAAACAGGGCTTAGTTTAGCTTCAGCAAAACTGCAGATTAGAAAGCTGGAGGAAAGAGTATTCACTTGCTGGAAAGCTTTTTGTACAGCAAATGTAGTAGAGATTGCAAAAACCAAATTGATTTGCTCCAGTGTTTAATACACTTAATTACTTGAAACTCTTTTGGTACTTGCTTTTAATTTTAAAGAAAGTCCTGCAATGCAGAAATCAACAGCTTCTCTGAAAAGACATCCTAAAAAGTTAGAACAGAAGGTTCAAAAGCCATACYAATGTTTCAGAAGACAGTTTAACCTTGAATTGAAGAGGTTTTTTTCCRAATTATACAACCAGTGATTGAAATTGTGCTTTTACTATGTATCAAGGTTTTTCATTTGTCAGCTGGAAATCACTTTCATGTCCCATACAATTCTGTCACTGGTCCTAAATTTGCAGATTGTCCAAGTTTTTCTTCTGAAAAGAAATCACTTTCACATATTTGAATATGAATATCAGCTATGCAGTATTTTCAGTTATGTAGAACACCAACTTTTTTTAGTGCAGAGCCTTTTCTTSAGTTCACCTCTTAACAAAGTCACTTTTCACAACATTACAATTCAACACAGGAGGTTGGGTGGCCTGATAAAAGTGATTTGTTGCCATTGAATACTGGAGAAAGGATAACAGCCAGGAGTATGGGAAACTGGAATGTGTGATTTTATTCTCTCTTTTTATTTTTCTATTTCATTCAAGGATTATTGTCATGATAAACCTCCTGATTACTGTGTTTTCTTATGGAAAATAAGTGAGAGTAGGCATCTCTAACCTTCCTGTCACAGTTTGATTTTGGAGATCCTGTTTCTATTTCTAGAGTATTCATTTGCCAAGGATAATCTGTCCTAGTCAAACCTGCTTAGGTACAAGAAAGTTTYCTTGTCTCTTATATTTTCAGTGTTGAGGTTACAATATTTCATTGAATTTTTTAGGAAAAATCTACTGTTTTTCTCTAGGAGAGCTTGTCATTCAGCTCAAATTCATGCTGAAGGCTGCAATCATTGTAGCATTGTTATTTCTCTTTCATTTTCTTTAAACAAAATATCTTAATTTTCAGTGCAGGATGTCATTTGAAGATCTCAGCATGGTCTGGAAGCTTATAATCTCATTAAACTTTACAGACAAAACTGCCATTTCAAATATTTCTTTGGGCCTGAAGTCGAAGAGGAGGAGGATGATACACAGTCCCTGGATGGCTGTGAGGTGAAGAAGGCTTGAGTTACAGTAGTGCAGATGGCCATCCACTGCACAAGGTGTACCACTTTCACAAGGAAAATTCTCCTGAAACTCATTTCGAAGGAGCTCAATTAGGCTCTGAGAGAGACTGATGGGAAAYGGGGTGAGACTGGGTCTGGGAAGTGAGGAAGTCTGCAGACCCCGCAAAGAGAAGAAACATGAAGGTTAAGAAGAAAACGTGGGTTCCAGGGAGAAGAATACATTGCCAAGTGGAAAGCAGGGTTATAGCATGACTGCCAAAGATTTAATACAACACAGAACTTCTTCAAAAACTTTCTAAACTTGCAGGAAATTGAGGTTCAGGTCATTGATCACAGTGCYCTGTGGTTTCTTGTTTGAGCTATGACTGCTGGACCAGGTATGCAGAAGTTTCCCACAGACCACATTACATGGGATCCCAAAGCTCTCTCAGGTGCCTCAAAGAGAAGGAGGTACGTGTGTGTGGGCACCTGAGAATGKCCTTCAGGGTCAGGTTCAGGTCCAGACTCAGACACATGCAGATGTCCTTGTTACATATGAGCTGGATGGGGCTGTGTCTGCCCACTGTGGMGGCCAGAGCACAGCTCTGCTCACTGACACTGGCACCACACTGCCTGGACTGTCCAGACCTGRCTGCCTGTGCTGACAATGGGTTTCACTCTCCTGTCTGKGTCTGGGCAGGCAGTGATGTTTTGCTCATTCCCAACACCCACACCAGCTGCACAGGAAGGGCACACAGGAACMCCAGAGCAGCCCTGGCCTCTGCAGCAGCAACAGGAGACCAGGCACAACAAGAGTGGCTTGGAGCATCTCTGCTGGCAGTGACCATGTGTGTGCTGCCAACTGAGTCATGCCCAGGGATATCCACAGTCTCAAGTAAGAGCAGAGATGTCTAATATGCATGCAAATATYTACACATTGACATTTAAATGCAGGYATTTTTCTSTGCAAGGTGAATCCTGAYYTTGATGTTTCCTCTTCCTTATTTGTTTGCACTGCAATCTGAGCCACCTTTGAGCTTGTTGTTAGCCAGAGTTATGTGTAGCCACACCCCAGCTCTTTTTATTCTCCCAAATGACTGTGCCCGACTTGCATTGTGCTACCATCATTTCAGTTCCTCTTCAGAGGTAAACATAAAGAGTTCCCCTCTTGCTGAAAACTGGATCTGACAACAGGCTCTGATGCTGGGTACCTTTCTGCCTGTTGGGTGTAGGAAGATAATGCATCCCATCAGAGTGGTCATAACATCAAAACAGGAAAAGCCCAGCGTTGTTCCTGTGTGTTTGTTCTTATGCACTGAGTACATTTCTTCAAAAACAATCAGTACCTTAATATGAGCACCAATGGGCAAATGTATGCACAGAAATTTTKAAAAGCTTTACCTCCCATTTGATTGGTACTGCTCTGAACTCCTTAAAGTTAGATTTGGATGTGTAAACTACAAAACTATCTTCAAAAACCCTCGCATCTTCAGAAGTTTCACACTGTTGTAGTTTTTTTTTATATAGTATTCATGATCATTTTCCATAAAGAGCTTTTTCTACCTTTTGATATAAGGAAAACTGACTTGTGGTTTTTTAATAATGAAATCATAATATTTGTGTGAAGAGGTATATTGCTATGAAGAACTGACACTGATTATTTTTACTCAAATAGACTAGGTTAAAAGACTTTTAAATGTTTCTGTTTTGGTGAAGGGAGGACTGAAGTGATCACTGACTCCCTTTTTCTCTTTTATTTTTTTTCCCCAGCTATATCTTCCATTCATTACTGTTTGTTCACAAAAAAAGCCCAACAAGGAGAATAAGCAACACCATGTGGCTTGGTTTGTCCTTTGCTGATGTCAAGCCAAAATCTGAACTGTAGCAGTCTAAATAAATAGTTCAAAAACAAGCATTCAGTTCTGAAGAACAAAACTCTTAATTATTGTTGCATTCACACYAGTAAAGTGAACATGCAGGGGTCCAGGTTCAAACACTGGAACAGGGCACTGCATTCTGGTGAACATCCCCTGTGGCACAGTTTTTTGCTGGTCCCATGTATTATCCTTGCAGACAGTGCTGRGAACAGGACTTCTCCCAAAAGACAACATGTATGAGAGGACTCTGTCTAGCAGAGCAAAAAAGTGCAGCAGTATGGACATGCACTATGTAAATTTGGTGCCTGAGGGCCAAATGACCCYTAGACTATTTAATTTTCAAATACATATGAAGTTTATTGGGAAATCAGGGGATAACTCAGGCTGCAAGTTATAAAACTTTTACAAATAAACCTTCACATAATCAGTATTTGGGTCTTCGTGTCAACCATAAAAATTTTTTGAGGGAAATTCATGTTCAGAATAAAAGCTGCATTTATCAGAGAAAACTTTCTTCTTTGTAATTTGGCCAGTATTAAGTGTGGTTCTTAGCTTCTTCAGGAATTAGGCTTCTTTATCTGAAGAGAAGAGATTGTAAATGTTCCAAAGAACTTAGTGAGGGAGAATTATACTGCAGAAATGTTAAACATTATATACTTCCACCATTACGACAAAATATGTTGTGTAGAGTGGTAAATTTTACATTCAAAAAGTGATTCTAGGGTTTAAAATTTATTTTCCCTATAAAATGCAAAATCAATTCATAACTTGAATTGAAGTAGATAATTTGAGCATGATTTATTGTGCCATCTTCATATATGTGATATGCTTCAAGGACTAAAGGAAATAAGAAATGTRTTTAAAACCCAAAACACTTCAGTGTATTTAAAATATTCATGGGTGGCAGATGCGGTTTGGGCTGTAATGATCCTAACAGCTGGTTACAACAKCTTCCTCCAAAATAGATGCTTTTTTATTTTCAGTCAGATGAGTTTTCTTTCTCTTTCAGCTAAAGACAAAGTTCTTCCAGATTGCTACCAAAACTTTAGATAAGTTGATTAGATGCCAGTGGAAATTAAAAACAAATGAAAAAGGTACACATTTTATTCCTGCCTACTTCTTGACCTTTTATCATGATAGCTGTGGTTAATCTCTACTGAAAGAACCATTTTTAAAGGGAGTCAATGGCATGCATTTTTTTGAGTTGTTGCATATTGAACCAGAACAATTTTTGCCCTTTTCCCAAAAACATGGCGGTGGGTGAAAAGAGTAAAATTGTCAGGTGCTGTAATACCTCTTTTGAAAGGCACTCTTAATARGATAAGTAAATAAATCCAGGAAATAAGTGCCTTAGGATATTGTGAAGTTTAAAAGAACATCAATTCCAGGAGGTATTAGAGAGACTCACCCAGGAGCAAAGGCTCTGGGGACTATAAAACATGGGGCAAATTTCCTATCAGGGAGTGACCAACAGCTGTCAGAGGCTCTGTGGCCACAGGAAATGTCAGCCTATGCTTCCACTGCTCTTTTACACTCTCCACAARCACTGATAGCAGCACTGTTATACATAAGATACTGGAATAGGGGGACCTCTCCTTGACCAGAATAAAGTTGATTTATACCAGTGAAGATGCTGATCATTTGCTCTTTGCCTGCCATCTGTTCTAGGTTAAAATGCATCTACATATTCATTTTGAGCAGTGGAAAAATATATACAAAATATGGTACAGCAGACTCATAATCCCCTTCATATTGCTATGCCTCTGATTTAATACATACAGGATTTGTGTAAATGAAAATTTAAATATTAAATTTAGGTGAAAAAAAAACAAACCTTGTTTAGGATAAAAATAATTAGTTAGAAAAAGAAATAACTAAATGTGTCAAACATTTGTATAAGATAGAGATAATGTTGAAATTTACAGCTACCTGACCATCAGTGGAAACTCCATAACACAGAACAAGCAAAAGATTGAAAGAAAAGTAGAAAGAAAAAAATGAATGCCATTAATAATTTGCTCTTTTTAATTCATCAAAATTAGGAAGTCTCTTTGCAGCCAATCACATAGGGAAAACAACTGGGGATCACAGTGGGGGAAATTAGTTGAACCAGAGCCTTTCRTAGTGAGACATTTTACAGAGCATCTGCCTAAAATTTTACTGACCACAGAGTATGGGGTATATAAACAAAATCAAGAAGGAAATTCCATAAACAGAGCTTAGCAATTACCCAAGATTTCTATGGGCACTCTAAAAGATGAGATAGTTGAAATGTTAATAGTAATGTGCAATCCCTTGTAAAAATTGCTATGATATATGATGACAGGAAGTGGCAAAAACTTCCAGAAAGCCTCCAGGCAGTTCTGAAGGATACAGTCCTGCAAGTCTGAGACTTGGTCTTGGCAAATTACTACAAACTGTAATAAAGAAAATAATCTATGGATACCTTCATATATAGGTCTGTTTAGAAAGTGCCATTAGTGCTTTTATAAAAGATTTAATGTCTTTAAAACCCTACAGAGTACCTTAAAATGACCAACAAAATGATGGGAACAAACGTGTGTTGCTGATAGAGTTTTGCTTGGGTGTCCAAAGGCTCTTGGCAAACCCTCTCAGGAAACAAGGAACAAAGCATAAAAAAGAATGTCCTTGCTTAATAAATCATTTGCTAAAAGGRTGGTAAACAGAAGGCTGAAAGACATGGCCAGACCTTGCAAGAGAGGARCATTGGTGCAGTTCTGCAGGGAGCTGTACTGAGATCTGCAGGTTTATCTTACAAATAACTGATCTGGGGGAGTTCAGTAAAGTAAGAAAGTTTGCAAAAGGTTGTTAAATTGATCACATAAATAGAAGTGAGCAGTGGCTGTAAAGCCTTGCAAAAGGACTGCATGAGACTGGGCTGTAAAGTAATAAAATGGGAGAGGGAATTCAAAGAGGATAAACATAAAACAATGCACTCAAAGAAAAAGAAGTCCAACATCATACATAAGAGGATGGGCTCTGAGTTGATCATTGCAACACCAGTTGTAAGAAGTTGGAGTTATGATGGAGTCGTAAAAATAGAAGTTCAAAGGCTAGTAAAAAAAAAATCAAAAGAACAAGCAGTTAAGAATTACTGGGAAGGAAATAGAGAACACAACAGAAAACACTGTGTACATTCATCTTAAAAACTGTATMTCTAATCTCCATATCTCCAAAATTATATTAATTAAACTGGAGAAAATGCACAAAAGGGCAACAAAAGTGTTCAGTGGACTGAAATGGTTGCTAAGATCCTTTTTGTCTCAAAAAATGGTGACTTGGATGTACAGCAGAAGTCTACACAATCATAAGGGTCAGAGAAAAGAAGATCAGGGACACATGGTTCATCCTCTTCCAGGATAAAAATAAGACAATATGGGTGCAGTAAGGAGAGATCAAGCACAAAACCAAAAAGGTAACGTTTCATGCAGAAGACAGTGGATGTGTAGAWCTCCTCTCTAAAAGATGGTGTGCATTCCATAAATCTACAGGATTACTTAGAAAGTTCATGGGGAAAAAAAAATATCACAGAGAATAACTAAACTTTATGTACTTAAGCAAATTCACTGAAAAGCTGGATAGCTAGAATAGCTTGAATAGCTAGAAGCTGGGGGACAGTATGGAGAAGTCTCCTTGTTCTTACTGCTGTCTTGGTTGGTTTCAGTGTGTGTCCATTGCTGGATGCCAAATACTGGGCTAGGTGAGTAGTTCTTCTAGGCTGATACCATAATTCTCAYGTTCCTTTGTTCATACATATTTGCAAAAGGGAATGTCATGGACCTAATTCAYGAAGACAATGAGATACTCTCATCAGCAATGAGTATTCCTGTGGCAGCACTGAAAGAAATTCTTTTGGTAGGAGCTCCTTTATCTCCCACAGAATGGTCTGCAGATGAATGAACAGAAATTTGTGACTTCTGCAATTTCCTGACATATTTCTTTTAATCAGGTCTTCTTAAAAGCAAATTCTCCAACTGTCACTGTTGACAAATTTCGCAATAAATCTGTTTAAAGTGTGTTTTGCATGCACTAATCCATGTAACACAAAGGGTGTCTTTCTTACTTCTTGTATATAGAACTTCATCTGCTGATCGATTTAATTGTATTCTAGTCCTATTAGCCAACATTATCATTTTTGCTCTGTCATAAACAAACAATTTGGTAACAGAGAACATAAAAAAGAAAATCAATTGATTCAAACCTCAAAATATTTCAATGTCTTGGCTGGTTTTCATAATTTTTTTTTTTAGTTTAGGCAGTTCAGGCACACGAAATACAGGATAGAAACAATGGATCAGACACCAAAACATAGCTAGTGCTATGAGAAGTTCAGAAAGGGCAGGCATCTAAGGTTCTGAAAACTGTCCCCTGTTTATTAGTATAATATAAATGTCTTTTGTTTCCATTGTTCTATTTTACAGGGTCGTTTGTTTTTTGTCCTAATAGTGGGGAGAGATAGTAAAAAAAAGATTTAAAGGAAGAGAAAAAATTTCTTATTTTTTTTCCATTATGTATTTCAATAAAAGCACAACAAACATTAATTAGATTCTGCTCCTCACTCCTGTAGAATCCTACCATAGTTTGTTTTTTTTTTTAATGAGATGTTTATGTACATGTATACRTATAAGTGTCTGTTTAAAAAACTGTATGTGGGGCCACTTTCAGCATTTTTAATATCTCTGCAGAAGTAAAATGCACATGTAGGAAAAGGCAGAATTAATACTTTGTTGCTAACAGTGCATTACATTTGTGCTTTTCCTTTTTAACTTTACATCATTTTTCCAGATGTAAAGAACTACAAGAGACAGTCTTACCAATGCCTTTTTAGAGGCTATAAAATGTATTTTTTTGGCTACTTTGATGTAAATGTGCTACTAACATAAAAATATACCTAGATTTAAAAATTAACTCTAAATCTGATCAGAATTAACTATTTATTTGTTCATTTTTAACTGTGGCAATTGTACCTCTTGTATAAGAATCTGTGGCTGTTTGACTCTTTTCTGGAACACTTAGTGCCTTCACTGACCTAATGTTAAGTGTCAGGAAACAGCTCTGAAAGCTGTGGACACAAATCTGTGCCTCTGCACCATGAACCATCATGCCACATGAATGAGGAGAGAAAYATCAGCAATCCAGACAGCTGCCTTGTTACTTTCCTTGCCTCATCCATGAGTTACAATTCAGAATGTGGTATCAACTCACTGAACAGCATTTTTAAACAGCATTGTGTAACTTATCCTACTTCCAYGTGTGCAGCAAAAAAGTCTGGAGTCATGTTTCTTTTTTTAATTCTGCCATCCTTATGGGTTGCTTCCAGCTTGGGATATCCTATGATTCTATGACTCTATAGCAATATTTTTCATTTGAGAAAATAATTTGATACTGGACAAGTTCCAAAAAGATATAGAAAGCACATATGAGTTTGASATAAAACTTGCAGGGGAAGATTCTGCAGTCTGTAGCATGCAAGAGATGATGCAGCAGCTGTAAGCACAGCACACAAATCAAGCAGTCTCACTCTCCTCTCCTTGCTGCAATCACCTCTAGGCTCTAAGCTGCAGCTGAAACGTAGCAGGAGTTGAGAATACATCTTTTATGACAGTAACATATAATTCTCTAATTTATGCTGCATCAGACCCTCTCAGTAGGGCTGCCTTTATAAAAAATTCAGAATTAGCTATAGCTGCCAGCAAGGTAGTCAAATGAGACAGCAACATGCACACTTGCAAAGATSTACATGAATGGAACATTTCCAACAGTGCACAAAGTAAACAGAAGTTCTACACATGATAACCTTTTCTCTGTTCTACATTCATGCTTATCTGAATGCAACAGGTTGAGGAAAACAGTTATTAAACTCCATTAAAYATTTCTTTATAAAATGTCGGACATTTTTTCTACTGATTACCTCTTCTATACCAAATGAGTAGGGAGACAGCCCAGCTAGTTGATAGAGACCAGAGAGAGAATATGCACACAGAGCAAATGCATGCCAGAGAGCCAAACATTCTCTCTAAATTAGGGAAAATTGTTTTCTGGACGCTTAGCTTTTGACTGAAGCAGGTGTTACTTTGAAAATACTGAAATATTCTGCTTTTTTTTCTTTTTAAATGTCTCACTGCTGCATTTTCCTTATTTTAATGATAATACTGCACACAAATTGCACCAATTATTATCCATTAATATCCACCTCTGCTGTCACTAATATGTGCCTCATGCATAGCCTGTGTCAGCTCCCTGATTATTGATTGGCATAAGAAAAGACCTCACAAGCAGCTGAAATCAGAGTCTGTGGTTCCTTCCCTGATTTTGAATCCTTTGACTAGCCACAGAGTATATGGCCACTTTTCCAACTTGCAGCTATGTAAAGCTKAAGCATACTCCAGTAATTTCTTTTGAAAATGTGTTCTGTGTACAATGGGTTAKGCTAATTCAGCAGAGAGCAGTGAGTCCATGGTATTGCCTGTTTCTGAACCAAACTACCCATGCCTTGTGATTTTTTATGGTTAGAGCATGTTTTTCAATCTTACTCAGCATGTTGGTTTTTCTCCCTCCTTCAGCTGCCTCTCCCTGAAACTACTGCTTCCCATTCACCTTTTCAACAGTGACTCTTCTTCCTGATCCACTGATTTTAATTCTTTATAAGTAATGTGTGTTGTACAGAACTGTGGATAATTGCAGCTTTACAAAGTGTTTATAATGGCATCTTTCCTTCTTTTGTAGCATTTTCCTGTTTATGTCTTAAAACATCTCAGTGATTTTAAAAAGAGGTTTTGGGTTGGTTTTTGGGTTTTTTTTTTTTTTAGTCTGTAATGATTATGTTTACTTTTTTAATATACTTTTGATCAATATAGAACATGAGATAAAGGACTAAAGGATGTATGTAATACTTACTTGTATGCCCTCAGAGAGCTTTGCTTTCTCTCTTCTGCAGCGCCTTTACTGATCACAGTTTCATTTTGAGCAGGCTTCCCTGAAGTGCCATAAAGAGAGTGGCTTTTTAAAGCTGGATAGATAAAACACATAAATCATAAATGCTTCTGAGACTTCCCTGCAGACATTCACCCAARGAGCAGGGAGTTTTGCATGGGGAAGTGATTGGAATGGAAAGCTGGCCAGGTCAAGAGATCCCTTCTCAGCCTCTGATGACATCATTGCATTAATATAGAGGACCTTGGAGAGATCCTGGCTGGAATTTCAAGTCTGGGGGTCTTGTAAGGTTTTGGGGGAGAAGACAATGATGAAGTCATCAGACAAGCTCTCATTTCAAAATTTTAGCTGGAAATCTGTTTTTAAGAGTCCAGCTTGTTTCTCAAGGTCGAATGCTGCTGTGCATGATGTTAGATCCCTTAAAACACAACAACAGCAAAAAATTTCAATAGAGAAATTATCCAGCCTTATTGGCAGGACAGGACATACTTATATGTCAGCTTTGAACAAACTACTTGGTTACCCAAGATTTCAGAAAAAGAGGTAACAAAATCCTGCTCACAGCCCTGACTCTTTCCTGACACCATTGGACTCCTGCCCCTCTCCCAATCCAGAGAAAGAGGACAGATTTGTCTCTATTGCTGAATGTGTTTCTRAGCATCCTTCTCTGTCTGCATCACCAGCACGGTGTGTGCTGTGACCCTGCAGCTGGTGAGGCAGCTCTCATCTGGCAACAGCACATTTATGTGGTGCAGCATCCTGACAGAGGAGACTGATCCTAGCCTAGGGAGAAATGTAGGGTATAGGAGCTCACTTATATTTCCATATGTCTGCTGACAGCAAGACTTTTTGTTTCATTCTTGTGTGAAACCATCACATTCATAAGCAGGAAAATGAAATGCCAATATGTTTATAATTTTTAACTCTCTACATGGTATTAGGCAATGTCTAGACACACACAAAAAAAAAGCAAGGCAAAGCCCCTCTTTTACAGTGGCCACTTCTGAAAGTTCACTAATAGCTTTAACAAAATGTAAGATCTAATAGCTTTTTTGAGGGCAGCACTATTAAACTTCCACTAGCTGATGGCAAGTAAAGTTGTGCTACTGCAGCTTCTAAAGGCATTAATTTCAGAATCAATTTTAGTGATTTTCACTCAGCAAGTTTAAATTAGACACATAAATGTATTGTTAGAAATGCCATGTGTTTAGATCCGTAGGAGAGTTAAAAAAGAAGAGCAGCTGAGTGCAGCAATTACACAGGATATTCTAAATTGAGAGAGGGTGAAGAGATGGGATGATAAAAAGGCATTTGAAATTTAATATTAGAGGGGAAATAGATCTAAATATATATATATGTTTATTTATGTCTAGATATAAATATGGATTTAGAGATAGATGATATAGATATAGACAGATATAGATTACATATTCATGTAGCTCACATATTAATAATGCACACATACCACTGTTGGAAAAACAAGGCCTGAACTGAAAATCAGTCTCTGATACATAACTATTCTCTGGTGCTGAGTTTGAGAAATTTGGGATTCAAAGGTGATGTTGAATAAAGAGGCAAATTCAGTATATACTCAACACATATTGGCTCAGATGTTACTGATGCTGAACTAGTGATGAGCCCACTGAAAAAAATCTCGATTTCCTGGTAATCCTTTGAGGAAAGGATTGTCTTTAACAGAACAAGASCATAATGAAATTAGTCAGGCTTGTTTTAATAGAAGGGTGTTTCCATCTGCARCTGCAACATTTGTAGCCATGCTACAGTGACTCAAGATCTCATGGTTTTACATTAAACCCAGAGTAATGTAACAGAGTTATTGGAAAAAAAAGAAAAAGGTAAATAAAGGAGGCCGTTTTGGCTTTTCCTTCTGCAAAATTCAGTATCTGATGAGGCATCTGATGTATCTACGTGAGTAAATGGTATGTCAGAGAATGAACAAATGCCACACCCAAAATTTAAAATAATTGCTCTTTTTTTCCAAAAGCAGCAAGATTTTTGAAAGAGCCTGGGACCAGGGGCTCCTTAAAGCCATCTCCTTTCCTGYAGCAGAGCCCAGAGGCTGCTGTGGTTCTACCCAGCCCTGCTCYCTGAGGAATCATGCATCAGCTGGCAGATGACAAACAGGCCCAGGTACACTTTATTTGTCCCAACATAAAGAATGGGGAATTGGCTGGCTGCCTAGAATATCTTCATAGAGACAAGAACATGGGGAATTTTTGTTTGCAGATGTGCTCATGGTAAATAAATACTCTGGAAGAAGACAGGAGCAGAAGACATCATATGACACCGAGGTTGAGACAAGACAGACTGCACTGAGAGTGTTCAATGGACTCAGTGTTCATTGGAATGTCACAAGATCATCATAAATATTTACTTCCAAAAACACATTAAATAGTAAATAACAAACTAATTATTAAATATTACAATAATGAAGTGTGCATAGCCTTCACCTTATTCAATACCACTTTTGCTTTGACTTTGCTGATATTTGMAAAGATTTAGGATAAAACTGGTGAAATGTAAAATCATCTACAAGTGGTTTTGAAAATGCATTTTATTCACATACCATCGACTACTGGAAAGTTTAATAGAGAAGGAAAATCTCACAGACTAGGGATGGCATTGGTCTTCATCATTTCTTCAACCTAGAGATGATTCTGAAACATTTACTTATGTTCACTATTTTTTCCCCAGAATAGGTCCCTTTGAGCAATTATATTTCTTTAGCCTTTCCTGAGCACAATATTACATGTAGCCATGTATAATGCAGCACTGTTTGCCTAACCTCTCCCAGTCTGCTTCTGTTGCATTTTTATTGGAAAGCTTCCAAAAATCTTTGTTAAAAACTGTGCACAGCGAGATCAAGAGAACACTTGAGCTTTGTTGGACTGCTGGTTGGGAGGCATGCATGGATTGCATTCCCTGTATAAAAACATGTTAAGTATGAAACTCAGTAAAACAGAATTCACACTGACAGTACACAGTCACTCATCTGAAATCTCAAAGGTTACAAAATCACAGGAGCAGAGAAGCTGACAATGCCCCAAATACAAAAGAAAGCMCAGAGTGCTGTCAATGAGTAATTCTTGGTTCACATTTTTCTGAAGAACATTAGAAAGATAGAAAGAATTGTGTGTGGACAAACATATCAAAGAAATAAAAGTCAATGTTTTAGGAAAATAGGAAAATTTAAAATTGGTTATCTAAATGTATGCTATGGATGCTGACGGATCATTCAATCAAATGCTAGAGAACAGGATATTAAAATAAAGGTTGGACTAGAATTATTGAATGCTGTAATAAATTTCATCTTTCATCAAGCTCAATCTGTAATCAAAAATAATAGATGATGGGTTATTAATCATTAATTTGAATTATAAATCATGAAATATTAATCATAAATTCAGCCACTCTGAAAATATCCAAATTTACCATTCCATGGACAGTCACCACAGTTCTTAGGCATCCTTGACAAATTACAAAGTATCCATCAAAAAAGGAGAGAGAGAGGATTCTTCTGATCTAATTCAGCTGTCTAAAAGTCAAGCATCTATTCCAGTCCCATTCAGGATCAGAGGTCCCTCAGTTCTCTGAAACAGGCTTCCTAAAAAGGCTGAAGGCATCAAAGATTATCCATATCAATAATTATCTGGGGCTACTCTTGGAGGTGATATGGTTAATTTAGCTGGGACAGTCAACTTAAATATGTCCAGAATAAAGGAATGAAYGAAACCCAGCTGAATATTTGACCTCTCTGTCTCTACTGAGTCACTGAATGCAGGGTGCACTCATCTTTCATCAGAGTGCAATAAGGAGGGTACTTCAGAGGCCAGAGCTGCAAGTCTGCCATTATCTATTGTAATCTACTGGCTCACTGAACCAGTTCCTGTTTTCTCATATAATCACAATTCAAATATAAAAACAGGATTGATTCCTCACCAGGGGCATAGTTTCCTAATATGATGAGGSAAGAAAACCAACCCATCACCTTCTTGAGAGCTTAGAAAAGGAAGAAAGGAGCTATAGAGTTTTGTACATTTCACTTTGAAACAACAATGGAAAAARGTTGGAAATCTGTCCAAAAGACCAATATAGTAGTCTAGACAGGAAATATTTAGGGCATGAACCACTATTTTGGCCCTTGATAAAGTAAAAAATCTGAATTGTTGCTTTACTAAGCTTATTTAATGTGAATGATTTGGCAACTGTACCAGCAAGAGTAGCAGCATTTAGCCAAATGCGAAATTGCAGATTCTTAAAGATGAAACATGAATTAGGTGTGAAGAAATGAGTTTGAGAAACTGTCTTTGACATTACTGGAGCCAGGAGTTCCCCYGTGAGTGGAAGCAATACCACATTCTTACAGAAGCATTATACATCTGCTTACACTCATTTTATGCAGGTGTGAACTGATTAGAGTTGGATTCATTAGCATTTTCTAGGGAAAAAATGTACACTCAGCATTGCAGAATTGCTTTGTAAATTTGGATTCATCTTGTTAAGAAATAAATTGTTGTTTCAATGCTCTAAAATAAATCTCTTTGAAGCAGTTTTCTAGCCGAGTTTCTTAGAAGTTTGAGATGATTTTAAAAGCTAGAAGTTGAAACAAAACATTTGTTCTTCTCAAAACAGAATGTCTTAACATATTTTAAATTAATCTTTCATTCTTTTGCTTTGTTAGAAATCTCAAACCACCTGGGTTTTTTCGAAAAGAGAAAGTTTATAGAGTTTGAAATTAACTATGAACCTCTTAAACAGTTCTTTTTTTTCCAAGAGGCATACCTATATAAAGAATCAGAAATATCAGGTTTATAATAGAGACCTAGAATTTCCTTAATATTTTTCTTTATTTTTATTTTATGAACTAAATAAAGTTGTAGCTAAAATTATATGGATTTTTTTTCTATACATGGAACTGRAACAGAATGTGCAGAAAGTAYCAAAAGAAATTTTTGAAAGWARTTTAACTTAAWACCATGAGCACTATTATATATTACTTATTTAGCATCTAATGTATYCTACTTACACAGGACCAAAATACATTTTCTGAGGAAAGGTCACAGTGAAAGTAGTTTCTAAATAGAGGTTYTGTAGTTAAAGATTAATTGGATTTTGGCCAGAAAGTTCTAAGAAAACACTCCTGTGCATGTGCATACATCTGTGCAAATARCAGCCTTGCAACAGCTACTGAAGGAGCTTGCTTGACTAAAGGCCCAGGAAGTGGGTSTGGTTTTCAAGGTGGCAGATGTGCAGCTGTGGCACAGAGGAGCTGTCCCTCAGCTGAGCCCTCCCCAGCACAGGGYGTCCCTGTGAGTGACTCCTGAGACRGCAGGACAGGAGGACTCTCAGCATCTCCCACCCTWAAGCCCAATACTTGCTATTAACAGTGGAGTATTTCTCCTAAAACCATGGCACATAACARCAGCTCCATGTCCATTGATACTCGACCTCTGCAGTAAAAGCAGCAGCTGTTTGATCTCAGCATGGTGTGAGAGTGTGGTCGAGTTTCAGCTGTGGCATGTGAGCTGTGCCAGAGCCCACCAAATGGTGCTGGGGCTGCTTTTGTGTAGCTGCAGGAGAACARATGATTCTTGATCTGATCCTGAGCCTGCCAGGACAAAATTACCCTACCAAAATATTTTGAGCGAATTTGAAGCAGCWCTATGAACTTGCACCAGTTCTGCACTTGGTGATGTGTGGCTTCAGCTCTTTCAGTTGATTACTGGAAGCTGAAAAACCATCTTAATTTTCTTTGAGGGGCTATTTAATTATTTGGAAATGCAGACTCTCTGGTGGTGAGTTTCATGTGTAAAAACACAGAATATGATATTTTCAATGCAGAACTGAAAAAGGAGAGAATACTCTTGATCTAGCTAAGCTACATTTTCRTACAAGAAAAAATCAAATGAGGACTTCCCACTAGATATATATCCAAAGTGAGAATTTCAGATTTGAAACGTAGACCTTATTTCTGAAATGACATGCCTTTCAGAACTGTATCAGATCTCCCAGAGATCAAGGAGGAATTTAGATTTGTTCTTGGGTCTATCTCCTTGYAGAGAGTTTAGGGAAAAGAATCAAATTAGTATTTTCTTCTTTGCCTGCTGTTTCTTCTTTTTGCTTTTCTGCTTCAGTAAGGACCTCAGAATGACAATGGGGAAGCTTGGAACTACACCTGCAGCCCATGGATCTCCTCACCTGGGATTTCCAGACCAAAGAGAAATTCTGATTTGTTTTGTCTGACACCTCAAAAACATTGAGCTTTTGTTTAATTTCAAAATATTTTAATCAGTGCTCAATAGAGAATGGGAAATCATGTCAGAYTTAAGATTCCTGAGAAACTCGGAGACAGATCACACCCAGGTACAACAGGAAATTAGGGTAAGTGAAATATCTTCAGAACACATCTCTTTTAGCTACAGCTCAAGTCATTAAAGGTTTGGAGTTTTTATTTTCTAAGTATACCTACTAATTTCCTTCACTCTGTTTTATAAGAAACCCCTTTTTAAGAGATAGAAAAGCCTCCATATCATCAGTTTCTGAGGGGGCCATAACTGCCAAGCCTATTAGCTGCTGCTCATTTGTTTCCACTTTTTCCTCTTCTCCACCTTGTTTATTTAAGTACTTCAATGAGCTTGATTTTAGGATCTACATATYTCCATGTGTGGCAGCAAGACAGAATTACTTCTCAGGTCATGCACCTGAGAGTCAGGAGCACTGAGTGTGGTGGTTAGTGTCTCTGAAATCTAATCCCACTTTAGTTCTGTCAAGTCTTGCATGGCTGACAGCAACTCAGCAGTGACGAAAGGTCAACGTGGAAGTCAAAGACTTAAAAATTCTAAGTCTCATTTGTCTGGAAGCCATGGAAGTCTTACTTCTTTCCCAATATTTAAAAATGAGAAGGCCTGTTAAAGAAAGCTGCTTTACAAAAGGCCCAAATTCATTCCCCTGTAAAATTCTGGATACAGTTCTGGATTAATACTGAAATAAATAAAAGGGCTCACGAGATAAGTTAAAACTGRCAGCCAAAATTTTTGTCACTGTGGGCAGACACACAGCCTTCTAGGCTAATGCTCAATGGAATCAGGTCAGTGCTCAGTTGTCTATCCATGGTTTGAGGTAAAGTCCTTGGCTCTGGGTAAGGTACACATTGTACTGCACTACTGGTGGCCTCTGTGCTTATTTTGCCCCAGAGAAATGAACTTGTTGGATCTTGCCTGTTCTGAACTGCATTGACAGGAAATTACAGCTCTCTGAGTTGTTGGATCCATTCTGTCAGTGAGTGTCTTTTGAGGTGGGGTAGAAGCTCCTTTTATTCCCATCTTTTTTGCCTTTYTGCTTGRGGAAAAATTATAAAGTCAGAAAAATCTGAAAATTACTATCCTGGGACAGCTATGTTAGAGACCCATAAATATGCACAGAATTCACATCCCTATGAAACCTAGGGCTGTTTCAGGAGCAAACCTGAAAACAGACAATGTCCTAGTTTGCACCAGCAGGTATTCAGGGAATTTTGGTGGGGTTTGGACTTTGTTCTTCAATCCTGATGATTTTTACAAGCTCTGTGGAGATCCACAGAGTTGAGGAGACCCAAAAAGGGATGCACATGTTCCTTCTGTTGATTACCCTGGAAGCTGTGTACACACCTGAGGACAGACACTGCACAGTGGTTGTTCCTGTAAGCTCTTTCATAGCAGGTTTCTTTTCTCTGCAGCAAATGGAAGTCGGTTTAATTCCCAAGATCTCTTAMAAAAGGCTTTGTCTGTGCTCTCAAGCTTTTGGCAGAATAATACTTCTAACTACCTGGAAATAAACAGATAAAATAAATGGCCTTGTATTTTCCTGTTACCCACAGAATAATTATTGCACAGAATCCTCAGACAAAATATATCCTTTCCCAATTTGTTTTTATTTCTATGTCTTACACACTATATTTTGAACCATGATGAAGAYAAATAATAGAATTTTGTGAAGTGTAACAGCTGCACTAGAACCAGGATGTCACAGTGCATTTCAGTCATTTGTTCAGAAAAAATATTATTTTTTTCCCTCTTTTTGTGGATATTAAATTTGGAAATTATTTAATTTAATTGTTATAAATGATCCTGTTAAATCAAGAACATCACCTTGGTCAAAAGAAATCATGGCAGTATTACAGCTTCTTAATTAGAACAAATCACTGGTCTCAATTAAAAATGAATGTGAGTATTAAAAATCAAACAAGCTTTTATTCCTCATTCATCTTTACATTTAGGAACACATCTGGTCTAGTTTAAATGCATTTGCAGTGCTAAAAAGGGTGGAATCTTTTCACTAAGGTCTTCAAGTTCCCAGACTGTTTTTTGCTATCAGGCTCTGAGGAAGCCMTGATCCTTTAATGAACTTCATGGGAGAAGGGTCCTACAGAGAGGCTGCTGAAGGAATAATCTGCAAGGGGCAGAAATGCACAGGGTGAGCACCAAGATACTGCCAAAACAAGAACTGTGTCCACTCTGCTGTGCAATGAGGRGACCCTGCAGCTCCTGTCCCCTGTGCAGGGTCAAGAGCTGGACTCCATGATCCTGACAGGTCCCTTCCATCCCAGCACATTCCATGATTCTGCCATTGATTCCATTATTCTCTTCCACAGCTTGCTAGATTGGGCCTCAGATKCTACAAGACCATGTACAAAGCAATTCTAATTTTTTTTTTAGTAGAGAACTGATGCATAAGACTAGAAGGGAAATGAAAGCCTCAGAAAGACTCTTTTATCAGATAAGAGTTTATGGTGGTGAAAAGATGCAACAAAATTGTATCAATATGGATTTTCAGGCATCTGACAGGTGTGGACTATGAAGTGTTTTCTGCAAAGAGCAAGACTAATCTGCAGTGCAGAAAATGTGAAAACAACATGACATGGAGTGAGGCATGTTTTCTAAGGAGAATAAGACAATTACTCTATAACTAAATACATTTATACCTTCTATAAAAAAAGGAAAAAATGTCAAAAACTGGGGTAAAAGAGGCAGAGGTGTTCTACCTGAGAATGCACAGCAACACACAGTGAGGGTACATTTTCAGGAGAAACAAGAAGTAGAAACAAAAAGAATAAACCAAAGTCAGGTAGTGGAAGCTGATTAAATGTGAAATAAAGACAAAAGAAATCCAAATCAAACCTGCCACTTTCTTGGAYGGGAAACTATCTGACACAAGGCCTTTGTGTAGGAATAGCAAGGCTTGAAAGTTTGAGCATAGAGAGATAAATATGTTCTGACATGGAGAGAGAGAGACAAGTAGGCAGATGGAAGGCCTCTGTTCTTTCATTTTCAATCACTARCAATACTGCTTCAATGGAGAGCTTGTGGAGTCACTTCTTTCATGGGAAACTATATGCATGTGAAATGGAACAGATTAATTTAGATAAAAAGACATGCAAGATGTTTATTTAACTAAAATACATGAAATGTGTCATTTTATTCCTTCTGCTAGCGCTGAAACATATGGGCTTCCCTGAATAAAACTTCCCTTGGGGTAATCAAGGTCAGCTATAAGTCCTCATATAAATACACAAATGTTTACCACAAACCATTTCCCTCAAATATTTCAAACTAAATGGTTCTTCCACTAGAAACACCCATTCATCTATTCCTAGTTTGATCCTAAACTTCRGTAGTGAAGACTTTATGGATGGATGAAAGCAAGACTTGATTAGTTAAGTATGAAAGAGGTACTGTATCTATATCATATTCTGAGTAACTAGGAAAAAATATTCTGTATAATATAAACAACAGGCAGGAAATATGCAGGACCACACACATGAATAAAATTAACAGGATAATCCCTAATACTCTACATGATATACTGTTGTTCTAGGCCACACAGCTTGATCACTTGACCTTTTTAGGTGGCTCTGATCATCCAAAACAGCCAGGACTGACTACCTAGAGACCTCAGTGCAACCAAGGAGGGAGGGTGAAGRCAAAGCTACGTAAAGAATGCTGGTCCTGAAATGCTGCATTACTCATTTGGGGTTTGCAGGTGCTCTTGCAGCCAAACTTAAATTGAGAGTCAAAGTTTAAGGCTGTATCCACTTGAGCATGAAGAACTGTGTTGTGTCTTTGTTACTTTTTACAAATGGGTGAAAATTGGGAAGCCATCAGATACTGAGGAAAAAAAATACCCAAATGCAAAATAAGAACTTAAAAAATTAAATAAGGGTCTTAGGTTTTTTTGTATATGAAAATCCAGTGAAAAATAGACTTTAAAAACTGTATTGTAACTAGCAAAAGTGCTGTGTATCTACTGCAACTATAATTGTTATCAAAGTTTCTCTTTCCCAGAGGATAAGAAGGCTTTTAGGAAGCTTTGAGAAGTACAGGACATGCAGTGGACCTCATTTGACTTAGCAAAAGATTATTATTATATTTAGAGCTCCATTTACATTTCATTGCAGAGCTCTAYGGTGTCTCTAAATTCCAAATACTCAGTGACAAAGCAAAAATTTGTATGCACTACCTTCTTTATCCAGACAATTTCTACCAGTACTTTTTAGGCAATTAAGGATAATATATATTAGATTTTAGGACATTTTTTTTCCCTTGTAGGCTGACATGCACTGGAGGTTATAATTTGATCCAGAATTGGAAAACGTAAGCTCTGTTAAAATCTTTAATTAATTCTTTTCTTACTGGAATGCCTCAAATCTTATTTTAAACAGTTTCCTTTCTGATGTATTCTAGCAAGAAAAAAGTTATCCCCTTTAGAATTATAGACTCAGTCTSTACCATGAATAGGTTCATTTACCTTGAGCACTCAGTGGGCTCACGGTTGAGGAAGGAACCAATTAATTATTTCTGTGCTTTGCTTCTCAACGTGGAGGCTGGAAAGGCCACACTCTGATCTCTTACTAAACTCTTAGTTAAAAATGTATGAGCTTTTGGCCAGAGCTTTCAGGGCCAAGGTCCTTGTAACATGAAAAGCAGCTGAGTAGGCAGTTGCATTTGGATGATGTAGTGTGTGCAGCCAAGCCTCCTCCATCTCCCCAAAGTCAGGCTCTGGAAACCTTTTGTAGCAGCTGATCATAATCTGAAACACTCATGATAACACAATATTCAGTAGCATGACATGGGAATGTAATACTCAGAGATACTAATTTCTGTGAGTATGTTCAGCTTTACAGCCCCTGCATGCTGCAGCACAGAGATTGCCCTGRCAAACACCTGAAGAACAGGCAGAAAACTCTAGGCTAGGCACGCCTGAGCATCACACCCACTGAAGTTACACCAGACTGCTCTAAATAAGGAGAACTGGCAGAAAAGTCCATGCACTGGCCTGGAAACTGCAGGAGTTTCTTTGCCCTTTGTCCACCCTCCATGTTGTTCTTTTTCCTGGTAAGTAATGATACCTTCTTTAACAAATGCCACAGTCAATTGCCAGAACATCAAGCAGATCAATGGACTGTAGATCTCTGTATCTTGCACAGATGCGCTCTCAAGCATTTATTGCTTGAATTGCGTCACASACAATAATCAGCTATTAACCCTTCATAAACAACATATGAAAATAATATGAAGCATGAGGGATWTTTTAATAATAAACATAATATAAAACAGAACAAGATCAAAATGCAACTGTAAAGATATGTTGTTTTCCCCATTCTGCGTACAGAGGTATTTCTAAAGCTTTCAGAATGCCAACCATCCTAAAATGAACCACCAGCAGCAGCAAACTAAGCACCAGTGGTTTAGAGGGCTGCTTTGATCCCATCAGTCTCAGTTATTTTGCTGTCCTAAGATTATTCCTCATCCTGAGCTTTGTTCAAAGTAATTGGTTGGGACTTATTGATTTCTTGATATAAATACTTCAACTTAGACACTGCTGATCCCAGCTTATCAGTTGTCAGACCCACTTAGATAAAACTCACACATTGTACTAAACTGAGTGCAGGCTTTGCTTTGGTGCAGTGGTTTGGAATCAGTATTGCTGTGTATGTGGTGAACCACACAGCTGAGCTGYGGTACTCTTGCCTTCTTTGCAGTGTGTGGTTGCACAGCACAGGACACACTGGGGTTGGTCTGTGTGAGGAAGACTGGGAATGTGGAAAGAACGAAAAAAACCATCTTTACTTATGGTTTAGGATCCATTCTGAAACCATTCCTAGSCATAACAGAGTCTAGTCCAAAGGTCTATGGATATTATCAAGTAAAAAAGAAAGAGCATATAAGAATCAGTTAGAATCCTTAAATCCAGTGCTTTACAATCCCTGTCCCGGGCATTCAGGTCAAGTTATGGGGACTTTTGGCCTCAGTGCAAGGCGTGAGGTTCCCAGAGTGGTGGTACAGCACAGAGTCCCTGCTGCCTTTGCAGCCCCCAAGCTCAGATTGCCCATGAGACAGCAGTTGAGTCTCATACACTGACAGTCCCAGCCTTTCTTCAGACTTCCTGGAGGTACAGCACTCCTTCAYGGCAAGGTTAAYCACTTTCCTGTCACTCAAGTKTTAAATAAGTTCTTGGTCTAACAARCTCCCAGTGAYATGAATAGAATCAGTCWTTGAGGTYGGAAAATACCTTCAAGACCACCAACTCCAACACTTAACCCAGCACTGACAACCTAGACCATGTCTCTAAGCACCACATCTAGAGGGTTTTTGAACWCTTCAGCAGGGGTGAATCCACCACTTCCCTCAGTTCCAATGCCTGACCACCCTTCCAGTGAAGGAATTTTTCCTGATATCCAATCCAAACCACTTTAGAGCAACTTGAGGCCTTTTCCTCTTTTCTCATGATGAGATACATGAGGTCAGGAAGTAAAAGGGGATGCAGCTTCCTCCAGCAAAGCCTGTGCCAAAGTCAGGCTCTGTATTTAGTTCCTGGATGTGTACAGCTCCCAGCTGTATCCATCAAGAGTCAAATCACAAGTGCTGCTTAAATTATGGCCTTTTGACTGGGAAAGTAGATAACTGTGAAAGATCCATGTTGTGCCTGAGCCACTCCCAAAAGTCAGAATTGCATCTGTCCCCTGGTGGCTGCTCAGAATTGCAGGGCACAGCTTGGGAGTGATGCCAGCGTGTCCCAGGACCACASGATCCCAAGCATCACTGGCAGCACGGCAGGGGAAGCTCTGCAGTTTGAAATGGCAGCCCAGGAAGGCATGCCCAGAGGCTGACAGTAAGGATTTGGAATCACAGCTCTTAGGAAGAGCCCCCAGTTTTGGGGCCGAAGCGTGGAGGAAAAGTTTCCTTGAAGTGAAATCTCATTCTGGTTTGGGAAAGCTGTGAATTCTCTAGGGAAGTTACAACTGTTTTGAGGAAACAAGCAGAAAAAAAAATTACACTGACAATAAAAAATTATGGAGTAAGAAAAAAMCAGATTATCAGTAGTGAAGAAATCCTTATGAAAGGTCATTTATTAGAGAGAGTAAAGAACTGAGATCAGAATCATGATCTTAACAAGATCCAGTCCAGGGTGGTACTTCTTAATGGAAAACTTCTGACAGATCACAAGGGGAAACAGCCTGAAAACTCAGCTTTCCAAAGGCCCTCATGTGATTTTGATTTTAGAGKATGAAAAGTGCTGAACCCAAATGGCAAGACATCTGCTCAGTAAAGTTTATGAAAATGTTTTCAATCTCCACTCATCTCTCAAYTGCAATGAATTTCTTCATAGTTTATAACATTTCTGCTCATTTCTTCACCTCTATTCTCATATATTCATGTTAATGTAAAGTCCTAGAAAAARTGTTTCTTTTACTAGTGGTGTTAATTATTTACTAGATAATTGCAGCTTTCCCACCATCTCATATCCAGGTCAGCAGTTTTATGAAACAGTGTCTACTGTTAACTTACACACAACATACTTCACATTTCTGGGACAAAATCTGATATTTACTTAAATAACATACAGCATAAAAAGGTCTGCTGACTGGTGACCAGGCACTTAAATTTTCATTCTATATTGCAGRTCCAAAAATGATGAAATGAAGTAGGCTTTCACACTAATTTCAGCATTCACCTCATGTCTGAGCCCAGTCAGAGGTATCTGCACTGGCTGTATGCTGATATTTTTGATGCTGTAGATGAAATATGCATATGCCCAAATTTGTAACAAAATTGTAAGGCATGCTGCCTATATGTCCTAGCTGTATGTAGAAGTTATTAGATGCATCTTTTCTCAGCAGCTTTCTGATGGGCTCAATGGTTTCTATTTCATAGCATGGTTGTGACTTTAATGAAAGAAACCCAGCATCAATCTTCATCTTTAGTATCTTCTGATGAGTTAACACTGAGAAATTCCAGCAGTCCATGGGCAGAACTGAGACTTCTACCAACAGGTGGTTTTGCTCTGCAGATCCCTGGCACTGGCACAGACCCTCTCCTCTGTGCCTGTCCTGTGCCTCCCTGCCACTTCAGCCCCTGCTTAAGTTACTTTGGGACCAGATACCTACAGAAATGACAATTAAAAAAGGAGTCATTTAACAAGAGAAGCAACCAGTGTGTGTCTGTGAAGCCAGCAGATGGGTATTATTTGTGTAAATCAGTGATATGCCACGGGGTGAGTGGAGAAAGTGGGAATRTGGGAAGAAGCAGAAGAATCCAGCTCAGTGCATCTGTGGCTGTGTTTGTGTAACAGCCAACAACTGGCAACTGTAAGGGACTGTAATTTTCTGAGACAATCTCATTAAGCCAAGCCTGAATAGAGTCCATGACAAAACAAAACAAAACAAAAAAAACCCCACACACTGCCTCTCAACCCTCCTCCAAATCCCCCAAACTGGGGGAGGGGAAAGGGAATGAAAAAGAACTGAGTGCTGTGACTGATTCTGAGCAATATCTTTCCAGAACAGAAAAAACAGAGTTTACAGCAGACATTGTGATTTTTTTTTTTTTAAATTGCAAGGGTATGTCTGCCTTGTAGTCAGATATTACAACTTGATAGAATGAAATACGTTCAGGGCTTGYTTCATACCTCAGGGAATTACTGTAAAATAAATGAAAAATGGCACTTTTGACACAGGGTGCTYGCAAACACCCCTCAGAAAATTGCACAGTAGCAATGATGGGATGGTGTTGCTCAGACAAATTTTTTGTGCAGTTTCAGTTCATGGTTTTTATATGTTGTCAACTTACTTTTCCTAAGTCTAATATGACATGTTTGCTGCCTAAAAATTTCAAATGGAAAATTAAAGAAAACACAAGGCTGTATTTATCAGATTTCTTGCTTCRACCGCAATCAAAGTGTTTGGCCTAATTTATTCTAAACCATCAACATATAAGAAAGCATCTGTTTACCAGCTGGTTTGGTAGCTGCCCAAACCAATCAGAGTGACCTCAGCTGGAGCAGGCTGACCTCCATCAAGYTGAAGGATCGATTTCTCCCATGCATACATGTTCTGCAGTGGTTTTGAACTGCAGCCTAGAAACTGATCTTCTGCCTTCTGCACCATATTAGTTCCATACAGTATTTAGGAATGTTGCTACTTTTCTTACTTTCTAAGGCTACATTTTTAGGCATGAAATAAATGGCCAATTTTCTTATTRGGAAAGTCATGTTCCTATAATATATCCTTCTGTGAAGGGGAAAAAATAGCATCTAACTTTATCCTTTAGTTACTATTGCCACAATATAGAGATCTTTTAACTATAGTAATAAATGTGATACTAGGCAAGGTAGAGAGAAGCTTTCACAGCATCTGCCTGGGGATTTATAACAGTAGTGTTTTGTTCTGTCAAACTGTTCTTTGAGTGGGAGGAGAGGTTCACATTCCAGGTGTGTGTTATTTCCTCCTTGACACAGAAAAGAAAAACAGGACAGTGTTCACCTTTGTGCTAACATATAAATCCTTACTTACTTAAAGAGTGATAATAAATGGGAAAATAGTGACTAGTAAATTTAGAGTTTTAAATGTGTGTAAGACTCTGACATCAGCTCCTATTCAGGCATCTTTTGCAGAGTGGCTGCTTCTAAATGATGATCCAATTACTCACAGTTGTGAAAACTTTTAGTCTTCAAGACAAGTCAGCACAGGGTCCTATATCCTGAAAACACTGGCCAAATATATTGTATAGGTTCTGGGGACTGATCCAGTTATGAGTAACCTCRTACCTCCCCTCTCTCTCACCACTGCACATTTGATTGAATGTTTTGCAATGGCAAATGACCTCAAAAGTTCCAGAGTCACAGTTTCCATCCATACATGTGAAGCATACRTGAAGTTAGACAATTTCAGATTTGCCTTCCAGTTCCTTTAAACACTTGTCTCAGTGGAAAAAAATTGCAAAAAAAAAAAAAAAAAAGCTGCAATAGAATATTTTCAACTCAGTTTAGATAGGCAAATCYTATTATACAAATTGTAAAAGAGAGAAGAGGTGCAGATTGTGCTTGTTTCAGTAACCACCATCCTGTACAATCACCATATACTGCTGCAATAAGTAAGTCTGTCATATACCAGCCACCTGAGTTTGGTTTGAGGTACTGTGTTTGGTTGGTTTTTGTTTATTTGTTTTTTTAAATTTTGCTTTTATTTTGAGTTTTGCAGTTTTGGTGTTTTATTTCATGGAAGTGTTGAAAGAAAGAGGGGAGGGAAAGTACAAAGGTAGGAAGATGAGAGAATGAAGAGAAAGGGAAGAAGAGAAAATGGAAGGGAGGGAAGGAGAGAGAAAAATAAAGAGAGCAACRGAAGGCAAAATGCCTTTCAAGGAATATGTCTTGTTTCAAGAAATGCCTACTTTTATTAACTGGAAACACACTACAGCAGCTAAAAGGATCCTACAACAATGGAGATTCAAAAAAGATAACAAGCTCAAAATGCTGAAAATGAAAACCAGAAGAAAGTTCAGTATTAAAAACCTTTGTTGGCTTTAGCTGGACATGAAGTGATCTCTTATGTTTGTTCTTTCAGCTAATCCTGACTCCCTAAAGATTCAGCAGGCTTTGCTGGATAGAGGTTCAGCCACTCAGTGACTTAATGCTGAATCCTGCTGTATGTAGTCATGGTTAGAAAATCTCCACTGGTGGAAATTGCTTCTAAACAAGGGCAACTCCTTTTTTATTTATTGTTTGAATCTAATCATATGGTTTCCTGCCTTGCACATCTGGTCTTAGATAGATCTGGAAATGTTAACTTTTTGCATTATTAACCCCACCCTGTAGTGTTGTAAGGACTTGATCCAAATCCCAGCCAGTCTCTTTTCTACTGACTACAGTGGAACTGGATCAGTCCCCCACTGAATTGCTGCCTCCAGTGAATTGGAGGTTAAGAAGAAAAAATTTGAGGGAAAAAAAATCTGTGCTTTCTTGAGCTGTAAGAAACCAGGCATCCTTAACCRAAGAACAAGCATTACTTTCATGTCACAGAAGTCTTCATTTGTCCCTTGGTGTTCATTAACTTATCTCTGTCTCCTGAGGCTCTCAGCTGCTGCTAAAAATATGATTAACTTAGGATATAAACAACAGACTAGATGCTTTTATTATGTGTCATTCTATGTTTGACTTGTCTCATACACAGATTTATCTTATCAATGTATTCCCCTTTAAAGGACTCCCAAACTCCACCATAGTTGAGTAAAGTGAGTTTATGAAAGGAAAAAAAAAAAAAGAATCATGTTTTCTGGTGCTCCCAGTTGTATAACATGACCATAATAATACATTATTAGTTCAGCATACAATTTTTACAAGGTACGTTTAGGTTGAAAACCTAAGTCAGTCATGTTCACTCAGAAGAGGAGTGAGAGTTGTGGTGAGTGACACAGTTTCTTTTTGTCCCCCTATCATGACACCACCTTTTAAAAGTAGGGAGGACTCAGGTTTGGTTGGTTTCTGGGTAGTTTCTGTTCCTAGGGCAAGAATTCAAGGTTGAGGACCTTTCCTCAACCAGACAGGTTTCTCTCTCTCTCTCAACAGGGAGAGAAAGAGCTACATCCCTTTGGAATTTTTCCCATGAAAGAATAGATACATGCAATGTGCCTGAATGAATGAATATCAGCATAAAGCCAACAAGCATGAGGTTAGCTCCCAAGTCACCTTAATAGAAGGAAAAAAAAAAAAAGAAGGAAAAAGAAAAAAAATTCGAATTTTTTGTGTGCGTGTGCAATAATTTCAYCCTGTTTTTAAGTAAAATTCTGTGTGTTTGTATTGCAGAGACCACATATGTCCCAATGTAAACCATTCAGCATGGTAGTATCTGATACTATGGAACAATTTCATGTTTACCTGGGCTAGGGTTCAAAAAGACACGAACTTTGAGGCTCTCTTTATCAGTTCCAAAACTCTGTGGCCACATGCCACAAGAACTGATGCAATATAAACCCATTCTGCTGCTTCAGATTTGTTCAAAACATATGAAAGGATTAACCAGGGAGCTGTCTGCTGGACCAGAGAGCATCTGTTCTCATACAGCCAGCAAAAACCTGCCATAAAAGTGCCAGTTAATGCAGTTCTGGCTGGTTTGGTTTGCACATGTTCTGAGTTACATTGTGGAGTGCACTGGAATTGCCCTGCAGTGCAATCAGGGATTGTGGGGTTGCAGCAGTGATCAGGCTGCCCACTGTCATACCTTTGAACAGTTTTGCTTCTCCACCACCACTAGCAAGTATTTCCTTTCCTTACTTGCCAGCAAACATWCCATGCTGACAGAGTGTATCAGAAGTGTGACAGGCTGTGCACAGAGGCGTTTGACCAAAGAGATACAGTGAGGCAAATAACAGCGATTTCTGAGATATGTGACTTCATAAATTTGCTTACTTTCAACTTAAAGACTGTCTGTGACTTGGCCTTGATAAATAATAAATGATAAAATGTGCATATTTTGAATAATTAATACACTTTTTGATCCCAGTCCATATATATATATATATATAAACTTTTCACATCATTTGCCGCATATTCATTCCCCCTCCTGTTATCTCTGTCTGGAAATGAGAGTTAMAATTTTCTTCTACATAAAGATGATCAGAAATAGGGGATATTTTCCAAAACTCACTTAAATCATTGAACATCTCCCTACTGATATCAGTGAGCCCATAGACTCTGGCAACTGGGGACCAGAGCAGAGGACACAACACCTACCACAAACAGGACTGTGAGCAAGTGCAAGCTCAACCAGCTGTGTCTGTGAGGGTGAAATGAGTTTAGTTGCATGACAGTCATTTGTTTGTTTTCCTGAACTTTTTTCTTTTAAAAAAAAAAAAAAAATTCAGCTTCAAACTCCTTCTTGGGTGCCAAGAAAGAACACTCAGCTGTTTTTATAGCAGTGCTCAAGACTTCACAGAAACTACTGACTCACATTCGTACCAGTAAAATGTTTTTAAATATTGCACCAGGGACTAAGCAGGAAAAATGTGTTGTAGTTCTGGTGATTCAACCAAGGATTTCATAGCTACACATCATTAACACTATAAAATGATCTGTTTCATTTCTTTTTTCATTTATATTTCTCTCATATCTCCTTTGTCAGATCTCTGGAGATTTTTCTTTCTATTCCCTGTACTATTAAAGCTGGAAAAGRATAATTTTGCTATTACTTATTCACCTGAATGCGAGTTTTAGCTCTTAGAGAAGTGAAAAAGCTTAAGTGAGCTTTTTTTTGCTCATCCTTATCTCAGTCTATTTTATGCAAATTTTTCACGGATATTTCAAGGCACRGAATAAAAAAAATCCTGTGTTAAAATTACTACTATGAAGGAAAACTAAGCAATTTTGAAGAAACATAGCAAGATTTTAAGAAATACATAAAATAAATTGAATATTATATGGTTTTTTTAGGATGCTAAAATTTTATTTCAGTTCTCAGGTCTTCATATTTTAGTGGGTTTCCTTTATTCCTAATATTCATACATACATTTATATCATGAGATAGTGTTATAGGGAAAGCAATCCAGAAATTCTTACAGCAGTGCTCAAACAAGGAGTGATACACACAAGACACAGTTTCCAAAATAACAAGGGTAGTMATTTTTTAATTCAGGAAGACCTTTGGTCTCATGTGATGCTACTATTTTGGGTCAAGCTGACACTGCTCTGGTGCCCTGTGGCTTCTGCCCCACTGACTCAATGTGCTTGGGCATCCAGAGAACACACTGCATGTGTCCACAGCAGAAATTACAAGTTATATTTGCAGGCAACCTGAGGTTCTTCAATAGGTTTTATCTAGGAAAAAGAGCCAAAATCCACTTGTGTTACACAAAGCCTCCATGTAAACAATTGTCCTTAATCTATATCAAGATAAAAAATTAGTTTGCCATGTTATTTTTCATGTTTAGGCCACACAGATTACTATTTCCTTGACTGTTTTCATATTCTGTTACAGTTTTCCCTCTACCATTTCCTTTGTGTTATTCCACAAGGAAATTCAGGCAAACTGAATGGTTCCAACTGCTTCCTGTAGGTTCACAGCTCTACTGGTGATRTCAAAACCTGTACTCTGTTGAATGCCCAAGACAATTTGTATAACACCACTGCCTTTGTAAAGCAATTTTTTTTTTTTACTATTGTAATGTTAGATACTATTTTACTGTCTCTGAATATTTGCTCAGTTAAGAACTGATCTTAAGGTAGGAATCCCCTCTGTATGTGGAAAGTGCACTAAAAAGGAGTTACAGGATAGTCCTTTAACAAATTCAKCCAGTATGGACAAATCTGATCAAGAGTAATTTCCAAAAGCCTGAGATATGACCCATTTCACAGTTTGGSAACTGAGCACTTCTAAGAGTCTGTTGGGGCTCTTGCTTACTCAGTTGGAATTTGCCTGTCTCTTGCTCATTTTAGGTAAGTATAAATTCATTTAATAATCTCTGTTTATTGTTTCAAGCTGCCTTTGGAGGCTGAATCAATGCAAACCCCTTTCTTTCCCTCCTCAAGATGCTTTTTCTAATTTTCACATCACACCCTTCCAGCTGATCCAACCAATACAACTGTTTGCATGGCTGTGCTGCAAATTGGATTACTCAAAYGATCCAATTTAAAAAGAACTTTAGCCTGAATTGTCTTAAACTTTTTTTTTTGCTACTGAAGCCAAACTATTTTGAACAGAGGTCTTTTGTGAGCAATGGCTTAACCTTTGTGCTTTCCATGTGAAGTCCAGCATGTGTCTGAATGACTTTTCTGGTTAAAGAAATACATTAACAGCTTACATTTTCAATACTCCTGRCTTTAATTTCTTTAGATTCTTGGAAGGAAAACCAAAAAACTTTGTGGAAGAATAATTTGGTTCACATTGCTGTCAATGACCACATCAGAGTCAGTGGTGACTCGTGATAAAAAAAGAATCATGATAAACATCTGCCAATAATCTTTCTTGAAGGGATTGATCATTGTCTGCAAGCCCTCCATAAATCACAATCAGAAAAAAGCCTATTAGTGAGTAGATTGCAAAACAGATATGCAGGGTAGGATGCTTTTAAATATATRCCAGAGTGAACATTGCCCCTTTAGGGGGCAAATAATGCTGGAGCTTCAACCACAGCACGTGGCACAGTGGGACTGAGACGGCACAGGCCAAGAAGGGAGGCCTGTGCCAGCATCTGGGACATCAGGAGCATCAAAATCGTATGCTTTTGACCTGGCTTTTGAAAAGATTGAAGCTGAAAAATCTGTGCCAGAATTCTTTTGTGCCCTTCTCCTCAGGCTGGCAAGTGGAGAGCAGCGGGTCCTGATCACTGTGTTCCTCGAGTCTGCAATCTGCTGCCTGGGCTCTGCCATAYGACTGAGCCTGTGCATGTTACACACAGCACCTGCTGCTCTGTGCAGTGCTTTGGGGAAAGCCAGCAAAACTGAACACACATTTTTTCCTCATGACTTCATATGRACTAAAAGCCTGTGACACACAAAACTTGATGTTGTTACAAGCTCTGCTTCTGAGTAATAACCTCTCCCTCTCTCAAGGGGGGATAAAAGTTTGAGCTCAAAATCAGGGTTCCAACTACGTCCTAATCTGATTTTTTGCCACTGACCCATTAAAAAAAAAACAATTCTTGTTTGTAATATATCAGAATTGTCACATTAATGCACTTTTTTTTATAGCAGCAATTATAAGTTGCCCAACACTTACTTTAGGATCTCGAAATAGTGGCTGGAAATACTCCTTGGAARAACAAACATTATGACAATCCTTAAGTGTCTTGCAGATAATAATTATGTTAAATTTTTATTTTGTTTACACTGACAAAAATTGATAGTAACAGGAAGTAGATAACATAATAAACTATGCCTTTGTTATATAGAAAAGAAAGAATATTATAGTTTTATTATCTGGCMTTTCAAAGACAAGACTAATACTGTTTGCAATCAGAAACATGTGCCTCATCAGCATCTTTGTGGTCAGATTAGAAAAGCTGAGAATCCCAATTTKTAAGGCCACAAATCAGCATGGATAAGAGTTCTAGTGCAAAAGAACAGCTACAGTAGTAAAGCCTAAGGGGAAAAAAAAACATACTTTGGATTCACAAAGCTTGTGTGAACTTTTATTTTTATTTCTGTTTCTTATACCTACATCAAAACTGGTTTTCCCTAGCAGTGGTTAAGTCAACAATCATGAGGCTAAGCTGCTATGATCTCATGAATAAAGAGACAAAAGATTTCATTCCCATGTTGGCCCAAGTGTATGGCTGATCCTGGTGATCTCTGCAGCTCTGTGTGTACAGTTCTGTATAGCTACTCCCAAACCTTGGAGTTTTGAGTTCCAAGTGAGTGTATGAATATGATGGGGGAGAAAGACAGATTTAACCATCAACTCTCTACAAGTTCAGTRTGAGAACTGGATGTAAGATCACACAATAAATCCACTAAAAAACACATGAATTTGCCTTTTTGCAAAGATGCTACTGACCCAGCTATGGGTTGAGTCCATCTCTTGCATGAGAAGTTTTGCTGTCAGTGAGGCCAGAGCATGGCTGGCTCAGGGGCACAATGGGGACCCTGTCAGCATTTCTCAGCAATGCCACCCAAGAGTATCTGATACATCATATTCCTTTCTCTGGGAAGGACATAATTGCTGAATTGCTACACTAAAGTTTATTTTTTATGGCAGCTACTATAATTTCATTTCTACCCTTGATGTGTTTTAAAAGGCCAAGCAAAGACAGATATTTTATGCATTTAGCAYATTTCTAATTTACCAAGCTAGTATTAAATTTAATTTACATGAGACATAAATGAATTCTTGCATCCAAGAGACTAATAAAATCTYATATTTGTTTTCTAAAGTACAGCATTTGCTCAAAAAAAAGTTTTCATGGAAAGAGATGACACTAGATAAAAATGTATTTCCATGCATGCAGATACCCAGCACCTTCCTTTGGAGTGCTGCTCCTCACTGGACTGGCCATGATGCAGATTCTCTGTGCCTTCCATAAAAATGCTTGTCTCCTACACGATTCAGTGTACAGTTTTGTGTCCAGGCAGTTTCAGTTTTGAAAAGAGAGTTCTTCAAACACAGAGTTAAMAATTTGGAGTGAATTATCACACTCAAAACTACATACAAAGATTATGTCCTCTGAAAGATACTGTCATCTGTTTCCATTAAAACTACCAAATTCTGGGAGGGAAAATACAAGCACAGTTTTCAATAAATTCTATATTTTAATGAGAAATGGACTAATTTAAAGGACTTTAAAATGTTTAGGGAAGMAAAATCTGATTAGAAAACTCTTTCTTTCTAGACTCTCCTGTCCTCATCTGGTCATACAGTGCACAGAAAAAGTAACCAACCTTTTTTCAAAAAGCTTTTAAAAAACATAGGCTGTGGGTTTAGTTTCTAAGAATGAGTTATTTTAAAAAATCAGAAGCTGAAATCKGCAAGACATTCTTTGTCCACCTCTGTGAAATAAGGAAGGCTTAGCCCTTAATGTTGGGTAAAGGAGAAGAAAAAAACCCCATGAAAGGCCTATGAAATCTGCATAGAAATCTGCATAGAAATCCCTACACGTGCAAGAAAAGGCCTCACAAATTGATGCAGATGCCTCAGGACTAAATGATGAACAGCAGAATTGCATTCAAAAACAAATTACAGGCAATAGATACGGGCCCAAAAGGGCCTGCTCTGCAGGGAAATCATTTTCTCTGTTCATTGTCACTTCATATTACCCATCCATCATTTGGTTACCAGTTTCAGCTATTCACTTGCTGCCAAGTCTATTTTCAAGTTTCCACATTCCTTCTGTGTCATTGCATCTTCCCTTTCTCCAGGAACACTCTGGCACTGGGTCTGCTGGCTCTCCCGGCTCCAGGGTCAAGTGTGAAGTGTGTCTGGGGTCTTGAGGGAGTCTGTTGGTTTCTTGGGGCTTTTTCAAGCCATAATTTCTGTCTTTTGTGCTTGCACAGCTGCTCCATTACTTCACCCGAGAAAAGCTGGTGTCTCAAATTAGAGTGTGAACTATCTGTGCATCCCCTGTGGCTTTTGGGTGGGATGACACCAACTATTGTCACCTTCTCAGGGTGCTGATTAATCTCTTATATTGGCTTACATTAGGATACAAGTGTTGTTTCTTACTTTCTTCTTTTTTTTTTCCCTAAATGTAAAGGGAATATTTTCTGTCTYATGGTTTCTGAGAATTTCTGGCCAAAATCCTGTTCCAGCTTACTGTCATGTATCTGGAATTTTTCCACCATGTTGAAACAAAATGTAACTTTCTCCCCTGCTCTCTTCAGGAAGCTGCTTTGAAAACCCTGTGCAATATTATTGCATTGGTTGGGGCATCATTAAATGGTTGGGACAGCATTTTCTAGGAGAGTATTTTCTGTTGTGTAACCTGCAGTAGATGCACAACATAAATGTAGTTTTAAAGGAAATATCAAAACTGAACTTACATCTGCTATCCTAGCCATACCCATTTCACAGAGTTTTTCAAGGTTATTTTTCTTGTGAAACTGGAGAATAAACAGCACTTTTCCTTTTCACTGTGTGCTTCCTTGACTGTTTCTGTGCTCTTCATTTTGCTCTCTCACTGTTTGGTATCCTGAGAAAACAGGTATAGCTCAGCCCAAAAGTACTTCTTTTTCCATGCAGGGGAAAAAAAATGAATCTTGAACTTTTCCTTGTTCTCCTGTATTCTTAAATAGATACTGAAACACAATTTTTTTCCTCTCTTCTGCCATAGTTGGGTGGAGAGGTTTTTCTAACTTTTTTTTAATCACATTGCAATTTATTTCTGAGCCACTTCCTGCTGCCTTTTAAAAAGATATATCTTTGGCAATTGGTTTGTGACATGTTGTTATTATTAACATTTGGGGGGAATGAAACAAGATTCAAGTACATCCCTCAATGAAACTTGAKCAATGATGGTGTTTTCATTAGTGTTCTCACTGACAGCAGTCACATCAAATTTTAACTGTAAGACACAGTCCTGGCTCAGTGTTTCTCAGCATCAGTAAAAATGTACAACTGTCCCACAGGATTTTGTTTTAAACCCTTTGGCATKACCACTAGCATTGTGGTTTGATGAAATGACTGAGGGAAGGAGGTGGCTGCAGCAGTGAGCAGCTGAGATGGTGCTTCCTGTGTGCCTGGCTAAGCTCTGTGCTTGCCTTTGGCTCTTCCCTTCCTGCCAGAGCAGAAGGACCACAACCAAATCTCCAGTGATCACACAGCCATGGAAACCATCCCAGGTCAGCTGCAGTGCCCAGGACAAAGGTGCTGAAAGCTTTGCTTTGTATTTTCCCGAAATTTTCTTTATAACTGGGATGGTCACCGACAGCCTCTTCACCAGAAACCAAAGCAGAAAGCCTTGCTTTTCCCACCCCTACCTCTCTGAGCAACTTTCTCTCTGCTCAGCTTTCTTCCTGCCTGAGAAACACATAACTATTAGAAAGTGGATCCATAAAAACAATCAAATAAAGAAAAGGGACATTGCTTCCTTTTAACTGTGCGATGATTTTTTTTCCTGTGCCTATAAACAATTTGCCTTAATCTCCCTSTTACCAGCCCTCCTACTTCCCCTTTTGCTCTACAACTTGTCTCAATTTAGGCCACAGCTGYCTCTAGTCTCTGGGCTAAATTCTAAACTAAGGGGTTTGAGTAAAATAACTCACTCTGTTTTCACCAGTAAATAATCAAAAACAACCAAACAACAAATCTCATGGCCTGGGCTCATGCTCAGTTGTCCTTGCTGCCATTGTCTGGTTCTTGGCTTCACTTGTCTATTCTGTCTTTCTTGATGGGCCACTTGTTTCRTGACTTTTTCTTTTTTTGGTCTTCTTCACTCATCACCTTTTCCCCACTACCTGTCGCTACTTTTACATTCAGAGCATTGCAACCATTTATTTCAATTTCTAACCRTGATAAAACCTGTCAATTCTAATCAATCTGGATGCTTTTAAGCAATTGCACCCCATGGYGACAGATAACATTAATTAAGTCATTAAGTTATGCTAGAAATACTATCCAAGGAAATTAAGCTGTAATGGCTTCTACCTCCCTAAATATCAAAGGAGCTATTTGTCCTTTTTTTTTTTTTGGTTGTTTATGTTGTTGTTTTTTTGTTTAGTTTGGTTTGGTTTTTTATGGAGAGGTTATTAAATATAAAATACTCATTTATTTGTCATGCTCTACTACTTGAGTAATTGTACAAAGGCACTTCAGCTGTTTGATACCTTCCATCCATCATTTGGACAGTRAGAAATAACCCCTCAACCCCTAAAGTGGTTGCTCCACGCAACTGGAATTCACAATGCAGGGAATGTTCACTGTATCAGCTGGCCCTGATCTGGTTTACASTATGTCAACACTTTGTGCTGTGTTTATCAAGTGTGTGTCAGAAACAATTGAGGTTCACCAAASGGGAGGAGGAATATGCAAGTTTTTACAGCTGATGTATTAAATTTTATGATCCAGGARGAAAAAAAAAAWTTAAAAATCAGTCCAAACAGCTGAGTTTTAAATGAGCTGAYTTGACCCTAACTSGCCTTAGAGGAGARGAGAAAACTTTTTATCTGTATCCCYTTCTCCCTAACTGCACTGARTGCAGCCAYTCCTYAAGCACACTTAATTGAGGTAAATGTGAGGCTTAAAGTAGAGCTTTAGTAATCCTCTGTAACTTGAATAAAAGTAATTTTTGTTCTGACAGCCAAATTAAGAAAGTTCTGATACAAGCAGTGAGTTTTCGAAGTCCATTCTTTCAAATRTGAAGAAACACAAATGTCAGGATAGGCTGAATTTGAAATTTGTGGCCTAAATAAAGTCAGACCYGAGCTCACAGCACTTATTTTAATGGCCAAATAAAAGGTCAGTCATGAGAAAAGACATGATGAGTGCAAGCTTGAAAAACATGGAGGAATGACACAAAATTAAATTTAGAATTTACTTCCTGGCTTTCATTTTTGTCATAATTTTCATTTCTAATTTCCTCATGGATGTAACCTGAATGCCTCTGTTGTCCTGTTMTGATCATTTCTCTGTGCAGATGAAGGAGCCACATAAAGTGATTTAAATGTGTCCGATTTTTGCCACGCTGGTCCAAAATTCATAATGCAACCCAGGAATCCATGTTGACATTTCACAACCATTCTTTATTTTTTAATTTTTTTCCACAAACTGTTTTTCACAATTTTTTCTCTGGATTTCTGGCAAAAATCCTGGAAATTATGTATGCAGATATGATTTTGCAAGACAATTTGTATTAGTATTAGTTCTGAGGCATCCTGGAAAAAAATAGCAGAGCAGAGGAGAGAACTTTTTTGCAACATGGACCATTGAAACAGCACAGAGAAGGAACAGTAAGGCAACAGTGAAAGCAGATAGCATGCAGTCCACAAGCCAAAATCATGATTTGTGAACCTGTATAACTCAGGAAGAAGACAAAGAAAGAAACTGTGGTTTATGAATAGCTATCAAGAGGTAACTGAGTATGTGTTTATGYAATAAACTCTGTGTTCATTCTCTGTAGGTAGAAGATTTCTTTCTCCTTTATTTCCCCCTCCAGCAGGAAAATTGAATAAGTACAAGCAGATTAATGCTGGTAAGTTTATTACTTCTTCTGTGTATATACATAAAGCTGCTGTTCTGATCTTCACAGTGGTATTTATTGTTTAGTAGAACAGGATCCATATGCAGAGAAATAACACTTTCTCATATGTACATCACTGGCAAAGCTCATCCACCTAAAGCTGTTTCCAATGTAAATAAGTAACCTATTATATCAGAGATGCACTTGGTTTTATTTTCTTTAAAAAGCACCTGAAGATTAAGCTTCAAATCACTCTGTTTGTTTTCTATGTGTTAGTTTATTACAATTTTTAAAATACTTTTGCTATGAAAAAAACCACCCTGGAGATGAGAGCTCCTATGGGATCTGCCACAGCAGAAAGGATAATGAAATTAATCTCACCTGCAGGCGAAGGAGTGGAAAGTTAAAGCACAACATTTTTTGAAAAGTAGGTTAAGATATCAAAATTTGATTTTAACAGTATACAAGTGTATCATATGAATTAGTTCCACTACCTGGGAAAATGTCCAAGGGCTTCTTATCAGTAAAGCAAATACTTTCCTGAACCAACCCACACTTCAGGGAAAATGTTACTCAAACAGAGATTATCTGCCTAAACACCACCTCTAGTTCTCCTTGAATCATCTCTGTAAAAAGGTATTTTCCCGTGGCACTTGTCCATCTCTGAAAAATCAATATTGCAACCAGATCACATACTACAAAGAGTAAAAATAATAGCTTTTACCTAATTCTGTGCCAGCCAAAACCAGCATAATCTATTTTYTGATAAAATCAGAGCATATTAGGCAGCTGGGGAGCAAGAATGACCACACCTCACTCAAATGAGGCATTCAAAAAGCACTGAAAAGAAGTTCCATGAAAAATATCTTTTTTTATCTGCAAAACGAAATAGATAATAAAATAATAGTGAAGTAACGAAATTATCACTGGAGACAGAGCAAAAATGCTAATGTCTGGGATGTTAAAAAAATTCCTCTTTCTCTAGCTTACAATTTTCTATCTGAATGCTTACATTTGATATAGCAATGACAACAACTATTCTACATTTAAGATCATTCAAGACATTTTTCTTGTATCTCAACTTTTTGAACCCACCCATTACATCAGAATGAAATCTTTGGTTCCATTTCTTAGAAAAATCTTCTGATTTTCACTGACTGTGAAAAACAGGGAAATATAAACAGAAATCTTAAGACTTGTAACCCAATGGAAGCATTTCTGAAAAATATTTTGGGCTTCTTGTTGTTGTTGTTGCTTTTAGCATGCATTTATTGCTTAATGGGCCAATGTTATGATTTTAGAAGAGGAACATGTTTTTTATCAGTGTGGAATTGGGTCAATCTGTCTGAATCCCATCCAAGGTTATGGTCTAGGGTTTGTCTGTGGAGAGAAGGCACAACAGAGAGAGGCAGAGAGAGGCAGAGGGAGACAGAATAGAACATTTACTCCTCATTAACCTCCTACTCAGACACTTCCTGAATCTGGGATAAAGCTGCCWTATTTTGGAGTAAYTAACTACACTCAGATGACCATTACAAAGAAACTTAACAGATCTTTTTTCCAGGACTATGAGATGGAGCTTTCTTGAATCACTTGCCCTCACCCACAATCCAGTTTTCTGGGCATGATAATAAGGTAATAAAATGAATTCAGATTATGATCATTTGTTTGAATAAAAGTTTTATYCTGGCCAGTAAGCAACAAAAATAATTAACAATTACATTTGTCATTATTTTTACTCTTCACTACAGTCATATTTTATATGAAATCTGTTCCTAATTCATGCTTAGGGATCTGGGACACGTACTGAATAGCATTAAAGATAATTATTTTAAAATAAGCATTCTTATTCTCTCAAGCAAATTCAGTGATCATAGAAAAACAAACAAACCAATACAGCAGACAAGCAAAATACTGCTGCTGAAGCTGTTTTGTTTGTATGTTTGTTTGTTTTTAATTTGGGCTTTGTTGCCTTGGGAATTCTTTTTACAATATTATTGACTACAATTTCAATACTTTAAAGAATAYTATTAAATATTTGGATTTTAAATGCCTATATGAATATYGTRCAGGTTTTGTCACAGAAGGAAGCACATATTCATGGGCCAGGAGCATGACATCAGAATCATTAATCACCAAAACATGTGAATCATTCCAAGTACTCTCCCAGCATTGTCCCTAAATATTAATGCCTGAGGAGTCAGAGGCATCCAGATATGATGCCCTCCTCATCTTAGGAATTACCCCAATGCTGAAATCTGGTTTGAGCAGCTCCTGGCCCCTGCTTGGATGGGCTTGAAGCAGAACAAAGATCAAACTGCTGCCATCACATGGCTGCCTCACATCCTTCCACCCACAGAGCAAATTTAAGCAGCTTATTCCAGGCCACATCAGACTTGTTCTTGAAGGAAGTGTCACCCTGTTGCAAAACCAAGGAAGAGGGGGTTTGACTTTAGTTCATTTAGGTGCTCCATCCTGAACTGTATCAGGCTGTGCTCACTGTCCAGTGCTCATTTCARGTACCCATTTTGCTTTCTACAGGGTGTATYACATTATAGCTATTACAGCTGTTCAATATTTTCTTACGGGTTACTATAATGGAAGAAAATATTTTCACTAAAAATACACCTTTGCCTTTTGAAAAATGTTTTAAGCAAGCAAAGCAATGTGGTAGTTTAAGGATAA
>CADDXX010000732.1:145668-176429 GCA_902810485.1 Alauda arvensis | reverse complement strand
TCCTTCCTTCCTTCCTTCCTTCCTTCCTTCCTTCCTTCCTTCCTTCCTTCCTTCCTTCCTTCCTTCCTTCCTTCCTTCCTTCCTTCCTTCCTTCCCTTTAATAAGAATTTCTTTTTATTTTGTTGTTAAAACCTAACTACAATTACAGTCTGTGTAATTTTTGCTTTCCCTAATCAATTAACCTTTGAAGTCCCTATGGAGAGGCTATTACTGGTCCTTTTCCTGCTGAACTGCCTACTTGCCTCTGCCTCCTGTGCACCTGTGATGCCATAAATTAGTCACAGATGGCCTGCTAGGATATAATCACTGCCATTTGTCATGATGTTGATAGCTGCATCACTTTCTCTTGCTCTGCAGAATCTACTTCTTGACAGGTCAAAATTTCTGCCTCTGTGAGTTCTATTAGGAAAAGAAATAGAAAGGTTCAGAGGTCAAGACCTGCCAGGACTCCAACCTCTTGAAAAGGAGTAACAAATCTCATATTAGATGGCCAGAGTCTAATGTGTGCTGGGTGTGTAAACTTCRATGCCAAAACAGTGAACCCTGTGAGATTTCCAACCTATCTCTTTTCTGTAGATACCCAGAGCAAGGTAAAACACAAAAGAATAAATAATTTTCAATCCCATAGCCATAATGAGGAGAMTGTTCCTACACTCTCCCTTCTGGCAGATTTGACTTTTTTTCTTCTCCCTGAAATACTGGCCTGGGATTTCAAGAAAAAAGGATTTCCTTGTCTTTGTAATAACCTGCTGGTTGTGGTATTTCCCCAAGAAGTCAGAMAGATAGGTGGTGTGTTCTCTTTTTCCTTTTCTAACAAATACAAACCTCTCTTAGCTCTTCCAGAAGGACTTATTTAATTTTCCCGGAAAGGGCCACAAGCAGCCCCCCACCCCCTCTGGTGCTGATGRGTGCTGCCATGTGGGAAACAGCCCAAGACAAAGTTGTGAAAAGGAACCTGATGGCACAGCTGGTGATGGGCTTGTGACCCTGGGAGATCCAGCTCCTGGCACCCTTTTCTTTCCCTGGGTGATSCCTCTGTCATTTGGATCAGGCTGTTACTGGCCTGTGGAGAAGGAAAGGAAGGAACTGAAACCTGAGAGTGGATCTTAAAAGTCTTAATATGAATCAAACCTTTTCTGTCTGTCCTGAGACACTGTAGGTCCTGTAGAGACTTTAAAACAGGTTTCTGGCTGCAATAATTCTTTGTTCTTAGACCTACTTGCCAGTGTTTCTTTTCCACAGTAAACCTATTTTTTATATCAGCCTAATACTAATATCAATTTTAAAACTGGATAAATTCTTTAGTCTTGTAGTTTGCTTTTACATAAATTTCCCTAGTAAAAGAAACATTTTGTAAACAGCAATTATCTGAGGGYGTTCTGCCCACTTCAGTAATTTTCATTGGAGAAGTAGCAAATGATCAGGTTTTCAAATTATGCTTTARCAGCAATAGGATGAAGCTTGGAACCCAAAACCAGAGACAAGTTTTTCAGGAATGTGGTAGTTAACTTTTGGATGCTCACCTTGGAATATTTCCTAGGGRGGAATGTCTGAAAACCATGAAATATTAAAATCAGAGCCTTTATTCCCTGGTTTTCAGACTTTAACTGCTAGATCATGCTTCTGCTATCACTGTTGATCTCAATCTTGAATCTCAACCATTTTAGAAAAAAAAAGGTAAGATTAATCTTAAGAGTCCTGTCAAATTAACTGCACCCAAATAAACCAGTACTTGACCTAAAATCAGCACAAAACTGACATAAGTGATGATATCACCCTTTGTCCTTACAAAGTTTATAATTAATATAAAACAATAGATAGCARGTGGTGCTTGYTTATGGGACAGCCTRTTCTTTGGGTRGTAATGTGTGTTGTGTAGCTGAAGARCAGCCACTTCAGTGTTCTCCTACAGTAACCTCTACTGAAATATCTTTGGGTTTTTTCTGATGAATTTTCATCAATTATAAATGTTTTACTTTGCTACAGTTATACTTTGTACAAAGAAACCATTTCCCTAAACTAAAAGGAGGAAACCAGATTCCTACACAGTGCATCAATGTCCAAACCAGCATCAAGTACCAGAATCATCATGTTACATATGTGTGTTTTACTGAATATATGAATGCTCAATTAAAAAATAAAAAAAGGGAAACTCTGTCAGCTCCACTGCTATACACACTGTAACATGATAAATAGAGACCTTCCTGAGAAAATAGAAGCCATCTATTCATGGAAGTATTTTTAGATAAATTTAGGAATAATGTGACTATTTTGAAGACTGTGTTACACATAAAAGCGGATGTTCATCTTTTCTTAGCCCTTTGCCTTTCCTTCTCCTTTCCATCTTTTACTRTACAAAACTATTTGAAAATGTTAGTTTGTGAATAGAACTGAAATAATTTTAATCATATTTTACAGCATTAAGTTAACTTCAGGGTAACTAAATTCACACATTAATAGTCCTATTGCAATTGACATGGAATTATTAAGCTTAGAGAAGACTTTTAAGATCATTGAGTCCAACAGTTAATCCAGCACTGGCAAGTCACCACTTAATCCTGTGTCCTTAAGTGCCACATCTTCACATTTTTCAAATATCTCCAGGGTAGGTGACTCAACCACTTTCCTGGGCAGCCTGTTCCTGTACTGGATAAACCTTTTGGTGAAGACTTTTTTTTCTAATATCCAATCTAAACCTCCCCTGGTGCAACTTGAGGTAATTTCCTCTTGTCCAATGCTTGTTACTTGGCATACAGACCCACACCTTACTATAACTTCCTTTCAGGTACTTGTAGAGAACCACAGTTTGTTGGTAACAAATAAAAATTCTGTTGCAGCACAGTGACACAGTACCAGTCAAGTGTTGTATTCCTCTTTGATTCTACCTTCACATTGCATGTAGAAAAATTGTTGCCTATTACTTATTGAAGGCTTTTTGTTTTTTTTTCTCCTTAGGAGTTTATTGGCTTGTTCTGAGAGCCACAGCTTCAAACAAAATAGAGATGATTTCTTTTGCTGAGGTTCCAAGTAGGTGAATTTAGTTGTCATATTTTTGGTCAACATAAACTAAAGCAGAACAGRGAGAAATCTGAACATGTTTAATCGCAGAGTGCTGTCGTGCTGCTGAGGAAAGTCATAAACAGTTGACTCCAAGCTGGGAACATCATGCCAAACATTTGTATCTGGAACAGGACTGTACGTTCCACCAGTGTGCTGCAACAAGGAGAGCATTAACACAGGGAGTTCAGTACATGTACAGAAACGTTTCTAAATGAAAGGGGTCAGGACAGGGGGCTGGAATGGGCCTGGAGGATGCTGTGCATCCAGAGAAGAAGAAAATATTATGACTCCTAATATGGGACAAAACTGAATAAAATTAYTTCCTATATAATCCATTCAGAAAAGAAGTAAGGCAAAGAATTCCCAAGGGACCTTTTTTTTTTCCCAGTGATACTCAAAATAAGTAATTTTGAGTGACAGACAACTGAATCCACTACAATTAGCATATGCCTTCCTTGCTGGCAACAAGATCAAACTGAGGACTGTAAGAGCMCTGTATGCCCATCATGTTACTAAACCTTTTGCTAAGCAGAGGAAGGAAATGATACTGCTTTGATGTTACTTTTGGCTTCCAGTCTCAGGATTTGGACAAAAAAAGACTGAAATAATATTTTAACCTGCTTATAGGGATTCAAACCCATCTGTCTCAGCAGAGTGCCCTAATCACTCTGTGGTTTAGGGAAGGAAGCACACTCCACATGCCTACTGCTGAAATTGCTCCAAGATTCACTGGTGGAGGGAGAAGAACTAGGAGAGGCAGATGGAAAACAGATTGTATCCCTGTGGTAAGGCATTAACCTTGGAGAAACACAGTCCCTCTGCTAATGTTTGTGCTATCAGGGTGTGGGTGGAATGCATGTCTCCTTCCAGGCTGCAGTCCCAACATCTGGGATCCCAGCCCAGGTCAGCTCAGTACCATAACTAGCAGRGTTTTGTACAGAATTAAACTACCAAGTTCCGCACCTCAAACACTGAGTCAGTCACACTTTCTCTCAAGCTGTCTGGCTTTGGCTATGTTCTGACCTTTCACTTTCAGCAGGTAAGATGAAGTCTGTTCTAAACATTGCCTTTCCCATATGAAGTGTCAGAGGATTTGGGCTGAGCAGACAGACAGGCCTGGATCTGGATCTTCCGGGGATGAAGAGGGAGTGCAGCTGCAGCCCTGCACTAAATAATTTCTGCTTAAGAACAAGTTCTGGGTCATCCTCCTGATATCCCCAAACCTCCCCATGCTGTGACTGAAGGGTCACTGAGTTTCATTCAGGATTTTGGCTTGTTTAGGGGCCAGGCTGACACTCTTCAGGGCACCGTGCTACTTTCCCCAGAGATGCCTGCATCTGCACTCTAAGCCTTATTCTTTAATCTATCACTTATGCAGCACTTATGTATAATTCCTGATTAAACAGTTCCTGTACCAAGAATTTAATTTTTTCTTAGCCTTAAGATCTTCATTAATTAATTTGTACTGCTAAATTTCACCTTATTTCTAGCTCTGCAACATGATTTTCCTTCTCTTCTGCTGTTTGTGCAGCTATTCTGGTCTTTGGCCAACTCTTAGTCAAATATGTTCAAATTAATGCAGGTGGCTTTAAATCTATTTAAATTAGTAAATGAATGAAATGTAAATCAAAATCAACAGACACTTCCCCTCAGCATACTGTATGTTTTCTGTTATCAGACTGTTTAAATTATAGAATGTCTGGTCTATGTCTTCTTCTATTTCTTCAGCAGCACTTAGTACAAGTAAACAGGGGCATTCAGCAAAATCTAATCCAAACAGAGCACTCCTTGATTTACTCCAAAACTACATATTAGAATAAAGACAAGTCTATATTTTCTTAAATCTCTGTTTTGACTAGTAAGCAAGGACTCTATGGGCCAAATTCCCCTTCCTTCAATTAGAGTTGCATATTGTTTTTTCRTTTAAACGACCACACACAAGTTGCTCTGGTCTTGTGCCCAGATAGTACACAGATTTCTTGTAGCAATTTGCTACAAGAAAGTTGATTTCTTTATTTTATATCTTGATTGTTATTTGAAAAATTATCTGTGCCTTTTTTTGTATGTAAAATGCATTTTTCCAAGGGTATACTGTTGTTCCAAATGTCTACATTAAAAAAAAAAATGTTTTGCTTTTGTTCCCCTTATTTAATATAATCCTATCCTTTCAACAATTTAGATTAAAWTTTTTGGCTGTTTGATTATTTTTCACCAARTCTCTGTGCTCCTCTGAGACTAAACCTCTTGATAGATGAAAATCATCATCTATCAGCATAAGCAGAAACTAAATCCATAAAAATAATGTTAAATCAGGTATATTTCGTGATCATTTCAAATGTGCTCAGTCAGAAAACTGCCTGTTAAATACGGGACAGTACATTCAAAATCTCATTTWTTTTAACTTCAGCCAATCTGTTCTGTTTGAATTGAAAAGTCAAAAGTTTTGCTTCAGAAAAACGGCACCACTTCATACCAAATACATCAGTCAACGTACATTAGTACAAGACTTGAGTTTCTTTGTTTCTTAATATCTGCATATGCTCTAGGACACAACACTTTTAATCCCCACCACTGGTTCTGTTTTGCCCCTGCATGATGCTGACTGCCACCTCATGACTTYTGGCCACACTGTCTCCATTTCCTCCTTGGCTTGATTATTCCATAGCTGGTTCAGCAGGCAACACAGTTAGAATCTCCATTCTACTTYAGTGCAAATGATAATTTATCCATCCAAATAATGAGAAAAAAAATCCTCACAATTTAGAAGTATGTGTTATTATTACATGTCTTCTTGCTATTATTTSATTTACATCCTGTTAGTTCTGAGAAATCCTGTATCTCTCACATATAACTCTAAACCTGGGGATGTTGCCTAGGGTTTGCAGAGTAAACAATTCTTAATTTACACAGTATTTTTCCCTGCTGGACACACCCTGTAACTTAACTATATCCCAAACATGCTGCAATCATTTAAAGAATATGTGTCTCGGCTTTCATTCAAAAACTTTTTGAGCTTGAAAASCATACATCTGTAAATCTGACTCAGAACTATTTCAACCTATTTTACTGAGGCCAAAAGGAAGACAGAAGTGTGACAATTATCTAATGTTACCCTTCCTGACCCCAGCAGAGTCTGTGGGAGTTTTCCCCCTGAGTTCATGGAGTGGAAATTTTGGCCTGGGTTATTTCCAACCTTCGAAGAGAAGAGKGTGAACAGCACCTGCAATCTCTTTTATATGATTATTAGGACATGGGGAAAACAAATATTTCTTCCCAAAATAAAAGCCCATCTCTGGCATCTTTTTTGAGGCACCCTTATGATTCAGATGGAAAAAGAAATCTGAATTACCTCAAAGACAACAAAAGGAATTGGATTCTGAAAAAGYGCTGTAAGTCTAGTTGTGTTTCATTTCATTTCATGTCATGTAAAACTCAACCAGAGTGAGAAATGTCAGTCAGCATCCCACAGAATTATGACTGCCCAAAACAAAGTGAAGCAGAGTACTTTTTCTCCAAGATTTTCTGTATCTTTCTTCTTACTGAAGAAATTTTTCATGATGTAGGCAACACAAGTGATGTAATTGTGCCAGTAAAACCCATTGAAACTGGTGGCTGTGGTTTCAGTTCATGCCCACAGGGTAYGAGCACATCCTGCCATGAGCAAGAGCAAATTTAGGAGGATCAATTGCAAAATAAAATTCCACTGAATTCTAAAAATACTCACTCCTCCCTTGCCCTTTCTGTCTTTCTGTAGCACAAGACAAATGTAATAGCTTTCTTATCTGCTCCATAGGTACCAGCTGCCTTTATATCCCCTGGATGAAATAATTAAATAAATCCCAAAACAGTAATTCTGAACTCTTTTTCTGCCAGTAATGAAATCTTCTCTCATTAAAAAAACCCCTCTGGCTGTAMCCCTTGCTGTGATTTGTAGCATGATTTGTATGTATTCAAAGGCAACATTTCACACATGTAGTAACACTTGACTTTACATTTGTAAATTAGGTAGGTGTTAAATCTGCAAATATTCCTCCTGCTCTAAGTATTTTATTACTGCTCTCTTTTCTTCTCTCCAAAAAACCCTAATAAAAATTATTTTATATCATTGCTGTATTCCAGCTACTGAAATTGTTTTCACCTTGTTTTACTGTGATGATGACCTTCACCCAAATATTTGCATAGCAGCAATGGAATAAATTCATTTTTAAAAGTGAGAAATATAATTTCATTCCAGCTTGAGGGAATTCAAAACCATCCCTATATTTTCTGAAAAATGTTCTAACAGCCATGCTGTTAAGAATATATGAGCTCTGGTGCCAACAGAAAATGAGGTACATAGAAACTGAAGGTATATAGATATTTTAAGCAGAAAACTTCTGATTCCTTGAAGCTGGGGCTCTACACAACCAGTGCTACAGAACCTAGGGATCCAGAATGACTGGCAATTGCCCTTCAGGAAAATAAATATGTGATCATCAAACTATTTCTATTCTTTTTTCCTATAGCTTTTTAAAGTAAAATACACTTAACATGTAAGACCTGATCTTTCCCAAAAGGGAATGGGAAATTAAAAAAATATTTCTGTTCTTAGTCTATCATGTTGAGTAGCTGGGGATAATGTCTTCAGAGATTCCTTAGTCTCAGCCACATTGATTATTCTTAATTCTTCTGCTGGTTTACAATTTAGGTGCCTAATTTCAAGAATTATGGCTATTAGTTGTGTTATTTGGACAATTACTCTAGACTTTGATCTCAATATTTAGCACTGAAATTATTTTAAAAGCATATCTTTCAACTTAGTATAATATTTTATAGCTACAGCTCTGGTAAATAGCAAGTCATTTCTATTGCCTGGCATTACATTTAAAATAAAACAGCCTTTTCTTCTTGCAGGGGATGAAGACAGATTGCCCCTCTCTAGTTCTTTTAAATGATGCATATGCTTMRTTTTAATACTGTGTTTATATCTCARTGACTTTTAATAAATGGTGGCATTGAAACCTTTGTGGACTGAGAGGTTTTCCYGGGCTGAGGTGGAAGATGGACAATAAGGATTTGCTGTTTGGAAGCTGTTGTATATGGGACAGTCTCTAGATTTGCCAAGCTGCATGCATTGAATAAAAAAGCTCCATGTACAAGTTAACATGATATGTGCCAGGTACCAGAGTTGTAAGGCATTAGGTCAGATATAAACACAGGAGTCAAACAGAAAGGCATTGTTCAGAAATAAATTGAGCCTCTGTCCCTCACTGGGAGGGAACACATTCCCCCAAAAACATACTCAGTAGATTTTACAATTACTCCATAAGAAAATGTATAGCAAAAGAAATAAACCTTTTGCAAAAAGTTCTGCTTCTGATGCAAACTGCAGTTTAACTAGCAATTGATGTAGACATGTACCACAGATATTAATCATTAAAATAAAAATGAACAAAATTTGTGGAAAAACTTCGTTGTGAAAAGACATTACCACTGATAGTTAATTTCAAGGGAATMTAATAAAACTGACTATGCACAAGGACCAAATTTTGGCAGTAATGATGTTAACTTGACCATTTCTACAAATATTCTCCAGTTTAAATTACAGCAGGAATAATATTAATAATAGTAATAATGACATCATCAACAGAACAACAACAATAATGTTAATTATAATACCATTATATAACAACAGTATTCATTTTCATAATTATAATAATATATAATTGGTGTCTCCAATTAATAAAATAAATCTCAGCTGCCTAAAAGGACAACTTAATTTCTATAAAAGTCTCTGACCCTTTATAAGTTCTACCTTTAGTCTGCATTATCCTGTACTGACACAGGAAAAAATATTGCCAAATAATGAAAAAAAGGTTATTTTTTAATAATTTCCAAGCTGGATTTAGGAACAGTCTTGGAAAGCTTAAGAAAGCTTGTTCTCACTGTATTTGCAGTTCAACTTTTAAATGAAAATKATTTAAATAAACATCAACACAAGCCACCAAAACCTTTTGTTTTGTGACATCTCAGGTTGAGAATCACAGTGAAATCATAAATGTGTTAGCATAGGAAAATTTTCAAAAGCTTACTGGTGTTGAAAAAAAAAAGCCTTGGGGACAGTCCAAGCCAGTATAGTTATAATGCTTGAACTTAAAAAAAAAAAACTCATTATTCTGAAGCCATAATATGACAATCCTAACAATGTGTTTTAGTTCTAATGCACTCTGGCAAATGCTAAACACATAAAAATTTAGCAACATCAATTTAGCACTAACAAGTTCAAGCACCAAGTATTTCAAATCAGTGGAATATACAATCTGTATGCAATTCTGAAGTTAACTATGCTGATGAACTATGAACAGTTTTTAATAATGTGGGTGGGTGTGTTTAAAAATTAAGTAAAGCCAAACAATAAAAAACTTATTTTTTTATTTCAAAAAGGCAGTCTGTTCTGTTATATACAAGAATAAATATGAAGAATATGTGCCACAATATCAATAATTTCCTGGATCCTTTCTCACTGATTAATTCTGACTGCTTTATTATATCTAGAATAACTTTTTAGAACAGCTGTTCTTGCCTTCCATCTCAGTCTGAAGGCAGAAGTTTAAGAAAATTCAACCAGTCCATTCTATGTGAAGCTCCAAAAGTAGAGCTCACTGAAAATTTTCAAGATTTGCATCTCTCTAAGCTTTAAAACATAAACAACAGTTATGGGTAAAGTGTGAGAAACAGACCAAGGGCACCAAATCCAGTCTACCATTTCCACTTAGAACCACACCATATAATCTTTTTAACAATTTCACCCATMATGATCCTAAAAATGCTTAAATCCTAATTTTTCTATGTGCTAGATGCACAAAACATCTTGATATGGATAGAAACACATTGTTTTTTAAAAAACCCTTTACAGTTTACAGTCATTTATTTTTGCATCAAGATTATCCTTGTATTAGAGTAACTTTTATTTACTTATAGAAATCCAGTTTGTTTGGATTTGCACATGTGTAAAAAATAATCTTGCATAAATGTAGCTGTGTGTGTATCCTCACACAGACACCCATGCAGGTGTGGGTGTGCCCATCCCCACACAGCCACACCCACCATCCACACCCATCCCATCCCTCCAGGTGTCCATGCCCTGGCTGGATGGGGCTCTGAGCCACCTGGTCAAGGGAATGGTGTCCCACAGGGTTGGAACAAGATGATCTTCAACGTCCCTTCCAACCGAAGCCATTCTATGATTCTATCATATTTGTACATGCACACACACACATATATATATGTCTGTATACACACATATATATTTGAAACTGTTTTTACATATATAGTGAATCATAGAATTGCTTAGGTTGGAAAAGACCTCTAAGATCTTTCAGTCCAAGGCATTGTTTTATGCAACAGTACTGGCACGTTGTGCACAGGCATGTGCATATGTTTATGGTTGATCTTGATGGTCTTAGAGGCCTTTTCCAACCTAAATGTTTCTGTGACTCTGTAATACATAAATACTCTGCTGTTGATCAGGAAAATGTGTTTTCTGTGAGGGAGAAAACAAAAGACATGGATAGATTTTCTTTTTTCTATTAACAAACATTACAAACAAATGAATATTTTACAAATACAAACTTTGGCTTGAACTCCGAATGTCATTGRAATTTTAACAAAGTAGTCAATCCGCAGGATGGAGAGGGAATATTGTTTTCTAAGCACACTTTTGAAAAAACAAAACACTTTCATTTTCCAATTTATTTAAATCCCCCCTTTTGGTGTTTATCGTCATTAAATACCTGTACTCTGATATAGGAAACTGAACACAGAATCACAGAATTTCTAGGTTGGAAGAGACCCTTAAGATCATCGAGTCCAACCCATGTCCTAACACCTCAACTGGATCATGGCACCAAGTGCCACATCCAGTCTTTTTTTAAACACATCCAGGGATGGTGACTCCATCACCTCACTGGGCAGATCATTCCAGTATTTTATCACTCCTTCTGTGAAAAACTTACTCCTTAAATCAAGCCTGTATCTCCCTTGGCGCAGCTTGAGACTGTGTCCTCTTGTTCTGTCCGTTGTTGCCTGGAGAAAGAGCCCAACCCCCAACTGACCACAGCCACCCTTCAGGAAGTGGTAGAACCTTCTAGATGTGCAGTTTGAATGAAACAGAGAAGCTCCAGCAACAAACTTGAAATTTCAAATTCAAACACCCCACAGTACAGAAACACTTCCAACAATACTGACAAGAGTTTAGTTCTCCCTTATGTTGTCAGACATGGTATGCATGTGCATTCCCTAACTCCTTTATAAGGGGTCTGCAGCCAACTTTGTCCATATCCCAGCCATGTGAACCAACCACCTTTCTATGCCTTGAACTTTACAGCTCAACAGCTGCAGAGAGTATTTCACCTTCATCTCTTCTCACTTGGAGTGTCCATCCCTGTTATTTTCCAACTTCTAAATTGAAAAAACTCACAATATGCATTGTTTGTATTGGTACTCCAATAGAATTGTTTCTAAAGTTGACGATGAAACTCTGCTCAAAAGGTGTCTGTATGGTTTACAATAATCCAGTGTGGATGTGAAATGATAGAATTCTGCCAAAAACTTCTCACAGAGAAACTGCAGTGTCCTCACACAGGAAGGCTGGAACTGAGCTGCTGAAACTGATGTTTCACTAAAACATCCCTTATAATCTTGAAAACATTGAGCCATTGAAGTCTGTTCCAGTGAGGAGGTTCTCCAGTCTGAGGTCATGACTGAGAGTTTCAAATRGGTTTTCCATATCATACTGGTATGGATGAAAACATTGTTACTCTTTTTGCATTGCAGCAAATATTTATTACTTCACATCCTGGCACTTACTTGGAGGAATTAGTCTTTCTAATGGTTCTTTTGTTTCCCCTGCTCTGAGCATAACACAGGACTGGCATTGGTCTCCTCCTTCACTGCCAAGTCTATAGGCAGCTCCTACACTATTGCACAGACTGGTGTATGAAGTATTTGCACTGCAAAATGACCCTTTTCTTCCTGAAACAASTGATCTTTTTTTTTACTCCTCTTCACCTTCTTAATCCCTGGAACATAAATGCACATTTGAGGTCTGGAAATCCCATATCTGTCTCACACTCTAATTGATCAGACAGAATTTGGAAGATCTTTCAGCTGGCATTCAGTCTATAGGTTTCCCAAATGCTTTCACATTCAGCTCAGCATGAATACACTTCTTTTTTAACATATTTTCATATGTCTTTCATTAATTTTATTGGAAGACAAAAAWCTAAGAACTTCGAATTGAGACTCAGTAAAAAAAGGTAGAGTCTGTGTTACATTGGTTTTATATCCAGAATTCTCTAAATTTCWGTCTAAACTGAGAACAATGCTTTTAGTCATAATAGCAAAATCAGTTTATCTATTCAATGTAACTCCTATACTTCAAGGTAAAAAGAAAAATTAGGTTCTGTTTCTTGAACTTTTGTGTAAATAAGATAATTTTAATTATACTCAGATCAAAGAAACTGAAAAGCTGGAACTCAGACTTCAAGCTTGCATTAATTTATTCCAGCACTAAAACATTTTAAAAAACTCTTGTAGTCCAAGAGATTATGGAGAGTCAGGCCACAAATGGTATTCCTAATCTTTAACTGTTTCAGMGATTTAAGAAGCCCCAGGAGCAAAATATTTTATATTAGACTCTTCAAGATAGAGTATGACACAAGGCTTAGTTCAGACTTAATACCACAGTCCTGGAATAATGCTCATCACACATCAGGGTTTTCAGGACACAGCCTCAAGTTTCTATTCTCCATTTTTTGTAACAAGCAAAAATATTTCAGACTACCCTGATGTAGGATATCCAAGGTATGGATTAAAATTTGGAACTGAATTTGAAATACATGGAAATCATTGATGTAAAGAAGCCGCCAAATAGACTTTGAAAATTTAACATTATGATAAACAGATTAACATAAATTTAATAATTTAAATTGACATTCATCTTCTTACTTGGCCAATCTGAACCAAAATGAAACATTTTTAAATGAAATATTTTAAAATCCCTGTTTTCTTTATTTTAATGTATTTTTCATTGCTAGAAAAAAAAATCAGTATATTTTCCATTTCTAAATTTTGGAAATGACATGATATAGTCTTCTCTTGGGAAATTGCTAAGAGGATTTTGCAGGCAGAAAAGGCCCAGCAAGTTCTCCAAGTACTACAAGCCATCCTAGCTTTGAGATAAAAATCCCAGCTTTTCTGAAAAATTAAAAAATGCTGATGTTTTTAGTCCTATTAATCATACAGAAAACAACTTGTACCAGCTACAAGAAAACACTGAAATATTTTTTTTCTTTTAAAGAAGGAATATGCAACCAGAAATGAAATCCTTTCCCTTTTGGTGTTGCACTGCCTTTCTTACATTCTCCCTTCTATTAAAAATCTTGAAGGTGTGCAGTCTTGTGATTTCTAATAACATTTGTAGAGATGTGTATGTGTGTCAGAACTGAACTGGCTCCCTCTCTCCACTCCAGCTCCTTCAGAGTAGTGAAGCATCTGGAAAAAAAAAAAATATTAAGGGTCCATTTGCCAACTATTCCCCTTCCTTGCCTATTTCCAAACCAAACCCACWAAATTTCATAAGAGCTTGGAATGTTTTAAATTTCATTTAAAACATGAATAATTTTGCTTACTTTCTCCTCTGAAATATCCATAAGAAAACAATTGGAAAAAGAGCCTGAAGAGATATCTGATATTTTTTTGGCTCAGCTGTAAGCAACAAAGAGCTAAAAATCTCCTGGATGCACTGGAAGACAAGGTCAGGGACAAGGACAGTGATATTCATCTCACATATCTAGGCAGGTATGTAGTAGTTTTCTACCCTTGATATAGTCACTCTTTCTCTACAGTCAATACCAATAAATACGGTGGGTGCAGCTCAGATTAGCTTTCTCCTTTATGAAGAGATTAAGAGTTTCCTAAGTTTCTGCTCTTCAAAGATTACAAACCTTAGTTAACTATCTCAGGTGTCAGCTAGGAGGCCACAGCTGGTTAAGATAAATCCCATTCAGGCTATCTTCATTTCTTTGAACAGATGYATTGGCTTCTGTGTCCCTACAGCAAGACTGAACTTATTAATGACAGCTTCAAAATCCCCACATTGCTCTGCAATGTGTAATATGTATAAACAGTTTCCAGTAAAGCTGTACAGTTTAAATCAGCTTCAGTTTGGGTATTCTGTCTCTAAAGGATGGAACTGATTCACAAGTACATATTTTCATTGACCTTAGTGAGGTGAGGATGCCACCCACAGCTCCTGAGTGATTTTTTAATATATTATAATTGAACAGCAGCTTGCAAGTGTAACAAAGAAAAATTAACAGTAAGTTGCAGCTGACTGTGAGCAAGTAACAAACTCAAACATCCCAGTTTTTAGGAGGGTTAAATCTAAAAAGACCAATGTTTTTATTTCTACCCTCCCTCAACAAGGTCTTTCCTTTCAGATGGATTATGCAATTGTTGCTTTTTTCTGTCAACTGACAAGTCAATTCTCTCCATCCTTTAAAATTAAGTCTGAAGCAGGATTACTTTTGTTTGTTTAAAGTAGGGTGGGGCTGGGCTAGGGGTGGGGGTGTGGGCATGGTGGAGTTTGGGCTGAAATAAATATTTCTCTTGGATCTCTTSTGCATTTACCAGGGTGTCTCAGACTAATTTTCTTTTGAGTGTTGAGCTACATTTCCTACCTTCCAGAAAAGTGCCACAACTGCTGGATCATGGGTATTCTGTCACTCAGTGTTATGAATGTCTTCTTCTGACATATTTAGTCTTGCAAAAATATGAAATATTTAATATCTGAAACAGAAACCATTCCGAGGGAATACAGTAATGCTTAAGCCAACAATCCTCCTTGAGTCTGTTCAAAACAAAACAGTTTAAAAATGGGAAGAATCAGCTCAAGAAAGTTAAAATCATAAAGGATAAGGGATTATTCTGAAAGGCTGAAAATCCCTGTTTAAATTTCTGTATGAGACTGGAAATACCTAGGAGTCATGAATGAACAGCTTGTATAAAAGATAAAGCATGTAATGGACTGCCTCTAGCACCCCAGTTCCAAAGCTGGCCCTGATTTTATCCAGAAGAAAACATTTGGTGAACTCAGGGCCTGAATAGCTTTGGGACTAATGGCATTACATTTTTCAAGAAATAAAGTATATACAGATGCACAGATGTGTGTTCACACTTGTACATACTGTGTCCAGCTTTTATTTGACATTCAGTTGCTGAAATCTGCTACTTAGGCAGATGCTTGACATCCAAAGCTTCCCTTGAGTCCTATATTTCATAGTACATCAGATTYTGGCTGGGCCAGAGGAGATTTCAGAGATCCAGTTCTTCTGAAGGTTGGAGTTCTCTTACCAAATTCAGGTAGCCAGAATGGAGTAACCTGAATTAAAGGTCTTTTATACAACCCCATCTTAAATAGAWTACTGCTGCACTTAACTGTTCTGGAAGCTTCTGCCAGGCAGTGGTCTTTGGTTCCCCAAGCCAAGTGATGCAGTGTGGCTTGTGAAGTGTCAGAGTTATCTGATCTAACATTAACCCCAGCAGTGTAAAATCTTTCTTCTCACCGTGCTTGAAAGAAGGAATCGGAGAACGTTTGGGCTGTGGTCAGCAGATGTTTATTTTAGAAAAGCTTATCTCAAGGTCCTCTCTGTCCAGCATGAAATTCACAAGCAGCTGGAAAAATGGATTCTCCTTCGCCCATGACAGCACCTGGACTTTTATACTCTACACTACGTTAACATTGTTTTTCTCTAAACACCAATAACYAAAACCCATGTCATGCAGTGAAATTGCACCTTCACCCAATCCTAAAAAACCATCATCCTTTGCAAAGAGGAAGGGGAAAAGGAAGACAGGAAAATGTGCTTTTATCACACTGATCTGCCTCCATCTTGGCTCCATTTTACCTACACAGTAAAATCTAAAAMCCCTACTTTCTCACCCAGTGACAAAACAAAAATCACACCAAACTCTCRTGACCTTCAAATCCTCAGACAGCCCTGGCAGTCCTTCCCACRGGCTSAGACCAAAAGCCACCACTGTCTCTGACACAGGCCRAGGGCCTGCCCATCCAGGAGACACAGAGAGATACTCTGSTTTCCCATAGTGAAGAAGYTCATACTTTCCCTAAAGCACTCTGGTGAAACCTTCACTACACTTGAGGTACACTCCTCTTTGTGGCTCCATATGTTCTGTCTGTTCTCCCAATACRCATTTACCCTCTGTGTGGGTTTTCCAGTAAAGAGCATGTGAAATGACATTAGAGYTGTGTTGCTGAAAATGTGCAGGGAYGGAGGCYTGGTGGGGTAGCAYGAAAAGACAATGTGGCATAAAGGGAGTTGAATCTGGTGCAGTTTCATCTCCGTGCTTTATTGCAGCAGCCCTGGAGCAGGCTCTCTTCATGATAAAGCAGGAAAACTGACTGACAGCCTTAAAGACTTCCCTAATTTTTTTTTTTGTTCCAAATAATAAATTTAATGGAATTACTTTGGATTGTCTGGAACTGTGGATCAAGTTAGTTCATTCTTAACTTTATTTAGGATAGTAGATAGATGACACACAATCTTGGAGTTTTTCAAAGGAACTATATGAMTTCACAAATTTTTCTACAAATTCACATTCTTCCCTATATATTACCCCTATACATCTTTGAAGAAGATCTGACTGTTATTTGGCACTCTTAAGTGCTCTTGGTGTCATTACAGTACAGTTAGTTCCCCTTTCTAACAGCATGGTTTTGTCTGACATTTCTTTTAGGATTAACATCAGTTAATATCACCTACCACAGTGCAGACAACCACCATAAGCACAGCTGTCAACACCTGCACTAAATATCTGAACTGCTGTACATACCCAGGAGAGTAATCCTGAACAATCTAAAGGCCCTTGAGTAAATGTGTTCATTTCAAATTACTGCCAGTTAAAGACAAAAYCGATGTCAAATGAAATCAAAGACAATTCTTCCACTGAGTAAATAAGTACAATTAGTYCTTAACTTCTCTGATAGCTATTTTAGCATAGCTAAACCACTACTGCTTGAAGTTAAAATAGCAAGGAAATGAAAGCATACAAAAGCTTCCCTTCATTTCCATTTTTGCCTCTACCCCACCCCCACCTTGTGCAAGAGTGGAATGAAGATGCAGATTGGAAGTGCATCCATCCACACCCTGTGGAGATTTTGATCTCGCCAGACCCAACCCTTTCCCAATCTCCTGAACTAYGAAGATGCAGGAGTTTGTCCTTGCAGCTCAGTGATAACTGCAGAGGCTGAGCAGAGCTCAGCAKGTTTGGTGCAGAGCTGTGCTAACACAGCTCTCTGACAGATTGGAGCTGGCTCCCATCCACCTACCCTGGAGTACAGACAAAACAAGTTCACATCTATCTGCACGTGTTCATAAAAGCCAACGCACAGCTGCACAGCCCAAAAGAGGAAGGGAGTGGCTCAGGCTAGAGGCTCACCCTGCTTCCTACACATTCACTGCCTAAAAAAGGAAAGGCAGCTCAATATTCTGGAGGAGAAAAAAAAAAAAAAAAAAAAAGCTCTGGCTTGACTCGTTTGATGACACAACAGACAGAAAAGTTGTGCAAGAAGTTTGCCTTTCAGAGAGGTACAGAGCTGCACTTCCCTGCACAGAGAGCCAGGGCTAAATGGCTCTGGAAGGAAGCTAACCCTTCAGGTTATGATTCCTACATTTGTCTTTGAGCCCCCATTAGGTCAGCCAGCTGTGAACAGCAGGACAAAATGCTTGGTGGGAAGGGGAAGGTAAAGCAAGGCACTGTGCACATGTCTTTGTCTCTGTATTTCTCTCATATGAACACTAGGTAGGAAGGAAAATCTGTTAACAATTTAGTTTTGTGTCTCTCTTTTTCTGTGAATTCTATTTCATTCATGCAATGGTAGAATTTACAATAATCAGATTTTATATGTAATTTTAATGAATTTCAGCTCACCTTCTTGGTCTCAGCTTTAAACTTTCCAGCCAATTTAAATTAAATTCATAGAAAAATAATATTATTGCTATTACTAAAAGAAAGACAAACAAAATGGCATCTGTGAAAGAAACATATACAAATKTATTCCTTCTTGGCTTGTTTAAAAGCTATATGAGCTTTAAAAAGTGTGAATGGAGTGAAGTTTTTATTAAGATCAGCTGCAGAAGGACAGAAAATGACTGAAAGAGAATAATGTTCATGATACTACAATTCTGTGAGAGAATGGATCAGTGGACAAGAGAAGAGCAAATGATGTCCTCCACCTAGACTTTTGTAAGGCCTTTGATAARGTCCCCCACAGCATTCTTACTTCCAAATTGGCAAGATACAGACTTGATGAATGGAATATTAGATGGATAAGGAATTGAGTGCAGGGGCAAATTCAAAGACCTGCAGTCAATGGCTCTAAGTCCAAATGGTTTTCCTTCAGAGTTCATACTGCATCCAAAATTGTTTAATGTGTTCATCAATGGCCTGCAGAGAGGGATCAAGTGCACCCTCAGCAAGTTTGCAGATGACAGCAAGTTTGCAGATGACACCAAGCTGAGTGGTGCAGTTGATACTCTGTCATCTGAAACCTCAACAAGCTCAAAAAGGGGGCCCATGCAAACCTCATGAACTTCAACAGGGCCATGTACAAGGTGCTACACYTGGTTCAGGGCAATCCCCAGTGACAATATGGCTGGGAGATGGATTTGAGGGTATAGATGGGTGAAGAAATTGGACATGAGTCAGCACTGGGCACTTGCAGCCCAGAAAGCCAATTACATCCTGGTCTGCATTACAAAAAGATGTCCAGCAGGTCAATGGAGATGAATCTGCCCCTCTATTCTGTTCTACTGAGAGCCCACCTGAAGTACTGTGTTCAGTTCTGGGGTCCCCAGCACAAGAAACACATGGATCTGTTAGAGCAGATCCAGATGAGAGCCATAAAATATGAGGCACCTCTATTTTGAAGACAGGTTGAGAGAATTGGGATTGTTCAGACTGGAGAATAGAAGGCTCTGGGGAAACCCTAGAGCAGCCCTTAGTATGTGAGGGCTCATAAGAAAGATGAAGAAAGACTTTTTTACCAGGTCTCTTGTGGCAGAATGACRCAAAAAGATATTTAATCTGAAGAGGGTAGATTGAAGCTGGGCATAAGGAAGAAATTCTTTACTGTAAGGGTGGCAAGAACAGCAATAGGTTGCCCAGAGAAGTTGTTTAAGGGCATGTGTTAAGAACCCATCCCTGGAAGTGTTTCCGGTTTTGAGCACCCTGGTCTAGTGAAAGGCGTCCCTGGCCATGGCAGGGGATTTGAAATGAGGTTGTGTGTAAGGTCTCTTCCAACCCAAACCAGTCTATGATTATGGTAAAAAATGCAGCTCATTAGGGCCTAACTTAATAAGGCAGATTTTGTTCATCAGTGAAGATTTTGCTTTCAGGAACAGGCAATTAAAGTCAGTGCAATATCTGAGTAGAAAATATTTACTGCAAGAATTGGTCATTTTTGTCCCTATGTCCTTGCATCAATTAAAAAGGTTGTTGTTGGTTCAAAAGTTAGTCACTTGATTTCTCCACAAGATGATAAATTTGTTTAATATAGTGACTTGATGTCAAATAACAAGGGTGATATATTCTCATCAAGTTGAAGGGGTTTGAAGCTGTTATAATTTACAAATAACCTTTCCAAATTTTTTAGAAATTATATCAAGATTTATCACTTATAGTTCCAAGCAAAATGGAATTCTTTCCACTGCTGGACATAATTTATTATCCACAGAGATCTGCAAATACCAAGGAAAAATCTTAAAAATAAAAAATGTGGTTGTACTTCTTGAGGTTTTAAACCTCAAGAATTACCAGAAGCAGGGAATGCAAAAATAACCAATGGAATTTAAAATGTTTTATTGACTTTCTTTACCCATACTTTCTTAGATTTTTCTCTCCCAGTTTGCATGAATGATTATTTTAATTTGTTTATTTTATTTTTTCTTTAAATAAAAAAGATTTTGGGCTCTTTTATACAAGTGTTTTGTCTTACTGAGCTCACCAGGTTTGCAAGAATGCATCATTGGAACCATATATACTACTCATTGTATAAAGGAACATTTATAAAATAGAAATCAACACCATTTCTCTTTTGCCAGTCCTGGAAGAAAAGGCATAAATATCCACCAAAGGCACAGCACACCTGAAAGACTTCTTTATCAGAACACTGACTGTTTCTAAAGGCGAGTTTAAAAAAAAAAAAAGAAATTAGTGACTCAATATTGTGCAGAAGGGTAAAAACAAGCATAGAAAAAAGAATGTAAAAAGTAATTTTCAAAGACACAGGTTACACAAAGAGATATTTGTTATTTCTTGCTGTGTCTGTGATTGTTGAGGCAGTTTTGCTTCTTGTTTTTGGTTAAGATTTCAATCAGCTATTTTTTAATTGCATATATCATACACCAATTATAATAAGCTCCAGGTCTCTGACTTGGCAATGGGTTTCTAAACAAAACAACACAAACAAAAGACAACACCATTAAAAGACACTCAGTAAGTCTGGAGTGTTTTAGATCCAGATACTCGACTGCTGTCTGGAGAGCAACCATCATGTTTTCTACTCTGAAWTCTTTGAAATCAGGAAACCTTGCCTGAACACTTCTTTAACATATACTTTTACATTAGCTGTTCTCTGCAACAGATTCTAACAACAATTCTGCATGGTGATGGTCAAAGGCTTTGACTAAGGCCAACTTGTGTTTAATGATATAGAAATTAGCATATAATTGATAAATCCCTTTTATGTTAATACTGAGAACAGAAGAGTTTTAAAGAGTGTTTATACTGCTGCTAAAAGGTAAAAATAAAACAGCCAGAATTGAAATGAACCATCAGGACAAAAAGAAAAGACCTGGACTTTTGCTTTTATTTTCAACCATAAGGGTTCTTTCTTTCTGCCAGTGTGCATTATAGCTTACAGACATCTCAGTGCTAGTTTGGTTTTTTGTTTTGTTGTTATTTGTTTGTTTTTGTTTGGTTTTGGGGTTTTTTTATTTCTTTTCTTTTTTTTTACTCCTGTTATAGCTCTCTCTCCTTGAGTAATAACACACAAAGAAAGATAGACTGATTTATGGATTAATCTTATAAGACGCTGAGCTTGCTACTGAAGATGTTGTGAGAGGTGGTACACAGCTTTCCTAGTGTTTATCAATATGAGCTGAGGGAGGACRTTAGATATTAAACACTTGTGGAAAAGTCAGGGTTCTGGGCACGTCAGCAAAGATATGGAGAATATTCAGTCTTTCATCCTAAAATCATATTATGAAAATTGTTGTAACAAAAAATCAGTGGTAGYATAGGACTTGTTTTTCCTTGCCCTTTTTTTAGTTTCCTTTTCTRTAGTGCACCCATGCCAATAAGAAGCTCAAAGCAGCCTAGCAACAGTAAGTACACAATGTATGTGTGGCAGAAGCAACACATTCCAGTTGTTATGATCTCTGGGATATGGCCATGAGGAAGAAAATGTGCCCAGATCACTGCTGAGTGAGTATGAAGTGGCAATTCACAGCTCAGTATGTCAAAAGAGCCAGAATAACCTCAGCAGTCTTGTCAGCTGCTTTATAATAAGGTAAAAAATTCCATATCAGCACCTTTTCCTTGCCCTTAATCACCCTGCCATTATCTTCTACTAAAGAGGCAGCACAGTAATTCAAGCAAACTTTTAAGACTTTAGCATATATTTGCATATGATGAATTAGAAATTGTAAAGATTAAGGATTAGCTTTGACTGAAGCTATGGAAGCAGTTTCCYAGTAAAGCTGCAGATACTGTGAAGCACAGCATTCCTTCACAGGGGAAGAAGCCTTTGGATAGGCCTCTGAAATGCAGAGATATTCAGAGTTTCTGAGCATATTCAGAGTTTCTGATATTCAGATCTCAGAGCACATCCCCAACTAGCAAAACTGTAAAGAGGAAAGGGGAAAAAGTCCCTGCCTCTCTTTCAGAGAAGATTTTCTGTTTGGCAATMTGCACAGAAGCAGACACAGCAGTGTGAAATAGCTGGAGGGGGATGTGAGCAGAGGGCAGGAAGACCCAAACTTTCATTCACCTACACAATACATGATCACCAGATGCAGGTGCAATTCCTCAGATGCCTGAGAACTTCTTCAAYTGGTCCTCTGAAAATGCCCAGATGAGCTCCTTCTGCTCACACCTTGATGAGGTTAAGGTGACTGGAGTTAGCTTTTGGTCATCATCTGCTGGAAACATCAGCAGGGGAATCACTCTTACCACCCCACCTTATTGGTTATCTGGAAAGGGTGAGGCAAAAAGGCAATTAGAGAGAGAAAGATGGTACTTTCATTGCATTGCCCCAGACTTGTTAGCAGGATTAGTAGTCAGTAACAAASCAAGAAAAGCACATGGAAGACAAATACAGACATATGAAGAATAAACTAAAAAATAAGTCTCCCAATAGAGATTTGATTCAAATTCCTTGTGCAACAGTATATAAATATAATTAGATTAAATACTTACAGTAGTAAGGATCAAATACCAAGTTTATAACACATTTTTGGCAGAGGAATTTGAAAACAAATCAATGCCTGGTGGCCCACAGATGCCTAGCAGGATGGTCCTATCTCTCAGTGAAATCAGGATAAGTCAGAAACTTCTGAAAATCCCATTAAGTACTTTGGTAGTAGCTCTGCGTGTCTACATAGCATCTGAAAATCTCTCAGCTAAACCATCAATCAAAACYCACAAGATAGCAGACAAGAAATAATTACAGTTCTCACCACAGTTTCTATTTCATCCAGAAAAAAAGAAAAAAAATCAGAAATATGAAAAATAAAACATTACCATTTTAAGAGTTTGTAATGACACAAAGAATTTCACATCTGTGTTTTAGAAAAAAGTGATGTACTATATCCCCAAAATCAAATAAAACACAAAATGGAAATACAAAAGCATTGAAGTATTTTCAATATTTTTACATGTCTGTTTGGAATTCATTAAGCTTAGCTAACATGACAAAGTTCAACAGAAACTTATTGTGACTAATTATTATTAGATAAAGAGCATGGCCTTTCTTTCTGTTGTGACTGGCAAATATCAGCACAGATGTCACTGGTCTTTCCTATCTCTGTCATGGCCAGTCTCCCCACACATTTACTGGAAACACTGTTGGATGCTGGGCTCAGTCATTTACCCTTCAAAATTCCCACCCCAAATAAAAGCACATCACTTGCATCATAAGATCAGTGACTCACGCCATAAAATCAGGCTTCCTCTTTATTTGGACACTGAACAAGTGGCTTGACCCAAGATGTGACAACTGTTGCAAAGAAAAAAAACCCAGCCATTTCCGTTCAGCATAAAGGGAGCTGGTAATAACAGACGTCAGCTTAAGGGGGTTAACAGGGTCACAGAACCATTTACGTTTTGTTTGGTGTGTGAGTTTCTGAAGTTTTGTGTGGCTTTTAAAGAAATGCAATTATTGTACTAAGAAAGGAGGAGACACAATCCCATCAACATTACACAAACAATARGTCTGTTAGCTAAGAGAGTTCAAAAACCTCATCCCTTTATGCTGGAAACTGAATTCCTGACTACAAATAAATTTTCTGTMAAAAGCACAGACAGCAGGCAGTTTAGAATATGTTGCAGATGTAACCATCAATACTCATTTTAACCTGAGTAAACACCAATGCTTCACATATTCAGACTGATTTTTAATTTCTATTTTCACTTAGAAATCAAATTTTATTTTAACTTGTGAAGGTTGTCATTGATGCTAAATCAAATATCCCAGCTATTTCCCCCACTCCTGACCCCAGACTTAGGTAATGCCCAGCATGTTTTATCTGTGCTCTTCAGCRTATCCATAAATATTCAGCAGACAAATTTCTCTTTTTCTGTTACCATTGTGATTTTCCTTTGCTTACACCTACACAATCCCATTACCTTCAAAGCACATCCTCAGATCCAGCTGTGCAATGTTACTGAGGTTAACGACCATGACATGCCAACTTATATAAAAAAGCACCTTATTTATGAAAAGGCAGAAATGTAAATCACATTCCTTTGGAAAACAAAAGGAAACTCAAAACAAACTGAAATTATCATCTCAAAGAGATAAGAACACAAAAATCTGATTCCAATGAAAGGTAATTATAGGGCTGGATCCCACTTCCATGAAGACWGGCTGAGAGAGTTGAGCTTGTTCAGCCTGGAAGGCTCCAGGGAAACCTTGGAGCATCTTCCAGTACCAAAAGGGAGCTGGAGTGGGACTTCTTACAAGGGTATATAGTGACAGGACATGGGGAAATGGCTTCAAACTGCAAGAAGCAGTTCAGATTAGATCTAAAGAAAAAATATTTCACTGTGAMAATGGAAAGAGACTTGAACAGGCTGCCCAGAGAAGTTGTGGATGCCCCATAGGCCAGGCTGGATGGGACTTTAAACAGACTGGTCTAGTGGCAGCTGTCCCAGCTCACTGCAGAGGTTTGGAACCAGCTCTTTGAGGTCCTATCTAACCCAACCACTCTACGAATACGTGATTCTAGGAATGTCAAGTATTGTACAGTTTATTCATATCAACCCAATGCATTCAAACTGTGCTCAGAACCATAAAATGCTGCAGAAGAATAGTATCAAGWGATGAATTTTTGTTCTCTATAAAGTGGAAATAAGCACAGGTTGCATGTCTTAGCAGAGTTAATAATCTACTTCTGGAATAGAAAGGGGATTCAGAGAAAATTAAATCCTTAGCAAAAAAAACCCCACAAACTACTAATAACCTTTAAGCTTAAAGTTATTGTTGTGATTTGTCATAGCGAACCAAACACAACCTCCAAGCAGAAATGGGCTTTTAGCAATTGACAGACACCTTGCTGMCAAACATTTCAAAGAATTCACACGGTCAAGCACAGAGGTGTGTGATAAAACATCTTGAAATATTTTTGCATCTCTATCAGACAGAACTGAGTATGTTAGAACTATAATTTTTTCCCCCCTAAGAGCTGCCTGGTACAGAGAAYTGTTTTTGTTAACAGAAAAATTCCAGCTTGAAAGTTCAAACCTATATCAAGGCCTGCTGCCAACATGCAAAAATGAGAAATGCAAGAGTAATAATGCAAGAGTTAGACACAGCAGTGGAGTAAGGGGGCATTGTAAAACAACTCCTTTTTGTTCACCCCAGCATTCCCAGCACAGGATCCYAGTCTGCCACAGAAACCTGTGCTGAGCTGCTGGTCTGCTGTCACAGCTATGGGATAGATCCCCTTCCCCTGTACCATCWAAAATCCACATACATCCCTCTGTCTCTGATGCAATTATTAAGCCTGTACCTGGGCTTGCTGAGAAACTTTGGCCTGAGAGATCTTAGATCTTATTTTGGTAGTCACAGGGTTCCAGAGGTGGCTTGTACAAAAGGGTACTCTTTTTTTTAATAACTGTAGCTATATCCTAATATTTTATTATATCATGGCGTGTTTTATTCAGAAGATCTTYTTTAAATATTCAGATGATATGTGAAATATGTCTGTTTTCACTGTCCCAACAGATCTGAAAGGCTCTAAAAATCATACCCAGACTTCATTGGGAGTAAACTGTCATCATCYCACTGAACTTGCTGACTGTACTGTCTACAGCCAAGAGCTGCCAATATGGGAGATACAACCCATCATCTGCAAATCTTACACATCCTCTCATGAGCATGTAGAAAAAATWTGCCACTACATGGCAGGAGAGTGTTTAATTATTTTTCCCATACAATTATGGGAAAGTTCAATAAATTACCTTTATTTTGATGTGACGATTCCTACTTTTTTAWAATAGATATTTGTTCTGATATTCCCTTGCCAAAAGCTCATACAGCTTCTAAGTTGTATGAAAAAAATTCCTTATTCTTTTATACTCAAAATACACAATGTCTATGGTCACTGCCTGTGCTTCTAAGCCATTCAGTGGAACCTGTTCATCTGTCTATGTATTAGATATATGAGAAAAAAATCACTGTGTGTTTTGATCCCTAACACAAAGTCAGTGCATTACAATTAATAGTTATCTAGGAGATCTCAGTTCTGTAGTTGTGCCATCATTTTCAGGATTTCTGTTGTGTTGGAATACAGCCACATACAGAGCATGAAATATTAGTTTTTCTAACCTTAGCACACTATTTTTCTGGGAGAAGGTTTGAAAAATATTGTATCCATACCAACCCAGAGGGAAATGTAGGCACCACAATACASAGTACTTTCAATTAGTTGGAATTTGCCCTGGACCATAGAGAACTAACTTCTCTGTTCTTGCTAATCACCAATTTGGCTAAGTGCTAAGCCCTGCAATTTTGCAAGTCTTCAGATGTTGCAGAAGTGTTTTCACTTCTCAAGATCAGACCTTAAATAAATTATAGGGTACTTAATAATAGCACATGATCAACTTTGTGTCTCATCCAGCTTTATGGATCATCACCAAACTACCAGAAGAGAGTAAGATCAATTTAATTACTAAGTTTGAAGAAGACTTATTAATCCTCATTTTCAGAGTTTCCATATGTGTGCTTGCTCTATGAGTCAATATCCCCAGGCATGTCATGCTAGGCTTCTATAACTAAATCAGTACTCTTAAGATAAAAAAATGAATTGCTAGAAAAGTGAACCCTTTCCATATGGAAAACTTTCTGGTCACACAAGTCAAGACACAAGATATTATCCCCTACTTACACCTCCTCTTTTTCTCTAAATTCTAGATAACTAGGAAATCCATATTCTTTCATGGCAGCATCATCATGGCAGCATTGCTGCAGGGATGTACTTCTAAGACATGTCTTTTGTGATAGTTCTAGTCACATATAAAATCAGCCACTGCTCTAAGAGTCCATCTAATCTTCAGAAATGTCCTCCTGTGGAAATATCAGGAAAGAGAGAATCAGACCAAGCTGCTATGATATTTCACCCATAATATTCTGTTTGCCTCGATCTACTTTCAGATTTATTTATATGTGCTCCTTCAATCTATCTGTTAATCCATAAAAATGTTTTGCAAACAAAGCATCTTTTGGCAAAGAACTACACAATCATAAAACCTGTTGCATGAAGAATTGCTGCTTTTTGTTTGTTTTGAAATTCTCTACTGTGAGGTGGTAATAGATGAGGGCCATCTGATGGAGCTTGTACTGGAAAAAACATTAATAGATCCCTATCTGCCTTCTCTATGGTGTTAATTATTTTGCTGATCTTTATCATACTCATAAACTTTCTCTTCTGTAGGTTGAGGAGGTCCAACCTGCTCAGCTGTTGCTTTTCTGAAAGTTGTTTTACATCTTCATTCAACCTTATTGCCCCTTGTTCCTTTTTTTTTTTCTGAGATACCAAGGTAAACACATTATGAAACAAGGAATCATGCACTAGCTTAATCATGTTTTTTTACTTTCTTTATTTATTTTCCTAAAAATTCTTCATAGTTTATTTACTTCTTGACCACTGACAGACTGAGAGCTCTTGTTTCCACATAAATTTTGTATCAGTGAGGTTAAAAGAATTATAGAAGTAGCTCAATGTATTTTAAACCTGTGAGACTACTAAAAGTCACAATATGCTAATTATAATAATGTAACTTACAATAACTCTATTATTTTTTAACAGAGATTTCATAGCTGAATTTATCTGTTGTATTTCAGAGATGGGTGAGAGAAATTCAGCTGACAAAGGAGTTATCACCTACAGCAGCTCAGGTACTGGAGTACTCATACCTGGCTGTATTCAGGTGTGGCCCTATGAATATAAGGATAAGGTATAAATGATGCCTGGTAAAGGATATTTTCTATGACACATTTGTACAGTTGTATGGCATCCCCATTTACAACTGCCCTGGCTGTATTTTCTAAGAAAAGTATCAAGAGCTGACTGACTTCTACATCTCTGCCTCAAGACATCTGAGGAAAACAACAGCAGTCTCAGCAGTTTGAAATTCTGGAATGTTCCTTGTCTGCTGAAACAAAAGCTCAGCCAAAAACTGGGAGAGAGGCTTAGGAACTCAATCTAAAAGCTTCCACATTGACAAGGCAGGGGATGTCTTGATGTGACTAATTTCATGGGTGTTGCAGGACTGTGCTGGTAGTCAYTGGGTTCCCATGTGCTGCAAATACTGTTTTCTTTTTTAGCTGAAAAATGTACTTTTTACAGAAACTTTCTCTACCTGAATTCAGAACTCCATTGAACCACCCTGTTACCACAGTGCCAGAATCTCCCRTTTTATGCTCATATACCTTTTTCCTAGACAATGAAGGCATACATTTTTGTCATTTCTCAGAAACATTGGTCTTTTCCTTTCTTACATGAATTAGAATTGAGGAGAAAGAATAGACACTTGCTATTGCTCTAAGGGAGAATGGAGATAATTCCTGCACTATCTGAATATTTCACTACAATGCTTTTGTTCTTATTGATATAGCTCCTCCAAAGCTCCAAAAGAGCTTTTGGCAGGAATTACTGTTCCTGTGCACAGGGTGTGCAATGTTATCATTCCTCCTTGGGTTCTATTGATCCTCTCTGGTTTAAAAGGAATTGAGGATGGATACTGATCACTTAAAAAGAGATCAGTGACATACTTTCTACTTTTACAKGTAATAGTGAACTATTATAGTCCATAGTGTAAAGGCTTTTGTTYAGGGGCTGAGAATATAGTCCTGAGGAAATGAAATATGAACAGGCAAAATGTAGAGATTTTTCCAAAGGAGGAAGAAGTTCAGAGTACTGTAAAAATAAAATAGCTGCATAGAGCAATTTACATTGGCTTATTAAAGTCAGCATTTAAATTGAGGGTGAATGCTTTTAAAGTACTGTAAGAAAGAGCAGGAATGCCAGTTGAATAACTARTTTTAGTTGGAAAACCAGAAGAAGGTGTAGTTTGAAGAGAAGATCAAAGAGAGAGACTTATAGAAATTGTATGGTGTACTGGCTAGCAGCACAGGAAGTTACCATCAAGGCAACCAAAGTCTAAGACACAGTGCAATTATTTAAAAACGCAAATGGATACAGCATGTTCCTGCTTGGCATTCAGAGCTGTCTCTAACCCTGTAACTCAGGCTGGAGTGAACTCCTATTAGCAGGAAAAGTAGAGAGAGAAAAACCATGGYGAGTTTTGCAGATATGAATGTCTTTATCTTCATTAGAGACTCTTGTCARCCTCATAAATTTATTCCAGTGTGTAAATGATTGAGCAAACCTTACAGTAAACAAAGAGAAAGTGRGAAGAGAAGCACACAATATTGCAGAAAAAGCAGCTGACTGCTTAAGAGATATATTTTTCTCCCTGTCACATAAAATGTCAGTGGAAAGGTCTCTTGCATTGAGGAATAACTTTTTTTTCCACAATCAATGCCCTGGTCAATGACTCACAGGTAACTCCCCTMRGGAGCYRTCTCTGCTTAATGGGCAATCAAGGACCCATTGTRTGACTCATAGAATGATATCAGCCCATTGTGAGATGCTCTGCCCAGKGGGGAGGAGCCAAGCATTCCCACCTGGATATAATCTGCAGTTTGGGACAGCACAGCCCTGACTGGATTCCCAGAGGACAGGAGCTGCCAGATCTTTCTACAGGATCRCTGCTTCACCAAGACTGCTTCATTTGGACTGCCACCATTACCCAAACRAACAGGGTGTCAGGTTGTATTCTGACTCTGCCAAGGGTCTTTTCATTTGTTCCTTTTACTATTTTTTTTATTTTATAGTTTTCCTATTAAATTGTATTTCTGACTTAGTCTCTCACTGGTTTTGCTTTCAAACCAGTACAAGATTCTTGATTTGCTTTTTTGTTGGGGAAGAACCTGTTACTAAAGCACTTAATATTTGTTCTCAGTATCCTTGAGTATTCAGAAGAGACTTAGTTACACATCCAGAAGTCAAAGTGAGTTTTTAAAGTGAGTAATTTAAAAGAGGAATAAAAAATAATACTCACTTTAAGCACCAGCCTTTATTTATTCCTTTCACACTTATTTTTCCACACATTTCTCCCTGTCTTCAGCCAACCATGACAGCAGCTAGCCTTGTAGAAACAGATATGTGGAACTTAATACAGGAAGAAACCAACAGGTATCCAAGGAATATTCAGGGCAGAATAAGACCAGCTGGAGCTACTGAGTGTAATTTTGGGGATAACTTACACTTTTATATCTCATGGGGCCAGTAATGTACATTGTGCATTCAGCACCACAAAAAATTGCTGTCATTCCCCGAGCATTTTCTTAGAAAAAAATTGTATTTCTGTTCTGCTCAGCACATTGGGAGCACGTGCTTTTTCTAGATGTCTCCATGAGCACAAGCATGGTGAGCACATTCCACRTTATTCAATTGCACAGCTGGCAGTTTCTAAAATGGCATTTTGAGTATTTCCTTACAAGCTTGGAGCACATCCCTGAATCAGATTTAAAAAATACAGAGCCAAAATAGRTACAGTTGTATTTCCTCAGATTAATTTGCATTTTCTAATTAATTTGACTTTAGTAGATCTTGTRACAATGGGGTTTGGCTAGATCAGTAAATTTTTGAATTGAACTACTTTATATATTGTAACTGATGACTTTATAACTTGCAACTTGTTTAATGTGTCCCTTCTGATTGTTCAAGTGCTCAGATATTGAGTGATGCTGGAAGCCAAATGAACAGGAGCTGTATCCTGTCCTTGCAGTAATA
>CADDXX010000732.1:76127-137441 GCA_902810485.1 Alauda arvensis | reverse complement strand
AGAACCGAAACTGAAACCGAAATCATCTTATGTAAGAAAAGTTTTGAATTCTGACCTCTAAGAGCCCCATGATGGGTATTTCTCAAACCTTGGAGGATCCCAAGCATATAAACTTTTATGTCCTATAATGAATTTGTCAGTAGCTCCACCTTAAAATGTCCCTTTTCGTTGTGAAAAAAAAGGCCAAAACCGAAACTAAAATCGAACCCGAAACCGAAACCAAAATTGAAATTGAAACCGAAACTAAAACCAAAACTGAAACCGAAACAGAACTAAAAAACCGAAACTAAAACCAAAACCGGAACTGAAACCGAAACCGGAATCGAAACCGAAATTGAACTCGAAACCGAAACTGGAACCTAAACTGAAACCGAAACTGAAACCCAGATCGAAACCGAAACCGAAACTGAAACCGAAACCAGAACCAGAACCGAAACCGAAACCAAAATCATCTTATCTAAGGAAAGTTTTGAATTCTGACCTCTAAGAGCCCCATGTTGGGTATTTCCCAAACCTTGGAAGAGCCCAAGCATATAATGAATTTGTCAGTAGCTCCACCTTAAAATGTCTCTTTTTGTTGTGGGGAAAAAAAACCAAAACCGAAACTAAAACCAAAACCAAAACCGAAACTGAAACCGAAATTGAAATCGAAACCGAAACCGAAACTAAAACGGAAAGCGAAACCGAAATAAAGTTTGAAACTGAAATCGAAACTAGAACCAAAACTGAAGCAGAAACAGAACCAAAACTGAAACTGAAATCGAAACCGAGACTGGAACCGAAATTGAAATCAGAACCAGAACCGAAACTAAAACCGAAACTGAAACCGAAACAGAACCGAAACCGAAACTGAAATTGAATTTGAAACCGGAGGCGAAACTGAAAGCCCAGAAAGTTTGTAATCCCTCCCTCACGTTCCGTCCCCCATGTTTCCCCCCCGCAATCCTAAAAGAGAGAGAATTCGCAGATACACCCCACGTTTCAGTGTCGGATAGCTACCGACTTCCGGGTATCCCCGAACCCTCTTTCTGCCCCTCCGGGGGCAGCACTGGCCATGCCGTTCCCGTTCCGACCCTCTGCCGCTTCCCCTCACCCTTTTATCCCGGTGTTGTACCCTCTGTTGTGTTGGATTACCCCGTGCCGGGTGGGCAGGGGTGCACGTTTGGTCCCGCGACTCCCGAACCCCAGGAGTGCATTGGCGCGACCACGTGGTCTGGCCACGCGGCGCCCGAGACCCAAAATGGCGGCGGCACCGACAGCGCAGCCGCTCCGGAGACCCAAGAGTGCGGCGGGGGGTGGTTTCGCGGCAGTACCCCGCAAAATGGTGGCGGCGCGCGGGAGGAACGCACCGTGTGGCTGGCAGGCGATTTCGGAACCCCCCCCCACCCCCGGAGAGCACGCGTTTACCGCGGCGCGGGCGGGTTGGGCCTCGCCGGAGGTGCACGTGGAGCGAGCGGCTCCCGCGGCCCCGGCAGCCCATGTGGTAATGGCGGACCCCGCGCCGCCGGGAAATCTCGGGATTTCACGAGATCTCGCGGCGCCGGAAGTTCCTGCGCGATTGGCAAGTACCGCGAGATTGGCAACTCTCGCGAGACCGGGGGCGATCGCGAACCCGGAAGCGGCCGCGGCTCAGAGCGGCCATGCGGTGCTGAGTCATGCCGCGGCAGAACAAACCCCCCGGTTTTATCACGCGGCACCGGATTTTATCGCGGCGGCGGCGGGGTCGCCCCTCCCGCACAGCTCGGCGCCAGTCGCGGCAGCGGCGGGACCGCCCCCCTCCCCCGCGGCAGTGCAGCGTCCCGATCAGCGCCGCTCGGTCCCGTTCACGGTGGCTGAGGCTTTTGTTTCATACAGCGACCCCCGCCATGCTGCCGCGGCCCCTCCCCCACCTCTCTGCGGCGCGGCTTCGGCCCCGCCCCCTCCGTACGGCACGCTCCCTCGCGTGGCCCCCCCGGCGGGCCCCCACACCCTGTGCCCGCCCCCCCCCATCCCCTCGGCGCGATCCACCACGCGGCTTCGGGCCCCTCCCCCCTCCCGCGCGGCTCGCCCCCCCGCGCGGAAAACACCCGGTATCGGCCGCCATCTTGCCATCGGCCGACCGGAAAGGGGAGGAGCCACAGCCGGAAGGAAGCCATCTTGGTTTCCNCCACCTTCAAATGTCCCTTTTTGTTGTGGGGAAACGGTTTCACGAGATCTCGCGGCGCCGGAAGTTCCTGCGCGATCGGCAAGTACCGCGAGATTGGCAACTCTCGTGAGACCGGGAGCGATCGCAAACCCGGAAGCGGCCGCGGCTCAGAGCAGCCACGTGGTGCTTAGTCATGCCGCGGCAGAACAAACCCTCCGGTTTTATCACACAGCGCCGGATTTTATCGCGGCGGCGGCGGGTTCGCCCTTCCCGCACGGCTCGGCGCCAGTCGCGGCAGCGGCGGGACCCCCCTCCTCCCCCGTGGCAGCGCCGCGTCCCGATCAGCGTGGCTCGATTCCGTTTACGGTGGCTGAGGCTTTCGTTTCGTACAGTGACCCCCGCCATGCTGCCGCGGCCCCTCCCCCTCCTCCGTACAGCGCGGCTTCGGCCCCGCCCCCTCCGTACGGCACGCTCCTTCACGCGGCTCCCCGCAGTGGGCCCCCACACCCTGTGCCCGCCTCCCCCCATTCCCTCGGCATGATCCACCATGCGGCTTCGGGCCCGTCCCCCCGTGCGGAAAACACCCAGTATCGGCCGCCATTATGCGATCGGGCAACCGGAAAGGGGAGGAGCCGCAGCAGGAAGGAAGCCATCTTGGTTTCCGATCCCGGCTGTATCCCGGAAGTCCTGACACGCAGCCGACACCCCGCGCGGTCCCCCCCATTCTCTGACACTGAAGAGAGTGACTCTTCCCTCTCGGACGTTGAAGATTACTGGGCTCGGGTTCGGGAGGAGGCGGTACGGGATGGGGACTGTGATTTTGCTTCAAAAATCACTGCGTTCCCGGTCACCATTCAGACCGGCCGCCGGGGGCGTCACGTGGAATGGAAACCCATTCCTTATGCAGAATTAAAGGAGTTACACAAAGCTGCAAAGGCACACGGGCGCAGCTCACATTACTTTCGTAACCTTTTTGATGCCACCCTCTCCTCGCATGTTCTGCTTCCTTATGATTTAAAAAATATTATGGGTTGTCTTTTAGCCCCTGCTGAATWCATGCTCTGGGAAAGAGGGTGAAAAAGGCAAACCACCCTAGTGGTGGAAAACAATAACAAGGACCSTAATAAACCCCGAATTGACTTAGACCTTGCATTGGGGGAAGGGAACTTTTCCAAACCACGGGACCAGCTGAYRYTACCAGAAGGGACTCTAGCAGAGATCACAAGCRCAGCCAAAGCAGYGCTGCTTCTTGTTCCYGATGATACTACCCCCACTGAACATTTCAGTGCCATCAAACAGGGACCCAATGAGAACTTTATGAAGTTTGTGGACAGGCTGAAAGCAGCTTTAGAGAAACAGGTGGAGAGTGTCTCTGCCAGAACAGAGCTGCTGGTCAACATGGCATCATACAATGCTAATGCTGTAACTAAAGCCATCCTTCGAGCTCTGCCATTCGAGCCACCACCCACAATAGATCAGATGGTCAAGGCTGTGGTGAAACACGCAGCCTCTGAGAACTCAGTAGCTCGGGAAGTGTCAAAGGGTGTAGCTGAGGGTGTCTCCTCTATTCTAGCTGCTGCTAGGATACGAGATGATCGCCTATGCTTTGTCTGTGGTAGCCCTGATCACTTTATGATAGACTGTCCGCAGCGGCCTCTGGTCATTGACAACAGGCAAAACCAGTCATGGGCTCGTGCTAATTCCAGAAGATGTGGGGGGCAGGGAAACTGCCGACCRAGCGCGCCTCAGCTTCGCRCTCAGACACAAGTTATGCTGAGGAATACTGCCGTTCCCCCCACTGCTCACAACCGCTGGTACCCAGGGAACCAGAGGTCACMGAGGATCAATTCTCCAGAGCCTCCCTCACCACGGTCAGGGGCTCCAYGCGCCGAGAACTGGTGAGCCAGCAGTCAATTCACTTTGATGATGACGAGCTTGTTTCCATACCAACAGGGAAAAGGTCACCATTCACAGAGGCAGTGGATGTCCTGGTTATTAGACACCCTGAAGCCCCTCCTGAAATAACTGTAATACCTGAGGTACTGACTTTGCCACCTGGCAAAGAAATATGTGTGACTGCTATCTGCCTGGACTATCCTTTCTATTTTAGACTAAACCAGACTATTGCTCAGGCTTTCTTGTTACCCCCATTGGACCCRGAYGTGAAACTGTTCGYCCCTGAGGTGTATTGGACTGAGTTCCTGAATGAGAAAAAGCCGAGTTACCGCTGTACACTGAAGGGTGATGGTATAGATTTCCAACTCACTGGGGTCATGGACACAGGGGCCGATGTTTCTGTGATTTCTTACAGCGTCTGGCCTAAAGATTTAAAATTAGAAAGCCCTAAGGACAAGCTTGCAGGCATTGGTGGTGCTACCTGGACTCGGAGGTCAAAAGATTACATACAGGTTGAAGGCCCTGAGGGGAGGGTAGCCACGGTAAGACCTTTCATTAYTAAAACACCAGCTGCAGAGCCCATTGTTCTGTGGGGCAGTGGGGGGCCTCCATAAAAACTGGAAACCAGGTTTTCTAGGAAGGGCCACTGGAAGTGCGCGCTTTCCATCTACACCCAAACTATCTTGGACAAGTGATAAACCAATTTGGGTGAACCAGTGGTCCATGTGTCCTCAAAAAATGTGCACATTAGAAATCCTAGTAGATGAGCAGTTAGAGAAGGGACATCTAGTTCCATCTGACAGCCCCTGGAACACACCAATATTCGTTGCCCCAAAACCTGCAAAAACAAGTGGAGACTCTTGCAAGATCTGATGAAGATCAATGCGGTGATTGAGCAGTTTGGGCCTCTCCAGCCAGGTCTGCCCTCCCCCTCAATGTTACCAAGGGACTGGCCTTTAGCCATATTAGACATTAAAGACTGCTTTTTTTAACATTCCTTTACATCCAGCAGATGCACCTCGTTTTGCTTTTTCTTTACCTTCTCACAGCCCAAAGAAGGACAAGCCTGGAAAAGCTGTGCCCGACGGCTAGGAGGCAGAAAGGACCCACCCCCAAAGGACAAGATGCTTGTGATAGAGACCATCTTCGCCCTGCAGAGGAAATCCAGGACTGAACCCAGAACCTGRAAGAAAAGGGGGGATGAGAGTCACCTTTGGGACTGAGGGCTGGGCTGCTTCTGTCTTATTTATTTTTGTATCAAGTTGCTGTTGGGATTGCAATCGGGTTGTACGGTTTTTATTTTTTCTTTTTTCATGTTTAATTTATTGCTCCAATAAGAGCCTCACACGCATCTTTTAGTTATTTGGAAAGTGGTGAGTTGTGGCTGCCTGAAGTAGTGGCCACATGGCTCTTTGTTCCCACTGGGAGYRGGAAAGCTTTAATGAGGACATGAATATGCATGGATGCCCGGAAATCTATTGGTTGCTGTTATGCTGTCACTCCCCAATCCCTCTGTGTCTGATTGGACAGCCTTGTGTTTTCCACGCCTAGGACAAAGGTTATAAGAATGCATGCCCAGCTGGACTCGGGGTTTTTGGGAGACAGCAGGAAAATAAATTGTCTGTTCACCTGGAAGCCAGTCTCCCTCTTCCYTCCTCAGAGAAACCCTATATATGTTAGAAATCTCCCCTTTCCTTCCCTCCTGCAGGCACACTTGCACTCAAGGGACCGCCAGCTATTCCCCGAGAGGAAGAAGCARGCAGGTCCCAAACACACWCCAAGCCAGGACCACAGCAGCTGCAGGGGAGGAAAAGGAAGGATAATTCTAACAGTAAAGCTCTAGGAAAGCATTTTACAGATACTAAAAAGTACTTTGTTCAAAATATGCTCAGACCCCACTGAAGTGATTTTGTTTACCTAGAAAATATTAAGGGTGGACCCAAAAAGTTATCTCAAGAATTAGCTCTTTGTATTGTAAATAAGCAGAAGATGTTACTTTAATAACTCTTAATATGACTGAAAATTTAGCAGGAGGATCAAGGAAATTACCTTTTTCCCCTTTTATTTTTTCTGCTCTATTTCAAGGAAACAGATCCTGCAGCTCGAGGAGGGAGTATCCCAGTGCTACAGGAGCCACCACTAATATCACAAGACCAATTAGAATAACAGAATTTTTCAAGTTGGCTAGAACTTTTAAAGTCATTAAATCCAAACATTGACCCAGCGCTGCCAAGTCCACCACTAAACCATGTAAATCACTCTAGAGGTTCACACAGCCAAGAGAAAGATACACTTTGAGGATTCAGTTCATCTGATCTTAGCACTATCTTCTTTCCAGCAAAATTATACACACRTGTGGAGTTCAAGGAATGCTTAGAGGTAGATTTCAGTTACTCATAATTTAAAAGAGGAAATTGTAAAAGTGTTTAAATTTAATTTAAAATATAGGTAAATTAATAAACAGGTTAAMAGGTATATTAATGACAGATTATTYGACCTGCCTTTTAATAAGTTCTGTTTTAAACAAACCACTCATTATTTAAGGAAATTTTGCTTGTGGTAATAGAATACATACTTTGGACACATCTTACATTGCAACCTAGGACAGTATTTTATGAAAATAACAAAAGACGAGTTCCAAAAATACTTTTTGTGTTGCTGTCACATAMAATCTCCAGGCAATGATACTAAACTGATCAGCATATACATGATAATAATGATACAGGCTGCATCTTTACCTACTTTTTTTCTGAAGTTACAATGAACCTTGGGATCCTRGTCCACCAGTCATTCAAGCTGGCACACGTAGCACCAGCAAATTTTGTCTGTGATAGTTTGTACCAAAAGACATTTGCCTGCTGCTGTCAGCAGTATCATTCATTTGTTGTTCATCCCAAATCTGTTTGCAAGCACTGCTGAAAAAGTCATCCAGGATTAAAACATCATGTATTCGTGTAATGAAATAAAATAAATCATCATGCAAGCAATTTTTTCATGTTTAATTGACATGCCCTCAAGGGCTTTAAAAATCTTGTTGGTGCAGTTAAATAACTAAAGGTTTGGTCCTTAACAACTCTTTTTYTGTTCTGGGAAGCACTTAATTGTTGTGAGCCCTCACACTGACTTCAGGAAGATTGCTGGAGTTATTAATCACAAGTCAAARTTTTATTATGGCATCTGTCATTAGATAATGGCAGTATCTGCAGGAAGGCCCAAATTTTCTGCAATGGGTGTACATAGATTGAACACAGATTTGAAGAAAATTCAACTGGCCCTGGGTAAACTGGAATCCTTAGGATGCCAGTGCTCTGGGTGATGCAGTTACTCGTGTATTTTGGCCAAAGGGAGGCATGCAATTTGTAAAATTCTGGGTATACACATTATCCTGCCATATTTCCCTGTTTCAGATTCCATAYAGCCTCCTTTTCATTTTCTTATTTTCTCTGCCTTGGAAGAGTTCTTGTACAGTAGGACATATGAACATTTGGTTCTTTTTCAAAGGCCCAAAAAATGCCACATTTCCTTCCAAACCTMTGTCTCTTCTCAGACAGCAGTGCAGTGCAGTGCTGCCAAACCCAAACTTGTGGGCTAGTTTCCTTGTCTAACAAAGGCAACCTGAAACTCTGTAAATTTTGTATAAAGCTAACATCTGCATTTATTCAGCTGAAAATTATATGCACAAGGCTAGCTCCTAGCTGGTGTAAACAAGGACAGCTTATCTGAAGTTGCTGAGGGTTGCATCCACTTACACAATCTAAACATATGGTATACATTCATCAGTTCACTTCCCTTACACAAAAAGTTGGCCAGATTGCCAGTGAGGTATTCATTCATGGACTACTCATACATACTCTTGTGCTACAAACAGCAGCCCTCAATTATAAATTCAAATATRTATTTTAAAATGACTCTCAGAAAGTTTAACTATCTGCTGCAGCTGCCTTTTTGTGCAGATTGGGCAACTCTGTTGGCTCTTTCTCTCCTGCTTTGTGCCCACTTAGTCTTGGATTCAGAAATCCCCCACTGCTGTTTGTATATGAAAGAGAAAATCTTGTTTCCCCCTGCCCCACACACTGTCCTAAGCTTTGCTTCACGGGCACTGGCCATGATCAGAATTGATCAAAGTTTGATACGTAAATCCTGGCTTAAAGGCAAGAGCAAACAGGACTAGAAAATAGGGCAGACAAAGGGGATCAAATAGCAGGCTTAGCGACACAAAAGGGAGTTGCAAAGACAGGGGCAGATTATTCTTCCTGGAGCACAGTGCAAGGACAAGGGATGATCAAGGACAGGATGGACSAAGACTGCAATAAGGAAACTCCAGTTTAGACAAGAGGAAAAAAATCTTTGCTACRAGGGTGCCTAAGGGCACCTCTCTGAGCAGGCTGCTCAGGTGACTGAGCATCAGCCCTTGGAGATTTTCAAGAGCTGATGGGATAAGGAGCAATATGATCCCACTTTGAGGCTGGATTTAACTCCAGAGTTAGTTCCATRTTTAAAGGGGATTGAATGAGATTAAATCCTTACAAACCTAAATCATGCTGCCATTCTGTACTTCAGTTAAACTCATTTTTTATGTGACAAAAGTTGCCAAAAACATAATTCCAGTGACTGCAGGTGAGTAGTGTTGTGCTAACATAAATACAAAGAAACCCATGCACTCCTTTAGGACAGATTATATTATGTATATTATATTAAAATATAATACAATTATATAATATATAGTATAATTTTTTTAATTTAAGCAATCTCCAACAGATAGCCAAATTTTTAAGTGATGCTCTGATAAAACCTACAACTTCAGCAGACATGGAGAAAGAAAAAAACACTTTCAGCTGTTTTCTATAGAGTACAAGTTTACTAATATTGAGCAACAGCTTTGATAGCTTTGAAAACTTTGTTTCACCCTCAGAGAGAATTTTCTAAAGAAAATGTTGGCCTTAAAGAAAAGGGGCATGAAACAGTATTGAAAAAATTGAACATTTTAGTGTCTGGRATTCTTTATATATCTTAAATACCAAAGGATTTGAAATTCTTTTGATTAGAGATTAAAAACTGAAAGCTTTACTGGTGTTTTGATCTTGATGTGCTTATGTATGCCACTAATACATACTTTAATTCTAATTCTCTGGAGCTTAGGATGATAACTAGATATTATGTTTGTGACCTTTTTCAGAAAGTGAATTTTTACAATTAATTCCCTTTGATGCTGTTATTTACATTTTTTTTTACAATTTATTTTTTACAATTGAAATGTTTACATTTAATTATTTTACAAAAAACTGCTAAGATGATATAACCTCTAAAGGGAATCTAAGTGATTAAAAAAATACCAAATTTTTTTTATTCCCTCATACTAAGACATCCCATATAAAAAATCACTTCTGTTTAGACTGTGTGTAGGAGGGGGGAGCTGCTCACTGAAAGGAGATGATCTGTAWACAAATTCTCTGTTTCTGTGCCATAAAAATTACTAACTCCATTTATGGAAATCACATGTTTCTCATGTATTACAATTGTGTAAAGGGAACATAAAAAACCYCTTAAAAGTTAAATCACTCTCTTTTGATTGCAACTTACATCACCCTGCACCTGTGTAAACCACCAAACAAGGTGTGAAGTAGTCAGCAGAGATTTCAAAATAACTCCTCATTAACAAAGATGCCTTAAAAGATTGTTGTCCAAAAGTAGTTTCTATGATAAGAATATAAAATTAGCATCTTTAAATATTTACAAAGTGACTTGTAGTTTAAAACGACCTAGGAAATCAACATCCTCCCTAAAATGCAAATAGTCTGACAAATTATTCAGAATGAAAAATGTATTCAACAACTTGAGCATCATTTTCTTTTAAAGCATCTTTTTTGAATAGACTTGATTTTTGACAATGCCTTCATTATTCAAAAATATTTTAACCAGTCATTACCCAAAGATTAAGATAAGCATGATTGAGTCCTTTGGCTGTTTGAGATGGCTCACAAGTATCTATTTGCACTTTAAAAGATCTGGGGATTTTTGCATATCAGAAGTGTTCTTTGAATGATTGCAGACAGAGTTTGAAATACGGTAGAAAATACTCTTGATAAATATTCTTTTTATTTTCCCCTGCAGTGACCCTTCCAGGTTTAGCCAGGTTGCCAACTTTAGGCCTTCTCTAGATTTGAAAAGATGTGTGCAAATGTGTGACACAGTCTCTGGCAAAGGAGATTCGTATGACATCAAAAACTCAGGTATGCTGTGGTGTTACTGGATGTTGCCGATGGCTTCTTAAAAGCTTTTCACTTTTCCTTGAGTCATAATGGATCAGCTTTAAAAAAAACACCTAAAGTCAGTATAGCATTAGGTGAAAAAGGCATTGAGAGACAGATCTTTTCTGTAAAGTTTCCCATTCACATAGAGAAGCTGGAGAAAAACTGAGGTGAGGGAGTCTCCTCTTCTGTGGGAGATAAAGCCAAGGCACATAGGAATGGAGGTGAAGTTGTGACACACAGGAATTAACCATCATGATCACAGAAAAACTTTTGAGTTGTACATTTGTATCAGGTTTTTGCCGGGGTGTGGGTTGGGGAAAAGTTTGTTTATTTGTTTGTTCRCTAGCTTTTAGTCCAGAACTGCAACAGTGAATAGAAGATACTTYTTTATAGTCTCATTTTGTTTTTTACCAGACCCAGACTGAATAAAACTAGTTCCATCAGCCAGGAAGGAACAGGAGAATGGGACACCTGGGTACAAGTCTGAAGCCCTGTAGAAAGCTGCAGCTTTCCTTGAGRTCAATCACACAGAACAGACTGAAGGAAAGTGAATCTGCTGGCCTATGGAATCCAGCACTCTTGAAGTGCTAACAAATATTTTCTTCTAAGAAAGTAATAACAGCTCTTTCAACATGCAAGTTTCATACATGAAACTGCCTGTTTCCAAAACAATTCTAATAAAATGCCTAAAATAACAATTCACAAAGTAGTAGTGTGTTTAAAGGTATTGGATGAAAAAAACCTAGAAACATGTACTGGAAAAATACTGAAACCCCCTGAAACCTGTAGCTAATGTGTGTTCCCAGGATATACAATGTTTCAGATAATTAAAACTACAGAAGAGGTACAGTGCCATTTCATTACAATTATCATCATTAAAAGATAATGTAAATCTGTTAGCAKTATAAAGGAGATTACCTGGCAGAAGGCTCCCTGCTCCCAAGCAGGTACAAACATTAGTGGACAACCATCTCCAGCAGAGTTGCATTTGTCATTTATTGCTTTTGATCTTCAAGTATGTATGTAACAATTAGAATTACAGCAGTATCAACAAAGATTGGGGAAAAAAATACAGGAAGAATTTCTGAGGAGCAGCTGCTGGTATGTATGACAAATAAAAATCTTAAAATTTTGTTCAGACATGTATATAAATCCACACAGGCAGCTCCACTAGTCACTCCACAAGTGGAGCAAGCACAGCACTCCCAAAATCAGCCAGTCATGGAGGCCTATGATTTCAACCTGTTACAAATAAAGACACAAATAAAGCTTGAATGTTGGAATTTATCTGGGCTGTAGTCCATCATCCCAAGTATTCATTATCTGATGAATTTACAAAACTCCTGTMATTTTCCTTAAAGCAGAAGGGAGAAAGAAGTTAAAAAATCTGAGGTTGCAAATGCAGAATTTAATTGATATGATTTTCATCTCTAACAGCATTGATACTGAGGTATTATTGCCTTGGGGATTTTATTGRGTTCTTAAAAAGAAATGCAGGTGTTAAGACAAATGATTTGTGAGTTCACAACTCAGTGAACTTACTGGCTTCACCAGAGTAATATTCTTTTGTCCAACTGCAGTTCTGGCTTTTCAACTCTTAATGTAATGTCATGCAGTGATGAAGTGGATTGAAATTCAAAGGACATAAATCTTCCCCCTGCAGGATTCTTTTTATATTAATGAATAATTCTTCATAAAACTGCACAGATAACAAAATGACCAAATTCAGTTATACATTTCAACTACCTGTTTCTGCAAATAACAGATTACTGCTGGCTCTCTGCACATTTCTGGTATATGCCAATGGAAAAAAAAATAAATTGACAAGCTGGAAAATACCCAAAACATATCTGAAAGCAATTTGTATTCTGCTTGTCACATTGTTTTTCCTTATAGCTGTCTGTGAAAGGGATTTAAAGGTAGTGATCATGGGATGTAGTACATTATTCCAGGAAATGGGACAATGAAATGCATCACTCATAGATGCTAAATTATATTAAATCAGAAAATGATGTTCTGAGAGAATCAGAACTGAAAGRATTCGTTGGTGATTGGGGTGGATGAGGATGACACAAGAAAATTCTTGTCTAGAAACATTTTTGATACCTGGCAGATGCACAGGATGAGATGTTGACAATCCCTGCACAAGACACCCAGTGTGTGCACACCTGAGCCTGTCTCTGTTAGAGAGCACAAATGCAGCTTTCATGTTAACAGTCTTTAAGGGCTCTGAAAGCTCCAYTTAGTGTGTATTTTTTGTTTGTTTATTCCAGGATGATTTTCTATTTTACTGGGAAACAATCCAACATTTACCAACATTAGCAGAAGCCATTACATTATATTTTGGGATCTAACTTCTACTCTGAATTTTTTGGTGGGGAGTGGAGAACGGACAATTGTTTTCCATCCCAAAGGTTTCTCAGATCTRTATTTTGATATAGCATATCTCTGTATTCCTCCCACTCTCACAACTTACATCACTCATAAAAAATGTTAGAGGCTCAGGATTAAGTACTTTTCCAATKTTTTTACTCACAGCAGGAACTTAGGGACTCCTGTCTTTTGTCTCACCCATGTTCTAACTCCTCAACTTCCATTTTCTTGGAGGGCATGAACAATGGGTTAGCTTAATGCTAACTCTGTCTTGGCATACTTCCTGAATTGTGTCCATAGGTTGAAACCCCACATTTTGGCTTTGTTGTCTCATGTGGTAATTTCCAGACTGCAAAAGCAGCACTTTACCTCTTCTTTGKTCTCCTCTTGCATCTTCAGACTATCTGGGAAAAGAACACAGGACAGTGAACTATCCCTGTCCCAGTAACTTCTTTAAGGTATTCCTAATTACAGAAGTATTAATATTTTTCACTTCACTGGTCCATGAGTGTAGATAATTGCCATTTCCTATAATGTATGTGTGTATATTGASATGCATTTTCTAGTCTAAGTGCATGAATAATGCCCTCTTATGGCAAAAATTAGAGATTTCCAAGAATTTATTTGGTCTAAGATCATTTACAGGATAAACTGATGTCCAGAAAAACCCCTCAAAACAACTCAACACTTATCCTGAAATGAAAAAACAATTATAAAGAAAATTGTACTGCGCATGATACTACAATCATAATGTGTTACACTAAATTTTCCTTCTTTATACTTCCTTCACTTCTCTAATATTKGAGAGGGAAAACCTATCTTAAAAGCAGGGTTTTTTACAATTAGGATAAGGAATTAATTTTTAGAACACTTTAATGAGTGTTCTTTGGCAACTGCTAAATTAAATTGAATGTACATAAAGCAGAGAGCAAGCATGTATTTTATATATATTTATCAATATTGGCAACAAAGGATTTAACTGATTTCTGTAAGTGTTTATAATATGAGCAAACTGCAAGGAATAAATAGGCAAGAGTGCATTGAAGTATTACTAAAAATGTTTATCTCCAATTTCACAATCCTTTGGAAATAAATTAAGATAAATCTGAAGTATTRTAAGTAAGTTTTTTAAATGTTAGCAATGGCAAAATGGCAAATAATAAGGTTTTAAATGAATATTTTGTATCAATACAGTGTTGATATTTTTTTCTTCTAATTGACTTTGAATAATGGGCAAAAAATGAATTGAATTGAAGTTAAAAAAGGTGTAACTTTGGAGAAGTCACTGTGTACTGGCTGCCATCCAGACTATGTATTTTAATTTTTTAAATTTTTTTTGGCTTAAAACAAACTACTGCTAATATATTCAAATAAAGATCCAATTAACAGATGTTCTGGAGACATTCATATAAAAAAAGATAAATATTTAGTGTAATGTTTATGTTGCTCAAGAAAARAAAAAGTATAGGCTCACTTTAAATTGTAGTTCTCTCAATAAAATCCAAGAACCAATTTAAAGCAACAGACACTTTTCAGTATGATAGCAAATTCTTGGTTCATAATGTGAGATGTGATGCTGTATTTTGGGTGCATCAAGTGCTTCTATCAATCCTGTGCTAACTTTGAGTAGGCAACTAATAAAATAATAGCAATAAAGTGTATTTCCAATCCATAATAGCCAATAAATACACAGGTCAGAGTCTATGACTACTTCTATGTACTTTTCTAACTAATAAAATTTGATTTTAAGCTGATGACTTAATGTTATTTTAAACCCATATCCTGGTTGTCCTGAGGGCCAAAAGCCACMCAAAGAACTCAGCAGACTCCCTTAAACCCCACTGAACACACATTGCCTCCATCAGCTTCTCCCATCCAGGCCAACAGTTTGCTCAGACTTTATGCAACACGTTCTAATGAATACCGTARGGTAGCTTCCAAGAAGGGCTTTGATGACTGGAGTATGACAACTTAATATACTGCAAAAAGCMTTTTAGAGCCTCTCAAAAGATCTATTGCACTGACAGTGAAAAAAGGAAAACATTCCTGTCCCCATGGCATCACAAGCATTTGGAGGCACCTGGGACAAAGGTTTCTACCTTAGCAAAGGCCGTATTTCCTGCAACTTCACACAGTCAAGAATACAGCACAGAACACAATCAAAAGCACAGCTTCAATTTTATCTTCTTTAGGAGCTTAGAAGAATGCAGTGGTATCTGTATAACAAAGGACAAAAATGTCAGCATTGCACCTAAAACATCAATACAACCCCAGCTGTACCAGGCTGATTCCAGAGACAAACCTTGCCTCACAGCAGACAACATCACAGTCTGTATGAGAAATGGGGATCAGTTTGCTGGAAGCAAGAATGCRTTCCTTAATGCTGTGGTAAGGAATTACAACTTGAATTCTACAGCATCTCAATGTTTCCCACTTCGGGGAAACTAAAGGCTACATTGGATTTACATTAAAATAGCCAATGCTTCTTTGGTTTCCTYAAGAAAATGGAAGAATGGTCATACTGGGTTACTTGAGAGATCTGGTTTAAAATCCCAACTCCACTGAGAGCTAGGGCAWAAGGCAAAAAAGATCAGCTTGATTTGTAGGAGAGAAGATATCTCTGAGGCTGATTCCACTCCTCAGCATTCTCTGGTCCCATGTGCACAGACCCTTGACATCTCCAGGRACAGCAGGCACTATTCAGATTGCTTCAGTCAATGCTCTGCCTGGCATGCATGCTTCAAATTACAAACTTTTTAGGTAGCTTTGCTCTTCTTTCATCTGGAGACACAAGTTCTTTTATGTCTTCTGCACRGCAAATACTTCCTTAGGGAGAGTAAATAGGGCAGTGGCCAAGAGGACAGGCTTAGGGAAGGACAAGGCATACACAGAATAGTCCTTCTGCTCCTCTTCTAAAGGAACAGCCTGCAGAATGCAAACAATATGTAGTCAGCAATTAGATGGCAAATACCATCAGTAGAGCTTAGTCTGTGCTTACAGAGAACAAAACAAATCGAAGACTCTAAGGTATGCAGTCATTATTCTTGATTTGAAGGATGGTGGGAAATAGGACTGTGCTGGTATATTATCTGGGACCAGACTGGGGGTGGCTGGTTTYCTACAAYCAGGCTTGTAGGAGTGTGTTTCAAACCTACARTGAATRGGAAAAAAATAATAAGCCTTCTTTTTTTTTTAATGAATTAAAAACAAAACAAAAAAAAAAAAAAAAAACCCAAAAAACATTGCCACATGCTCTAAAAACACTGAAATAGCTGAATCAATGACAATAAGATACCTTTCTAAAACTTCCTCCCAACWGAGTGTGAGGACTCCCTTGAGTGCTGTGAGCCCTGTAGATGCAGCAATGGATCAAGCACCARGCTGCAGAATGGCACATACTGGAAATGGCCATCACACTCAAGGCCCCTTCTATCCTGCACTAATCCTTTGCCCTCCCTCCCCTCCTATCTGTATTTGTCTGTTTGGAAAAAAAGCTCCATAACTGCTGCTGCCCTATTTCCCTGTGTTTATAGAATTCCTTGCATCATATGACCTTCATTCACCCAAGTACTTCCAGTGCAAAGATTACACATTGTTGCATCCTCTAYGCATCTGTGCTTTCTTCTATTTGTAGCTTGCTTGGCTTGAAGCCATTCTTGGTGCATCAACGACCCTTTCCTTTCTTTCATTCAAGTCTACTTTATACATATTCTTACTCATCAACTTGCAAAATAATGATGACTTGTTTGATTTGTAAAAAACTCAAACACAGCTTTGTGCAAGAACAGTGACTCTGGTTGTATCACTGACCTCATTTAGTCATAGTGGCTAAAAAGTGGAAAATCTGACTAAAACACTGTCTTTCTCCCAGAAACAGCAATAATGTGGTTGCCATACTGAAAAGGGGAAGCATGAAGGCCTGGTAGCATACCAGGAACATGCTCACATCTTGTGTGGAGACACAGAAGGATTTATTTGATTCTGACCTTGCCCAAATCACAGTCTCTTCAAGGGCAGAGTTGCTATGAAGTGCTGGCTTACTGACTTCCAGGGAACCCACTCAAAGGGTCTATTTAATGAGACAACTTTTATCAAGCTAAGAGCATAATGCTGTCCTCTGTTCCCATCCAGGTAATAGTACTTCATTACATGGTTACACCAATCCTGATCCTAAGCACCTAATTTTTCTGAAAAGACAAATTATCTCCTGAAAATGGACTTTCACAGAACCTTAAGCATTAAGAAGCAAACGGATTCAGTTTGACAGCTCATTGTTGGTTACATGCCAGCAGTTTTATAAGGCTGTGACATTGGTGATGAAGCTTCACTCCTCATGACCAGTCTGACACTGACCCATAACATCAAGGCCATTGACAAGTTGGGGCACACTATGTCCAAGGACCTTTTGCCATCTCTGATCACACAGTGGTCTCACCAGGAGCTTTATCCTTATTATCTCTTGAATCTTTGAACTATTGGTTGTGAAAAAGAATATAAATTGCTATTCATATGAGCACACCTTCAAAACAAACACCTAATAGCTTTCCCACAGCAAAGTGCTAATATGTTTCACACTTTCCCTAGTTCTTGTAACTGTAAGAAAGAAAATWAACAATGATGAATTAATTGGATTACCTAATGACCCTGCATTTCTTGAAGGTGATTTGACACTCATAAATGAGGGCASAGAAAATAGATGTTAATAGCGTTTTCTCTCATCGCTTGGAATCTGGACATTTACTGTATACAGCATTCCTTTGATTTTTAAGGAAGGAATGAATTCCATTTGATGGTCACTTTATTATGCCTTTACTATATTTTTCTTTATAATAACKGGTACCTGATCTTGTCTTGATCTGTGCTTGTGTTCAAAGCAGAATCTGCTTATCAAGCCTGTTGATCTTCATATTGGCTAGTTGTTGCCAATCCAGTGAAATTATTTGATTCTATTCCACTGTCCCACCTTTAACCATCCAACTACCCCTCAGAAGGTTCCTGTCTTTCTCCTCTTCATCATTCTTAGTTTCCTGCCTTCTTTTAAACCTGTGTTTCTCCTGGTCTTACTGCCTCCTACAATGTGTTCACTTCTTCAGGAGCTTAAAACCGAAGCRAGGGAAAACAAAACAAATCAAATCTAAACAAAACAAAACAAAAAGGCCAACCCCCGAGCCCATATGTTAAGTAAACATCCAAATCCACTCCTGTCTTCCTTATTCCTGGCTATAGTTCGTGTTTAGGTCTAAAGCTAGGCCTGGGTCCATTAAGATGACTTGTTTGGGTAAGAAGCAAACACCATGCACAGATACAACAAAATCAGCTCTATTTGTTTTGGCCAGGGGGATTTGCTTGCTCAGATCACATTTCAGGAGTCAGAACTGCTCTGACTGAAGCAGAATGAGGGACTGACTCTGTCCTCACATATGTGATGTGACCTGGAATAACTGCCCTTGGTTATAAATCTCACATGCAAGAAATCAGAACCAGAAGCAAACAGTACAATACATTGCACGCTTTGTGTAATAGAGGAATTATTAGAAATCAGCTGCAAAGCACAGTCCAACTTACTTGTCCTCATCCCCATGTTAGGCTGTAAAATACACAGCCTGGAAAGCAAGTGTCTTGCATACTTTTCATTTAACTCACAGGGTTGATTCATGCCAGTAAATGCTGAAACCCCACCTCATAACTGGGAGAAGTAATTTCCATTCCATGAGTTTTGCTTGAAGCTAATGCATGCTATTACAAAACACCTAAAGTAAAACTTTAACCATTTCTCTTAGCCCAGCTGTGAAGTTCAAACTGCTTTTTAAAGTTAATTATCATGCTCTGACCTGCACATATGCACATGTTAAATACAAATAAATCAATATGGCAAGCTTGTTCTTGTTTCAATCTGCTTTTTAAAATTAGCATACTCTKGCTTTGCCTATCAGATATGAGTGTGATGGTATCTCACAGATTAAAGTTTTGCATTTGTCTCTTTGTAGTTCATTTGCTATTTTATAAGCCCAAAGTCCATGAGGGAGTGTTGGAAAGCCCCATAATTTTCCTCAGTGTTCCATTTTACCTTTTTATCTCCAATGTACCTGACATGTGAAGAAGTGCAAATAGGCAGATGGCCCTTCAGTGTCCATATATACACAAAATCCCTCAGAAACACAAGTGACTTTAACYAATGCTGATGTTGATTCATGCTTGAGCATTGTCTTTTTATTCTCTTTTTTTCTTTATTTTAAGGAGCATGAATTTGTGCTCTTACCTCGAAAATCAGGACTATTGAGGAAAAAAAAGTAGATTTTTTTTTAATTAAAGGAAAAATATTTGGGGAGGACAGAATCATCATAAATTCTAGTGTTGGTATTTCATGGTAACATTCTTTTTTTTTCCTCTGACTGGTATCGCCATCCATTACACATACCCCAAAAATCTCCTAAAAGAGAAAGGTTTTCATATTTGTTCTGTGGCTTTCTGTGTATTTTCCTTTGAATCACCCTTTGATCACAGCAAAAGGAAGAACACTGGATTGGCTGATTCATGCCTGTTGCTTGGTGTGGCTATCTCTAATTGCACTTAGTTGTGGGGATTTTCCAAAGCAAAAAAGTGACTTCTCCTTTTGCCAGGGTGCTGCTGTCAGACTGAGGCATTTGAACATCACCACAATTCAAGGATGAGCAGCATCATGTTCACAACCACACTGCCTGCCCATGGAGAGAACTGAGGGCTTGGTTTGAACCACTCTCTGGGACAGCAAGTGTTCACACATTTCTGTGTACTTTATTTGTTTTAAGGAGGAGAAATGGAAGAGCACCAATGTTTTAAAGGACTTGTGATCTGAGGACTTTTGCTCATCTGAAGTTATCAGCTAATTAACTTTCAAGACATGATCTGAAGTGGATCAAGCGTTTAAAAATTCTGGATGCATTTCTTTTCTGGCATCAGCAGCAAATCTGACTTCTCATTTCAGAGGCTGGACCATCCCATACTTTTGTGTCCTCTGGGATCGTAAGTGCCACACAATATTGGAATTTTTTGCTTGAAGAATGCACTAAATTTGCTAAACTGGCACTGAAGCCTGGGGATACATTGTTTTTKAAATACCTGTGACCCTAACTGGCCATAAAGTCATCCACATGTACAGACAAAATTTGTTTAGTCAGAGTGCTGTATGCAGGCCACTCACTGATCTTTGGCTATAATACCACCACTATTATGGACTGCTTTGGTTAGTATGGCCAGAGTGTGTAATAGTTGGAAACAGAACTCTGACTCGAGCATGTGCACATTCATTGTGGGCACTTGTTTACTTGTTAACATATTTCTGGCTGTGGGAGATGGCTCCAAGTKCACCACGAGATCTGCTCCCTCAAAGTCCTGCTGGCTGAACACTGCCTCGACCAGATCAGAGACCATCTCTCTCTGCAAAAGTGAAAATTTTGACCCARAGCTTGCACCCAGCAGGTCAGAGCAGCACAGAACATTCTTGCAAGACAGTTTAGGAAAACCTAAGCCAAAATCCAAGTGATGTTGCTTGGAAAATCCCTGGATCTAACAGAGTTGAGACCTTGGGTAAAATTTTCAGTGCTGGCCCGCTGATGTAAGAGCTCAAATCTCACCAAATGGGAAAGGCTGCTCAGCATACCTTGGGGAAAACTGAGCTTGAGCAAATACAGCTCCCAATCTCTGAAAAAAAGCTTCCGAAAGCTGGGGTACAACACCTGGATCAATCAGGAGACTGAACCTAACCACTGTTCTAGCGCTTCTCTTACTCTTCTTCGCTTTTAAAGTTTTAAATAGAGGAAATAGTTCGAGGGGAGTGGGAGGAGAGCCCTCTCCGAGAAGTCTGGCTGTCACCCGGCTCCCCCTCACCGCAGCCCGCTCTCATTCCCTCTCACAGTGACACCTACCGGCCTCCCGGCCGCTCCCGCATCCCTCCGTCCGCGGCCGCGCCCGGCTTCGCTCCCAGCCCGGGCCGCTCTCCCCCGGCCCCGCCGCCTCCCCCCGGCCGTGCCCCGGCCCGAGCTGCGCGCTGGCAGCCCCAGCAGGACCYGCCCGGCGGGGCAGAAACTTTCCGGGCGAGTTTCACTGCCGCCGCGGGCGCGCTCGGTGCGCGATGGGGCCGGGGCGGCCGCGGCTGAGCCCCGCGGGGCCGAGGGCAGGGGCTGTGTCCCTGAGGAGCCGCTGGCCGCCGTGCCTGGCCCCGAGGAGCCGCTGGCCGCCGTACGTGTCCCCCAGGAGCTGCCGGCTGCCGTGCCTGCCCCCGAGGAGCCGCCGGCCGCCGTGCGTGTCCCCCAGGAGCCGCCGGCTGCCGTGCCTGCCCCCGAGGAGCCGCTGGCAGCCCTGCCCGCCCTCAGCACCCCGCGCTCGCTGCCAGCGGCCCCGCGGCGCTGCCTGCGGCGGGCTGACGGGCCGGGCCGGGCGGCAGCCGCCGGCGCGCAGGGCGGGGTGTGGCCTCGCCATTATTTATGAGCTCCAGCCCCTATTTGCTCAGCTAATGATGCACCGGCGGCCGCCGAGCCTCGCCTCGCTGGAGCGGCTGCCGGGGCAGGGCAGCGCCTGTAACTGGAAACCAGCGCCGGCACCGCGCGGCCGCTCCATTCACTCCTCGGTGCGTGGTTGCGCGCAGGGGAGAAGCGCTCGCTGAGCTTCAGGAGTCCGCTGCCAGGATTACTGTACGGAGGAGCCGGGAGTATCTTTGCAACCACCACGAGGAGAGACTTTTCTCTTTTTTGTTTTCTTTTTTTTTTTTTTTAATTTTTTTTTTTTTTTATCGATACCGTGACCCAGGTTTTGAACTAAAATGTTCTGTTAGCAGGAGTGGAGTCTATAAACTGATAGAAACCAGACAGAAATCAGTATTACTGCTGCTTCCAATAGCCGGGTAAGCATAACTTAAAGTTCTCTTTCTTTTCTGTAATAGATGTGAAATGGCTTTGATGGTTGAATTTTGCTGCTGTTCACAGATAGTTAAACCAGTGTGTTCCAGATTGGCAGAGTCCGTGTTTGGCAGGGCTTTTTTTCCCTTCATTTCTTTTCTTTCTTCTGCCAGATGATTTTCCCTACAGGATTTAAGGGTAGGACCCAGCCTATAGCAGATGACACCTGCACTTCCTAGCAAAGCGATACTGTACTTTCCAGAAGCCATGCAACATGCTGCCAGCGACCTCCGTGGCAGGGAAACTTCACTACTTCACTTTCCTAGCGGTTTGTCTGTTTGTTTACAGTTGGACTAGAGTGTAAGAACAGAAATGCAATGAGACACTGCTTTTTGTCTGTCCTGTAGGATTCTTCCAAAGTACTTGCAAGGCTTTGGGTCTGTGTGTTGTCAGCAGAGATCATGTGCACTGGACGTGCTGAATATAGTATCATGACTTATTGAGATAAATTCAGAGCTGGGATATAAGCCCAAAGCAAGAGTCAAACCTGCAGTGAGCTGTCAGTTACCAGCTCTGTAAATCTCTGAAATTAAACCTATTTCCATTAGCTAACTCACATGTCAGACACCCTGAGGTACCTTTTTGGCACTGTAGGCATTTATTATTTATGTGTCTAAAAGCTGGGTAGGAACCATGCTGCTCAGCACTTGAATCTTATATTTGCCTGTCACTTCTGTGTTAACGGTGAAGATCTGCAATTTGAGCAATGAAATGTTGCAATGTTTCACTCCTCTAACTGATTACGCTAGAATTGGCACAAGAGTGGGAGGGAAAGAGAGCTGAAAGGATTTTTTTTTTCTATTATTGTTTCCTTCAGTATTATTTAAAGGAAGAAGGAAAGCCACACACTTGTTCCTCTGACTTTTTATCTATATTGCAAAGAAAGCATAGTGCTACTACTGTGAAATACTAATCCCATTGCGTCTGTTAAATCACATGTTTTGTATGATTGGCTATTTGTTTTGGCCTGACAAAGAAATTTTATTGGGATTTAGTGCCATTTCTCTCTTAGAAGAGGAGTAAGTTAAAGGATATCCCATGGGCAAGACACAAGGTTTTAAATTTAAATCCCACAAAGCAACATTAGTACTAGAGTTTGTGCAGCCTGTTTAAAAATTATTCTTGGCAAAAACTCTGCCACTATCATTTTATTAGTTAACAGACCCTTAGAGATAATTTGGAATTGGGCCAGAATGTATATGTTTTTCCTACAGACCCGATCTGTAGCTGGCAAATTTCTGACAAGGTTGTTTTTGTCAATTAGCAGGGTTGTACAATTGCTTGATCTTTATGCATTTCTCAGTACTCAGAGCAAATAATGAAGGAGAGTTTAGAGTGTGGGCTGCAGAGCTCTACACTTTCATGCACGCTCTCCTTCCCACCCCAACTTGATGTGGAGTCCTCATGCAAAGAGAAGCCTTTCCAGGCGATTTACAGTGAGTGGATAGGGAATGACAGAGGTGGTAATGGGATATGGGGCTTTTACAGGGCTAAGTCAGTGGTGTGGATCCAGCCCAAACTAGTGCTGGCCTAAAGTCACCCCTGCCTGACAGCTCCTTCCTGCCGTGCTGGGGTGGTTACAGCCGGCTCTAAGGACAGGTGTGAACCTCAGAGGGACAGGATGAACAAGCCTGTAGAAATATTGGCTTCCACTGGAGGGACTGTAGTGCTGGAGCAGGGCTGAGGTGAAGAACAGTAAGCTGATCGCACAGGTAACAAGTCTCTTCATCAAATAAATGTACAGCCTTTAATGATATTTTCTAGCTGTAGGGGTTGTGTCTTTCAAAGTGTTTCCAGTTGCCATAAAATCAAGTATATCACCTGACTGATTAACTAAAACGTGGTAGAAGTTAACTAATAAGTCTAGTAGAATGGCATAAAAAAGATATAGATATAGATAGATAGATAGATAGATATAGATATATATAAGCAGTGAAGTATAATGGACTTAAAATTACAGTGTTATGTATTCTGATTTTTGCAACTGAGCTGACAAAGTTGTTACAGTAGGTGAAATGAAATTTGCCCTTCCCAGTTTTTGGAGAGATGCAGTTTAGTAGCAGATGTGATACAGATATGCATATTCAGGTTCTACTGGTGCCTGGGTTTTTTGGATATGGTCCAAAGTCCATTASAAAAGCCACTTTCCTCAAGTGATTCCAGTGACCTCAAGTCCTTCCTGAACTAAGAAAAGATACGGAGTTCTGGAGTGTTTTCTGATTCTCTGAGATGCTCAGGCTTCTCAGCAGCTAACTCCCATAAAATGAAGGTTCAGCAGATGTGCAGGAGAAGTAGCAGATGTGTAAAGTGTGGTATCATTGTCCAGCTCTGAATTCTTAGTGCTCTGTAGAAGTCAATGAGAGTAGGTGTGTATCCTGAAAGGAGCTAGCCCAAAAAGCAAACGTTGACTAAGAGTTTCAATGTTKTTGAAATAGTTTTGGTTTCACAGTTTGGAAATTAATGACGTACATAGAAGAATTTTTTTAAAGGAAAACTTGAGGGTGATTAGAGMGCTCAGCTTAAAGAACTTAAAGCTCCTTTCCAAGCACCTTTGATTTCAGATGCTTAAAAAAAGRAAAAAAAAAACCAAACAACCAATAACCCAAACCTCCCCCCGCCTTAACATGAGAGAGATGTCTAAAAATATCAGCCAGATTTTTATTCGTGAAACTTTATCTCCCGTCCTTGCTTTGCTCTGCCTTGACATTTAGTTTAATTATATTTCCAGCAGGTGGAATTGTCTTCATTTTAAGTAAACTGAGTCTAATGCTGTAGTCTGCCCTAGCCCAAAGTTGGGCTCTGTTGGTTCCTACTAACAGGCAGTGACTTCCTCTTGTGCCAGCACAGAAGACTGCTGGGGAAAACCACTTTCAGATGCACAAAGGAAAAACAGAAGTGTTGTACCTCCTTCACATCAGTAATTATGGCTTCAGCTGGAAGAGGCTTCCAACACAATCTTTCCATACTGTTTTTTTTTGCTCCACAAGATTGTATAAGAAGAGTAATGTGATATCTYTCTCTTTCAGGTTTCGTTTCTTGGATATTAAGTTGCAAATCTGAAGAGATGGCATTTCTTGCAGTGAACGTGTTGATTGGGATATTTATTTACTTTAGCAGTGTGAAAGGATCTTCCCAGCCTCAAGCAAGGGTGTTCCTATCATTCAATGGTAAGAAAGAAGATAAACATTCTTACACAAATATTATGATTGAACATTTTCTTCTTCCCCTAAATTCAATAACTGAGTCAAAACTGGCTTTTTGATCTGTGTCCAGAACTGCTGTTTTTGTTTTGTGTTGCTGAGACACCTGTCAGCCTAAATTTGATTCTTTTACCAGTCTACCTATCTCTGCAGATGTATGATTAATATATAATTAATAATTAATAGGCTTTTTATTTTGAATTATTCTGACTTACTAACAACTAAAGGTTTATTTCTTATCCTTAGCTTTGCTTGGGGAAAAAACATAACGTGTGTGAAGGAGAGTATTAAGGGTTTGAGKTGCTTTCATTGGTGGCCAACTGAAACCCTTTATATTCTGAAAATGAGGCTACCTGAATAACTACCAAAATAGTTGGCCAGGCAGAGTCCTTTGAAAAAAAAATCATTCCTTGTGCACTTTATGCTCTGTGTAGGATGCACATAGCATGCAGCAATCACTGATGCCTGCATACTGTAAACCAGCAATGAAAATTAGCATTTTCAAAAAAAAAGTTTCTTTTACCTCTGAAGTACTGAGCAGTACCTTATTGCTGCAATTAGCCCATTATTACTTTTAGTAGTAAAGCAACTTCTAGTCTTCAATGCTGATTTTAGGCGCCACTTCAGAATGTGTGTGTTCTTCAKCCTACAGTATCTGTTAAATCTGAGCTGAAACTTTCTGTCACTAATTGTAGGGGCATTGAGTTTCYCCAGCCCTCTGCCTTTTCTGTGATTATCTTTGGGGCTTGCTGTTCCCTGCACCAATACTGTTTGCATTAGGGTGGTTTCTGTGGTTTATTAGTAAAGGGATGCCCTGCCACTGCCTTGGCACACATTCCGTGTGCTCTGAACAGTCTTTGGGAATTGCTTTAAAAGTAATCAGAGCTAATAAGTATCTCAAACTTCTCCTTGCTACAGTGATCATTAACTGTGGAAACATGAGACTGAGAGACATCATGAAGAAGGCTGCCAAGTTAGACCTTCCACAAATACCAACCAGAATTTGAATAATTATAATTTAGAATAAGGGCTCCTAAATTGATAAAGGCAGTACTTAATAGGTGTAAAATAGCATGGCTCCTGTAAAAGGAAGAGTAGGGATTGAGTTCCAAGAGAGAATTCAAATGAAGGAGTAARGATAGGCATTTCTTTTCCTTGCTTAAAGTCTGCACTGACTTGGGTGGAGATGGTGCTGTTTTGGCACAACCCAACAAAGAAGCAAGTTTGGCTGTGGTTGTGTGTTACACTGCAGGTTTGCCACAGTTATGCAGAACAGSCTGATTTCAATTTCCACATCATCTCCTTGGTGGCCTTGAAAGTAATCTATTCATCCCCTGATCTCTGATATGAGCATGAAGTAGGAAGTGTTCATGTTTTGTGGTATTCAGCCTTGTGAATGGGAAAGAATTGTAATGAGAGGCAAATGGTAACAGAAACTCAAGAGATTTTTGCTCATCAGCTATCCTGCAAGGGTGAAGCAGCCATAGGCCAAAAGACCCCAAACCTAGGAATTTGACCAAAATGCTGAATTAAAACCTTATTTTCTGTGTCCCTGAAAGGAGGTTGTCCCTTCTTCCTTTAGAAGGGGCTATGACAGCTTTATGCTGCAGTGACCCCAGGAGCTCTGTCCCCTGTGCCAGCCCTGGGGACACAGCCTTGCCTCACTGGTTCCTGCTGTAACCCTGTCTTGGCTGCCTCAGTTAGAGAGCCTTGCAATACTATCTGATTTCCTTAAAACTGACTTTTTACTCTCCTAAATATTTAACAGCCAGCCTTTAAAAAAGAAATTACATTTTTAGGTCCTAAATTTTTATTGGGTCTTTTTGAAGTAATAAAAGTAAAAAATGAATGATGTGTTTTATAATATGAAAAGTATGTCTGAAATAAAAATCCAAGCTTTTTCTATAATATATAAACAGAAGTTTTATTTTTAAACCTGATTTCCAGATGGTAAGAAACAACTTTTGTTATGTGAAAAGAGTTTGCAGGTTGTTGTGTATACCAAGGTAATGGCCCCACCTGTAGTATGAACTTATGTTCTATAAATCTTTGTTTACTTGCATAGGTAGAGACGTAATAGAAAAAGGTGAAACTTTGTATTGTTCTCTAGCTRAGTGTGATAACACACTCTTTCTTCATAAGCTGTTTTTAAATCATGTAGAAATACCAAGTAATTTAGCAGTCTCCTTGCCCTGAGAAGCTGTCAGTCTTTGTGGAGAATTGTCACTCTTTCAAAGTGCATCGTTTGAAAATAAAGCCATAATTAGGACTCCTTATGTTTTAAATGACATTAGACAATAAAGACAAGTCATTCAAGCTTAGGATACTTACGTGATATTTTTCAAGTTCTGAATTGGATTTGGCTTGGTGTCTACAATTACATTGCATAAGTTTTGGGGGTAGAGTGTATACAGGAGGAGAAAATGAGTGATGCTTTTCAAAGCTAACCTGCTCCTTCAGGATCAAGTCAATTGAGCTTATTCACATTGCAGCATTTCTCATGGGAAAATCCAGCAAGTATCTTGACCTATTCTGTTTTTCATCAGGAAAGATAAAAATGGGAATCATTTGAAACATGGGCTGCTTTTCTCTCTGCCATCTACTTCATTAAGAATCAAATGTAATTAAAAAGTGCGCCTGGGTAATACCTCAAGAGCYTGATAATAGGGATTTTGCAATTAACTTCAATGGATGAAGGGCTGCAACCCTAACTTCTGTTTCTGAAATCAAAAGCCTGGCCCCTTGTCTAATTAAAATGTAGTTCATGACTTAGCTGAGGTTGTTAGCTGTGTGTATGACGTGAGCGTGGAACTTTCTGCTRTCTGCACCCTGAGTCTCTTGAAAATTGCGGTGCTGTACAGAACCCCGAGGCCTGATTCCTACTGSTTTGCACCTTGTATAGCCAAATACTCAGCTGAAAGGAAAGGTCAGGCTGGAGCAGAACTGCTGCTTTGCTCAGGTGGACGTGCTGGTACAGGAGGCTGGGCCTGTGGAGAACCAGGCAGAGGGGCTCTGGTGCCTGGAGCGATTTCGCATGGCCCGGTTGTCCTGTTCAGCGGTGRTGGCTCAGACCACTGACACTTGCACAATGTCTGCACTTCAAGAGCCACTGCAGCTGAGGAAAGAAAGATGGCCCCAGAGTTTTCTGATTCTGAAATTGTGAAGATGTGAAGCCCGTGGTGCAGCAGGTGCAGCAATGTTGGGAATCATCTGCTGTGTTCCCATTGAGCATGCAGGAATGAAGGAACCTGGGATGGGGGAAGCAAAGCACTCAACATGTCTCCTACACTATTAATACACTACTCGCCCCTCCTCCTGCCTCTTCTGGCTCCTTGTCCCTGGAATAGATATTTTCTAATCTACTTAAATCACCTATCACAGTTTAAAGCGCCATAGTTTATTTTCTCTCCATAGCAAAAGACTTACCTTATCTGTTTATGAACTATCAAGTGTGGTGCCTGCAGTTTCTCAAGCTCCGTGCATTCCTCCTTGTTACTGCATGTTCCTGAACAGATAATTGGGAGCTGTATCCTTCAGTCTTCACAGGGAAAAAGCCTTTCTGAAATCARTGGGAGTATTACCAGAATAAGGAAGGAGGTGCTAGACTCCAGGTTAATGTCAGACTTTGTTTCATTCCAACTCACATTTACTTTTTGGGTTGCAGCCCTGAAATGGTGAGCCATACCATTTTAACATCAAATTCTGAATTGAGTGAAGCAGATACAGTACTTATTTTTTAAAATACACTGAAACAAGCCTTCTTTGGGATTTAAATTACACACAACAAGGTGTAATTTACCTACACAACGAGGTGATAATTTCACAATTTACTSGGAACATTTAATGCATTCCTACCTTGAATGTCTGGTCTAGCAGATATTTCCCATGCAGTCTCCTATTGTCTGCAGTGAAAATTCCGTATGAGAAGTGGATCAAGGCTAATTTACAGACAGTTTTGTTCTTCTCTTTGTTCTAAAATTACTAGAACACGTAAAGGACTTTTAAGAAAGTATCAGTYGGGTTCATTAATGACAATTAAAAGTGCATAAAATGTCACCAGAGCAACAGCAGCACTTATTCAACTGTCAACATATTTTAAAAGATTTAATGCAACCCCTGTGGTTACCCTCAAGGAAAAATAAAGGAACTGAGAACCATTTTCCTTGAGCTCTTGAGCAACAGCAGTACAACTTGTTTTTAAACAATCCCTCATTGTAATGTTAATGTTACCACAGTTAATAAAAAGTTCATTTATTATTTGGGGGACTTTGTGCTGATGACAGTCTGGTAGGCAAAGGTTTAAGCTCATATAGTTGACTGGATCTTTTTTGGTGTCCATGGAATGAAAGCTATTTACAAAATGACGTAAAGTATTAAAAGAGAAAAAAAAAAAGAGAGAGAGAAAAGGTCCATGTTTAATTTTGTTGACATGCAGAACTTACCTTCATACTTACCTATGATGAATGTTCATATAGTTGCTTAATTTTCAAATGTGAGTAATATTTTCTCAAAATTAACTGATTTGTGGGTCTCACAGCTTCATGGGTCTTAAATAATGTTAATTTATAAAGTGTTGAACATCAGTGATGTGAAAATTTTTCCAATTTAATTGTCTCTCACTGGAGACCTAAAAACTTTATTTGAATACATCCAACTAAAAGTAGAATTATTTTTTCTCTCTATTAGTGAAGATTGGTTTTTAGTTTGTTACAGAATCATAGAATATTAAGGGGTTGGAATGGATCTTAATGGATCTGGTCCTGACATGCCCTGACATGGGCAGGGATACCTCTCACAAGACCAGGTTGCTCAAGGCTTTATCCGAGCTGCCCTTAAACACTGCCAGAGTTGGGGTATCCATAATCTCCCTGGCAACTTGTTTCAATGTCTAACCACTCTCACAGTACAGAAATTCCTCCTGATACCTAACCTACATTTCCCCTTCTTTCAGTTTGYGCCCATTMCTCCTTGTCCCATCACTACAGGCCCTGACAAAAAGCCCTTCTCTGGCTTTTCTTTAGCCCCTCCAGATACTGGAAGGTTGCTGTGAGGTCTCCAACCCTTCTCTTCTCCATGCTGAGCAGCCCCAACTTTTTCAGCCTGTCTTGATATGGGAGGTGCTCCARTCCCTTTATCAACTTWGTGGCCTCCTCTGGATTTGCTCCAGCAGTTTCAGGTCCTTCTTATTTCGGGGACACCAGAACTGTGCTCAGTATGTCAGACAGGGTCTCGAATTGACAGCTTTGGYTGTTCCTAAAGACAAATGCCTAATTTACAAATTATAGCCTTTGGGGGTAATTTTTAGACTTCTACTCTCTCTGTGTTTTTTTGTTTTTCCATGCTTTTTTTGCTTGTGTTCTTTATTTCTCTGTTAAATAAACAGAGGCTTCATGCCTTAAATCTTGTACTGAAATTGAATTGCTTGAATAGGCTATGAGTTAAATGTAGAAAAAACCACCAAAACTTAAACCTATTAAAGGAAGCATTATATAAAAACCTCTGTATTCTTTCTAGAGTTCCATGRGTAAAGGTCCAATGCCAAATGACATTGAATCTGCTTATTTTCACACTCTTGTTCAGTGGCAGTGGCTTCACTGTTATTACTGTTGACATGAGCATACAGGAGAGGATAATTTATTGTTGCTATATTTAGTTAAATTGTGCCATGTGATTTGACTTCAGTTATGAAAATGCTCTTGCAATAAAACTGAAGTCACAGGTGGTGTTTGGTCCAGTTCTGTGTTTCTGCTCTAAAATTACTGTAAGTGGTACCCTCATGGGGAAGCACAAATAAGTACTTCTTCAAGGTAGTTAATTATCAGGCAACAAAGATGCCTGATGATTAACAAAGGTAGTTAATTACCTGGCAACAATCTACCAGCCTACAAATATCATCCTACTCTTGGATGAAGAGCTCATCTGAACCTGACAAAATTTGTGAAGACTTGTTTTTCTCTTGCACACAAATAAGTAGATCTGTTATCTAAGAGATGACTTACTTCCCTTTAATCTCTTTAAATTCCTGAACTCAGTCAAYTTGACCTGTATCTGAACCAGCTCATGGTTTTGTTTGGTTTTTTATTTTATTTTGGTATGGAAAAATCAAACTTTATCTTAGAACATTTTGACAGATTCTTCACATCTTGGCGCTCTCTGCTTGTCATAGAAGAAAGCAGCTTATCTTGGCCAGTTCCATTGCTCTGTCATTACAATTCTTTCTTGTGCAAGGCAAATGCTTAAGTCCCTACGTAGGCAGTTATATTGCCATTATTCTACAACACATCTTTTTTTATGTTTAAAAAAATGTGATGAGAGAGAAATGGCATAGACATTTCTAATACCCCGTTTTTTCCCGGATTGTTCGGGTACCAGTAACAAGAGCTCCTCTGTGAGCCATTTCCATACTGGATGAGCTCACAGTGCACTTTGATATGTAGAGCTGCACAAGCCTTTTTGTGTATCAGATGTAATTAGTGACGTGACTCACAATAATTACTCATTTTATTGAAGTGCGTTGACTGAGATCCTGCCATGAAGAAATACACAGACCAAGAACTTACCCTGTTATTTGAACTGGCTGTTCCCTCAACATGCATATTTTGTTCTTTTTGGTGCTGACTTTTCAGAGTTCTCAGTAACACTCCTTAATAAAAGGACTAGGCAGTGTTTCTCAGGGAAAGGTCTTTGTCTTAGAGACACAGTTTACTGATTCACAGTGCAGCTYCTCAGCTCATCTCGTCTCACCTCACCTTCAGACATCACTGGCTTAGCAGATACCAGGCTAAAAGAAGGTTGTATGTTCAATTGATTACAGAGTTGGGGTCTCAGGGATACAACTGAGTGAAACGTGCTCCATTACCTGTGTGAGTCAGGGTGATGTTGTATCTCTCTTACTGGGAATCAAGATAAATGTGTTTCCAGGAATGAAGAGAATGCTTGTGATTAAGAGAGATTTTACACCATTCCTCCCTTCCCTTTTTATCTCATCCTTATTCACTGCAAACTTGGTACAATTGCATTGTATCATTACTTCATCTGCCACTGACAAAGCTTCTTCCAGGAAGCAGAAATCCTAGTAGTGATTTACCAGAGCTAAGACTCAGGTGTAACAATGGAAAGAAGATAGGGAGTTATTGTTCTGCTTCTCCCATGAAACCACTCTAGAGCTGGGACCATCCTCCCTTTAGAGAGTTTAACTCTTCATCATATCTTTGGGACTGTAGGGCTGACTATTCCTCCTTGAGGAGAAGTTTCTTGATTCTTTTGTGTGTAAGGTTGGTGGAGGTTCTGCTTCCTGCTCCTTTGTACAGCTTTATTTGGGACATTTCCATCTACTACTCTAACCTAGCAAATCAGTTATGCAAAAGTGAGTGCTACAAAGGCTCCCCAATTACCACAACTAATACCCCAGATTATATGAAGATTTTTTTCTTCAGAAACACAGTACACATAGTTTTAACTTAAAATCTTAGAAGGCTTATATTCCAAAGCAGCATTTTGAAGACGTCTTGCTGCCATCTTACATCTTACCTACAAGAAATTAGGCCATGGTATTTCATCATTATCAGGAAAGAAAAAGAACAAAATTCTGGAACTCTCTATCAAATCACCTTGATAGGAAAAAGTCACTGGAAAGCATTTCAGCAGTACATAACTCCAGTGAGTGCTATCAGGGAGCTGCATGAGATGCAGGATGTGTTGGGAACTCTGTGTGTTGTTGCCAAGAAGTGAATTCCAGATCTGATTTGTGAATGCCCTCAAATCAACATGGGCTTACAGACTGGTCTGTGAACAACTTTCAGGGCTGAGCTCTTAATTTGTGATTTAGCCACCATCTCCCCAGTCCTATATGTCATTTTTAATGACATTGATAATACTGAGGAAGAAATAATGTTTTTGTTTGGTTGGTTTTTTTTAAATTTTTATGTGGGGACTGTAAATAAACACTTTATATGAAATACATCCTATTTTTATGAGAATGTTTTACTTCCAGTAAAAATTTCAAATGCAAGTATGATTTTGTGAAATGCAATTTTTAGTGATAGAATGGAATGAATACCCAGACTTTTGAACTGTTCTGCCTAATCTTACACACTGTTCTGAAATAAATTATTACCTCACCAAAATTATCTTGTAGAATGTGGATGAGGAGACATCACAATCAGCTGGGACTGCCAAGTTTCTTCATGAAAAAAAAATGTGTATTGGCAGTTGCTTCTGTTTTTTTTTTTTTCAAAAAGAACTCAAAATTAAGCTGAATCCAAATTCTTTTAATTACAGATACTGCTTTCAGCCATTAAGAAGGTCAGACTGGCATTCCAAAATAAAAAAAAAGGCTTTAAAAATTACACAGTAAATGTGTGATGTATTAAAATTCTCTGTCATCTCAACTATTGTCTCATTTTAGAATTTCCTTTGCAGTTTTACAGTTCTGATAGGGCTTTGAAATGGAACTGAAAAACACAAGGTCTAGTAAATCCCTCCCTGAGAGTAGCAGGCTTTCTCAGTTACCTCTTCTTATAATTTGTTGTTGTTTCTGTTGCTTAATAACATTTCTCTTTACCATTCTTAATGAAAAATATATTTATTTTAAAAAGCTTTGAGTTGTGCAGAATAAATCAATTTATGTCAGCTCTGAATCAATTAAACTGGACAAACATTTGTCTTCTTTTAACATCTGTGTAAATCAGGCTGGATATCTGAGTCTCCCAGTTTAAAGGAGCTGCAGAGTTAGATTAACAGGCATAAGAGAGATGTGGAAGGCAAGTGTCTGATCTCTTACTTAGCTCAGTTGGCTGAGAATGATGAGCTTCATTTTCTTTCCTTCTCATGATGCAAAGTTTTGAACAGCAGAAGGAAAAGTACCACGGTGTATATGCACACCATACATAGTGCAGCAGGGAACAGAGAGGGGAAGATAGTAATAGTAGATGTATTCATCATCCTGCAATAATTTCTCTTTAATGAAAAAAGGCATTTGGATTTAGAACAGTGTTAGAGATACATCAGTTTGAAGCCTGCATTTGCTGTTTCTCAATCCCAAACATTTTACTTGGTTTCAACCTAACACTGATGCAGAAACTCCTTGAAAAAAAACTTGCTGGTCTCAGGAGAGTGGATTTTCCTTATCCTCTGAGACATCCACTGGGCCATAGGCAGCCAGGGAATGAAACCCTGTTTTCCTTGGGTCCAGCACTGCCACACACCTCTTTGGCCTTTCTGGTGCATTACAAGGGCACAGGACACACATCATGCCATGTACTTTCTATAGCCCTTAGAAACCCCTCCTTGTCTGGGAGAGCCAGCCTGCATGCCTCTCATTGCACTTTCTGAGACAGACTGTGTGAGTATGTTGAGTGCTCTTACAAGGCAAATATCAAATTAGAACACAAAAATGTGAGCACTTGCATTTTCAGAATGGCACTTTATGTTTTTTTTAATATCAACCAATTAACATGTTATTTTCAAGGAGAGGCTTGGCATTTTTTCAAAAATTTACTTCTTGAGGCCTGAAAAGGATTTAGTTGGCATGGAGAAGTGATCCCGGGCTTAGACTTTGCAATGGCTTCAACGTGAACACAGCTGGAATTTTTTAAGCTGATTCTACTAAAAACCCACTTCCTGCCACTGTTGAAAATAATGCACTATAGTCTTTTTTTTTTTTTTCCTAAAGCAGACAAACCTACAGCAAAGACAAAAGAGTTGAAAGCCCCCATGAGGTGTTTTATTGTGGTTTGCATTAGGGAACTAAAACAGTGCATACACAGCTATTAAATATGAAAATGAATATGCCTGTGAAGCCACTACTTCTTATTTAATAACGTATCATCTTTGTAGCTTTGGTAACTCCCTTTAAAATGGGAAGAGTGTCAGCTGTTCATTTCTCCAGTAGGGACATTTTTTAACTTTTGGATACTTGCAAATGTAAGACTTTTTTTAGACAAAATTTTGAAAAGTGAAATAGGTGAGGAATCATTTCTCAGTACTTTTTATTCCACTGAATATTTCTTCAGGCTCCCTCTCTATTATTTCCTGGTTTCAGGTAAATGTGTTCCTAAGTTCACACCAACAGCTGAAAGGTTAAGCTGCATAAAATTGCAAAAATAATTTCAAGCTTTCAGATGCAGTCAGGTATACCACTCTCTGCACAAGCAGAGCTGAGGAAGTGGAGCTAGGAGAAGACTTATGAACTTTGTTTGGCCCATCACCCAAGTCCAACAAACCACAGGCTTTTTTCATCTAGTCACATTCTTTCCTTTGGGACGGGAGAATCTGCTTACACAGTATGTGCTTCCATAGCTGATGAATTCATCCTCCCCAGCACCCAGAAGGTGAGCAGTGGGTTCACGAAGCACTGGYATGGTACTTAGTGAAGAGAAAGAAGTCTGGCTGCATTTTTGTGTGTATATGCCCCTGGACTAGTTAGAGCAGGCTCTGGGGAAGGGGGGCAAGCACAAGAATTCAGCATCTCCCCAGCAGCTGGGGAGARCAGAACGACCACCCTGATGCAGGGGCTCTGAGGAGGCTTTTACAGAGGAAGGCTGTGCCAGCTGAATCAATATAGGGACAGGTTTCATACCTACTGTGGTCATTTACAGAGATGTGTTGGATGGGAGATCTCAAAGAATTAATTAAGAAAATCCAACCAGTCAATCTTTCTTGAGCTTTTTTTTTTTTTTTAATGCAGGAATCTGCCTCAAATGTTGACTTAATTTCCATTTGCTATTAAAAAAGTAAAATGGTATGTTTTATTCCAGATTCTCAGAGTGTCACTGCCAAAGAACTTTCCTTCATAAAAATATTCCAGTTACATGCAGCACTGCAGTCCAGTGATGAGATCCCTCACCATTATAATATTATTATTTGTGCTTATATCCAGTGCATTTTTATTGGTAATAGTGTATTGATACTGGTATTAGTATTGGTACTAGGTTATGAGGCAGCCTGTCCTTGTCTTTGTATGCTCACTTCCTCTCTTTTCTTGTTCTTAAAGAGGTGAAAGAATTCTGCCTGGATTTTTCCAGGAGGCAAGCAGCTGAGTTTATTCTTTTCGCTCTGTGTGGTGACTGTGACAGACTTTTGCTTTAAGGTTATTTTCTTTTGCACAAGGGGACAATGGCATGGGGAGGGTTTTATGGCTTGCTTATGGCTAGTGAAAGCTTCCCTGGCCAGCTGGAGATCCCTTTCAGATTGGGTTGGATGTGAGAGAAAACACGTAACCTCTAAGATCAGCKAGACTTGAGATTGTGTGCAACATCAATAAACCACAGCACCCTGAATAAACAAGGTGGCCACTCACTGTTTACTGTTCCCTTTGCTTATTTTTCCAGCACTGTGTCTGTGATAGCCCCAGCCTGTTCACTGAGCAGCTTAAAATGGGTTTTGCTCAAAATAGGTCTGATTCTTAGCTGATAGGTGTAAGTTCTGTGTGGACAAGTGTTAGAGAGGACTGGCAGATTGTGGGACACTTTTTCTCTGAAAGGCCCTTTAAATAAAGCAAATATTTATCAGTGGAGAGTGAGGGGGTGACATAGGAAGCATCAGGAGGTGAAAGAGGCTTGTAGAGGTTACTCACACTGCAAAATACTGCAACCCAGCTCATGTAGTATTAGAACATTCAGCCTTAGTGTCTGCTGCAAGGGTACTCTMCAGTTCCTTTGAAGCTGACTTCAAATCTGCCATCAGATCTTGTGTTGAAGGAAGTACATGTGTGTTCTTTGTAGGCTCATTTAGGAGGCAAAATACTATTTTTCACATAGGAATGGAGCATAGTTCTGGCCTGCTGCATCATTTATGTCTTAAAGTTTTCTGCAGTCGTGCCAATTTATTTGTTTTGATTTGTGGAGATGAAAGATCAGGGGAAGAGGCTTTTCAGTTTTGAACTCCCCCAGCATAAGAGATTCTGGCAAAATAGGAGCTGCAAGGCTGCTGTGGGTGCTGGAGCAAATGGTGAGCAGAGTTTCTTCTGGTGGCTGTCTGATGGGGAGAGTCAGACTCCTCTGAGTAGTACACAGTGACATCTGTTTAGATGGTAGGACTTTTTTTTCTTGTTCTTTTTTTCTTTTGTTTGTTTGTTTGTTTAGGGTTTTTGATTATTTTTCACTATAAACACACTGAGACATTGAAACAGGTTATACCAGGAGGCAACAGAGCCCACTGCTCCAGGTATTTGAAGCTCAGCTRGATGAGGTCCTGTCCTGTGCAAACCCASCTCACCTCAGTGGGTAGCCCTGTTTGGAGCAGGATTTTGGCTGACACAGCYTTCAGATGTCTTTTCCAATCTGCATGTTTTTGCTTCTGTGATTTTTATCAGAGATCAGCAGGTGTGAGTGTTAAGATGTTGGTATCTATTTTGGCAGTGTTTCCAGTACACCTTATCTATTAAAGTATTTCTGAAGAAGAAAGTTAGCTTCTTTGGAAAAGGTCAGAAATTTGACCCAACTGACCTGRCATCCCATGTGCCTTTCTCCACAATCAAAGCTATAAACACTCAACAAAAGGAATTTTTATTTAGGTGTGTTCTGCAAGTTATTGTGCCTAAAGTGTGTGTTTCCAAGACTGAAAACCTTGCATGTTGTGTAAATTGTTTTCTTAGAGTAAGAAAGAGAATAGATTTCCCTGGTATGGAGAGGAAAATCATGAGTCTGTTTGATTTGGTTGAATGGCAAAATATAACAATTGCTCTTCTAAGGAATGGCAACAATCCTAGATATGCAGCATTACATGGAATTATATGAGGACATAATGCCATAKGATTCCATGTGTATTTTCTTTAAATAATCTCCTTTTTTCTCTTGTTTAAGAAAAAGAGATTGCCTTCTTTTTAAACTGAGCTCATTCATAATACRACTAAATCATTATGTTATGAGGGAGCATGCAGTATGTAGCTAAATTTACAGGTTTAAATAARTTCCATAATAGCTTTATTTAGTTAGTTTTGAAATTCTGTTGAACTCTTTCATGATCAAATCAGAATAAAGGTTAAATTATATAAGCAGCATTTCTGACCATATTTCAGAATACACGTTTGGTGTCAGAACAGATACTAGATCTTGTTCTGGTTCTAGTTTATTCTCAAAGTTTCTGTCTGTGTGTGTGTGTAATGTTACATAGAACAGATAAAGCAGATTTCTACAGTACATGCTGTGTTTGGGGAGGTTTAAATGTCTACTTCTGGGCAAACCGTATGTTAGCTGATGTACTTAAGGTGTAGAGCAAAAAATGTTTATAAAATATTATGAAATGTCAAGTCTAGTTAAAAAATTCTAAATTACATGGCCACATCCTGCTTTAAATGCATAGCATCCTAAATTTGTCCAAGCYATTGTATTTTCTTTCATTTGAGTGGCTCAATTTGCATGCTCAAGCTCTGCTCTTTAGTGGTGTGTGCACACACATACACAACCAGCATAGAAAAATATTAGTTACTTGATACATACTTCTTAGCTTAAGCTTTTTCAGTCAGCAGTTTATACTGTAATATTTTGAYTATTTGACAAATTCATTAGAATTGTATTGATTAATAGTCTCTACAAACTTAAGGAACATTTTTTAGCCTCTTTGCAAGTCTGTAGTGGTCTCTGACTGGCATGATTTATCAAAGTCCCTTTATTGCTCCTGTCTGCCATAAAGTCATGGAATMTTGTAGCTTGGAAGGGACCTCCAGCCAACAGCATGCTCAAAGCAGGTCTGATTAGATCAGGTTGCTTTGAGACAAGTCCAGATAAGTCTTTAATAACCASGGTGGTGGAAATCCCACCCTTTAATATCAATGTTCCAGTAGCGTTCCAGCAGGTCATTTTACACATAAGTAAGAAGAGTAATTCCCCATCCCTGAAAGTGTTCCAGGCCAGACTGGATGAGGCTTTGAAGAACCTGGTTTAGTGGAAGGTGTCCCTACCTTTGGTAGGGGAGTTGAATTAGATGATCTTTAAGGTCCTTTCCAACCCAAACCATTCTGTGGTTGATTCTAGAATTTCCTCTTATCATTTGCCTTTTAAAGCTGAAGAAACTCAGTTCTGTCATCTCTCCATGGAAGCCATATGGTCCAGAAACATTTCTTTGGCTTACTTTTTAGTCTTGGAAAGTGATCCTGTCATTCTAATGATGAGTTGCTCACTTCAGTATCTGCTCACCATGTCTTCACCCTTCTCCGGGTTCATCTCTGCATATAAAAAGAACAGTCTGACCCTGTGTCTATTACAATAATTCATAATTCAGCCACTTTAAAACTGTAAGAACCATATACCTCTCATTGTATATACTTACTGGGTATTAAGATGTTTTGGTGCTCATTTGGGGAAAAAATAAGAGGATTTTGTTGGCTTTGGTGTTGTTAGAATCAACTATTGAGGGTTTTTTTCCCAGAGAATGTGAACAAATGTTAGTGTTTTGAGTGCCCATGGCAGTTGTTGAGTGTTTCTTGAAGTTGAGTTTGATGATGAGGAAATTACCTGMCAGCTGTTTTTAGAGGAATTTCTATAACTTTCTGAGGATACACTTTGATTCCTTCCCATACATCAGCTTCTATATAGAGTTTAAAAGAAAAAGCCTTTTTACTACTTCCCTATTAATTTACATTTTGGGCATTAATTCTGGTCACTGGGGGAAGCCAAAGCATTGTGTCATTTGGCAATACCAAAATCTCTTKTAYATGAAGAATAAAATAGAGCAGATCTCAATTCACTTCATAATATTCTCTGCAGACAAATTCATTCTCTGTGTGGTAAAGGATAGGTGGATTTTGTCTGTRAAGGGATATTCATTTTCATTTGATCTGCCTTAATCCTGAGGATATGGGTTCAGATCCCAGAGCTATTGAAAATATTAACTTGATGCTTCCATCAGCCTTGAAAAGCTCTGTGATTGAAGGTTCTCAGCAGCTGTTATCTACTATAATAAATACTAATGATAAAAAAGACCAGACAAGCTGAGGATTTTTTTATTTTCAAGAGCAAATAGAAGTGTTTTCTTTCTAAATTAAATTATGAAAAAAAAAGAGAACTGTTTGATGATTAATTTATTGATAGAGTACCAACAGGATTGTTCTTTTCCACAAATACTGCWTAGGATTTGGGAGCCACAGGTCATTGCAAAATATGCTGCCTGTTTGCCCAGCTGCCACACCTCCTTTGCCTTGTCTCCTCCTGTATGTGAAAAAAGAGGCTGAAAGCAAGGTAAAGGGAATAACAGTTTTAGTGCTGCTCTGTTTTTAGGCCATAGTCCTTAACAGGATTAAGACTTTTTGTTTTCCATGTGCATGTCACACCCTAGAGGAATGGTACCCTATTATTTGAGCACAGGCAAGATGGCAGAGTCTCCTGGTGTGGTTTTGGCTATATGGTGGCATGTATTGGTGATCCAAAATACAGGAATAAATCATAAAAGTTTTTTTATGATTTTTTTTTTGGGGGGGGGGGGGGGGGGGGGGGTTGAATTTTTTTTTTTATTATTATTTTTACTGTTAAAGTCACAGTTGAAACAGCTGGGAACTGCTCCTCCAATGTAACCTGGACAGAGCAGACAGAATGGGCCCTCAGACAAAAGTGAGCCAAATGCCAGAACCAAAGGAAACTTAGAGAGAAAAAGGATACAGGAAGGATGTTTCTTTAATATTTCATTCCAACTTCAATTTTATGAATGTTACACACATATTAAAGTAAGATTATCTTACAGAACTCTGTGTTCCAAAACCTTATGGCACAAAACTTAAAGAAAAAAAATCCATATTCATGTCAGATGCATTTTAATTTCAAAATGGTCCACAGAATTTATGCCCAGTCTATCATTTGTTATGCAGCAGTCTTTCCCTGTCTTACGTGTTTCCATTTGGTTTGGCAAAACAAAAGGAAACAGTTAAAAAGACATTTATCTTTGTGGGGACAAAAAAACCTTCYTAAGTCCACTGATGTTACCAAACTTTGGATCATTACCATATTTTCCAGTGGTTGCAGTATTTCAATTAGAAATCTACATTTAATCTAAAAAAGTGGGTGTGCAGTTATGAACACAGTGATACGTGACAGTGTTCAATGGTGTCTTTCATTGTAAGAGAGTGTTCCATTTTCTGATGAATGTTAGAATGAAAAAACTGATTGAAATCAGTTTGCTATATTTTTACTTTTTTTTTTAATAGGTCCAAACTGCAGCCTGAAGCATTTACTCAGTTCAGAGCTTTCAGGGCCATGGATGTGGTTTTGCATTAACAAGGTGGCATTTACATGTCTTGGGACAGGCCTTGCTGCTGCTCTTGGCAATGATGGAAAGGACACACATTTGCTACTGTCCCTTCCTCAMTGCCCATAGCAGTAATTGCCACTTTGTATTATTTATAGAGACTGAGTTGGTTTACAATTTTGTTTTTTCCTGCTTTTCTCTTTAGCCACTATCCAACACAACTGCACCCAAGCTGTTTTTTGAGGTTTGTCTGGTGGAAGCAGAATTAAAGATTTTTATGTACTTYGCTGTCTTACGACAACTGGCAGCAATTGAAATGAGGCATGTCAAGTGACTACCACAAAAAGAAATCAGTAATTTACAAGTTCAGACAAAGGTTGAAGAAACAAACCTTCTCTGTAGTTGTTCTGTCTTGTAGTCTGCTAATATTTTCMCATTTGAGAATATTTAATTTTCCTAATTGAGAGAATGTTACGCTACAGTTGAGAGGAAAAGGCAAAATCAAAAGCAGAATACTCTCATTTTCAGCAGAGCAGYGCTAATGCTTATGTTAGTCAGTGAGAAAAACATGGGGGTGGATGAGAAACAGTAATTCATTACTGTCTCTCCTGCAGTCAATTAAATGTCTAATACATAGCTGATTAAAGCTGCCTTTTTTCCATTAATAATGATAATAATAATAATAATAATAATAATAATAATAATAATAATAATAATAATTGGAAATAGACTGAGACTAGGACCATTTCTCCCAGCATACCAAACCTTTAGTGGAAGGGAAAAAGTGAAACCCAAATGCCAGCCTTGCCAGGTTGAGCTGGATTATACAATCAATATCCAGAGCTTGCAGTAGGTGCARAGTTACTCTTTCTACTCTGATGTTGAAACCTGTTCATAGCTTGACCTGATGGATCTTAACCAGTGCACCACATCTGAGAAGTTTTTGCCCATGACAAAAGCATGGGTCAGGAAGCTGATGATCTGATGTCTTCACACACAAGTCTAATGTGAAGTTCACATGTGAAATCATAGATGGCCTCGTGTAACAGAGGACCCTTCCTATCACTTTTTCTGCTTTTAAAATAGTATATAGAGGGATTTTGGAAAACCAATCTCTGTAATGTCCTTCTCTTTCTATAAAACCTACTGTTATTTATTTCCAAGCTCCTTAAKATACTACATACTGCATATTTTGGTAGGCTAAAATATGCATCACCCTTACAAATTTCCACACTTGCTGTCTCCTCTGATTTGAGTCACATTTTCTCCCTTCTGTATCTAGTTCCCTGTCCAAGTTAAAATGTAAAACAAAGGAGAAGAGATGCTTGGGCCCCTGAACACATTGCTGAAAGGTTCGTTTTTCTGCACACAAGTGTTCAGAGTATTTCTCACAGAAGAATTGCATAAATTATGGAGATTCCAGTCACAGAACAGTGAATGGTATTGTCAGTTTGCTTAGGAAAAACTAATGAGGTTGTAAAGAAATACTGTCTGCTTTATAAGAGTAAAATTTGACAGCTGGAAAAACAAGGGCAATAGGCTGGTTTCCATTTTCCATTGATTTTAGCCCCCAACATTCAGAAGACTTCCTTTTCTGCAAAACCACATTCACACTGCCTACACATGAACACACAATGCTCTTTTGCTTCAAGCCAGAGGCAGATTAAACTTCATTAGGAGAGTAAGGCTTGAGGAAAGTTCAAACTGTAACAGATAGTAATTTGACAAATAAAGAATTAGGGTTTGTTTTACTAAGCCAAAAAATGAAGGCCAGAGCAAGGTTCCCATGACTCTTTTGTGCCTTTAACCACTGGACAGGAATACCATCCCTTTTCATAGTCTGGTTTACATACTGTATAAGCCTAACAGACACATACCATGGCTGTTTTAATGCATTTAAGCAATCACTGAAAGCACACATATCTCATTAAACTTAAAAAAAAAAAAGGCCATAAAGTATTTCCCTTAGAGCAAGAAATGAGAACAGGAATGAGAATATGTGTTCAGAGCATTCTCAGGTAGATGGAGTGGTAACTGAACTTAAAATCAGCAAGAATGAATGCATTTTATGTCTGAATGGATTTCATTAGCTTTCTGTAGCAACATTAAATTCTCAGCCAAGCATCCTCATATTTACACATTCCCAGGCCTTGTTCTAGGATAAAGGATGGATCATTGCAGGTGAGTGACATATACCTATGGCAACTGATGGGCTGTGATTTGAGAATTTAAGTTCTTCTCACTGAGCAGAAAACTGTGTAATGGCTAATGTGCAGTGGCACAATCCCATACAAAGGTCTCTGACATAATTATCTGAACACTTTTTACTAATATAGATTGGATGAACTTCAACAGAAAATCTACCTGCTGAATGTTGTATCCTGGAATGCACAAGGTACCAGATGGTGACTGCCTGCAAACAAYATTACAAAGTGAGGGCTAATACAGAATGATGTGCTGAAATGCCTGGCAAAAACAGTATGAGACTGTCTCCTGGACTGGAATGCAAAGCCACTGTGTCTTTGTGTCTSTGCTTGTTCTTGAGAGTTAGGCACCTCAGACTGGGAGCTGAAGTAACCCTGTCAAATAAAAAAAATGCTCCAAAAATCATCTTTAAAMAKTAGCCTGAAGTATCTAAGGGAGAAYCTTTGAGGACAGGAATAGGGCACAGACCTTGGCATTTAGTTGTCTTATTCAGGTCTGCAGGGAGGTACAACTATTAGCCTGGAATCTGCACAGAGGATCGTTGCCTGAAGAGAAATGTTTGCATAGTTTACATTCAAAGAACTGAGCAGACACTACTTTTTTTCTGTATGTAATAAAAAGAGAGAGACAGAGAGAGAGAAAAAAAAGTTTTAATTTCCATATTAATTTGGAAGCAAAGAAGTGGAAATTCCAATTTCAGACCATGTTTCTTAAGTAATGTTGTAGGTAGGAGACGTAAGCTAAGTTAATTAAGGTTCACTTTTCACTCCTTTCTTTAGCCTGTGCCATGATACACAAAAATAATGCAGAATGAGCTGAATTTGACTGAAAAGCTTAAGGGGCTCAGATTAGATCTGAGTTGTAAGTGCAGTGTCTTGTTTTCATAATTGCTACTTTATTTTATAGTAACTGTTAGCTCTGTAAAACAGAGGAATTGTCCTTTAGGGGCATCCTCTGGATGGTGGAAGACTGGAGCTGTGGCCAACCACTGTTCTGTTCTTCACATCCACAAATGATTCCTGCAGCCTGCTGAAGAGGCATTGGCCACCTGCCCCCAAAATCTTCTCTTTGATTGTCTCCTGCACAGATTAGGTCTCACAGATCAGTTGTTCTCCAYCTCCAAAGCTGAATGTTGGGAAACATATAATTTTGGAAGGTTGGTAACACTTTTTCCTGTCTGTAGACTGGCTCACAGATGCCATAGCTGAGTTAATTTTGTGCATGTTGCCAGAAGGTACTCCTCTGTGTGGAGGTTTTGAGTTCTTGCTATTGTGAGTGAACAAATCAGKCAGTTCTATTGCTAGTGATCCCCAAAAGCTGCATACAGACATATAGAGATGCCTGTGTCCTGGAAGGGATTTCAGCCCTGGTGAATAACTCCTTTAAAACTAATAATAATAATAATGTTAATTAAATTGTCATTTGGTACTTTGTAAGAACAATTTACTTTATGACTTGAAGSAAACTACTGCACTGAAAGCAGTGATGAAAACTGTGAATTATGTTTTCTAAATTATTTTTACAGAAGTTAAGGAAAAAAAGCAATAAAATGAGTCATATTCCTCAAAATAAAAAAGTCATGTAGGTATCAGAACAATCCTGGTGATACTGAGTTAAAACCCATTAAATGCAGGGCAATATGTACTTAGAACCCTACGCTGAAGTGTGTAATGAGTAGAAATTGCCTTGTGTTGCAATTAGAATTTGTGCTGACAGTGAAAAATATTGTTTGAAACCACACATTTGGATTGACTCCCTTTTCTCTCTTCGTCATTCAAGTAGACTTCTCAGCTGTGTATGTGGGGGCAGCTGCATTTACCTCTAATGAAATTATGGCAGCAGAAAATTTGGCTTTGTTTCATTAACTTCACTTGTTTCTTRGAGCTTTTATGTCTCATTCCCTCAAGCAACAGGATAGATATCTATTCAAGGTATCTGTGAATTCAGAATACTTTMTATTTTCTGCCTCAGGTAAGGAAGGTATCTAAATCTCTCTCTTTTCCTAAAGTACACATATACAAACAATTTTCTGTCCCTTTATCTATATGTGTAAACATACAGGCACAAAAGGTCACTGTGAGACCCCTGACTTAAGAAATAGACCAAATCAATATTTGAATCCAGTCACAATGAAAAAATGTGTTTTAAATGTACAAAAAGTGAAAACCAGAAATATTAGAAATCTTAACCCTCTAATCCACCTCATTTTATTGAAAAAAGTATTTGCTCCAGCACATTTTTGTAGTCTTTTCTCTTGTTCAGTAATGAATGCCTTAAGCATATAAACTTTTTTCTGAGCCGTTATTTCAGCAGGAAGAATTATTTTCTAACTGTGAGCCTTTGTTTTCGATTTTGTAACTCTGATAGTGAATTACAGTTTTGTGCACCATACTAATCCTATCCAGTTTGAGCAAAGAGTACTTACACAGAAACTGCTGCTGTGTTGCTTTACAATATTACTTTTTACCTTGATGGCTGTGCTTGGTTTGTTTGTTTGTTTGTTTGCTTGTTCATGATTTCTTGATATTCCTTCATAATTCAGTCACTTTAGTCTCTTGAATACTTGCAGTGTTCCAAACTTGTGCCAGTTGTGCTTTAKATCACTGAAACTGAAAAACTTGGACAGAAAGTTCATTATTCCATGGATAAACTYGGGGTGGTAAAGGGCTGTTCTGAGATGAGATTCTTCCAGGTAGCATTCAAAGTGATGCTAAATACAAGGAGGAGCATTTTTAATTTATTTCTTGCAGGTGCGTACACTTCCATTGTTCTRATGGTAATTTAATGTGTGCAAATCCAGACTGACTCCCTCGAAGTTGGTGAATATGCATCACCTTCCTAATTGTGTATTAAGGGATTAGATTTGCAGTGGTAAAAGTGCAGTGAGCCAAGGCCATAGGCTCACTTACATATCAGCAGTGAAACACAACTAGTGAAGGAATGGAGCCAAGGCTTTGGACAACTCTATTTACATGCTTATGTGSATGCTGTTTCCTGAAACTTGTCATTTTGCTATTGACTCACCAGCTGCACAAATGCCAAGGGCTGCACTCTCAACTTTTTAATTTATTCAGGCACAAGTCTATTCTTGTCTTCCAAAGGACACGTGTGCAGTAGAACAGCAGCATGAATTAGAGAGTATGTTGTTCCTGAGGTTTTCAGACTAATTCATCCTAGATTTTGCCAGTCAGCTTGACTGGGGATGGAAATTCCAAGTTTTACCTATGAAAGGAAATGATACCTGAAGGTCACTCAGACAATTTCCTTGTTGCTACCTGAGACAGGATTGCCCTGTCAGGTGTTGGGRAGGCCCACGTGGAGTTGGATTGCTGGTAGGAGCAGGTGGCAGTGCTTCATTAGGCTCCTTATCTCAGGAATTTGTCTCCCCACTTCCCCCTGCAGTACTTAGGTGTGAGAGCAGTCTGCTGCTTACAGAGAGATCCAGATGTCATGCAGCAATACCAGAACAGAAGCTTCATGATGTAGGAACTAGACCTGTCAGTGTGTSTAACTGTGTGACTGATGTTGTGTGATGGAATATTGCAGTRTAAGCAGATTTCACCAGATTTSTTCATAGAAGGTCTGGCTGCCAATGCTAAACCCTTTCTTTGTACATTCTTCAAGTGAATAGGTGCATCTGTTCTGCTGAAGGCTTCATCTGAAAGCAGGATTTTGACTTGCATATAAACTTGTGCTCTGAACAGCCTCACACTTACTGAAGARGGATGTTTAGGGCTGAAGTTTTGTGTGCAGCACTGTTTACTCAGACAATTGTCACTGGTGCCAGCAGTCCTTATTTCACAATTTGGCAGTCTGCTGCCTCCTCGGCCCTCTCAGYATCAAGACACACTGCATAAAGCAGCCTCTGCATGCCCTGAAAGGAGATAAAAATGTAGTTCAGCAGTGGATCTCTTTACTGCTGTTGTACAATATGCRTATAAAATAATCTCCTGTTGTTTASTGTGTAACAGAAATTGAGGAATYTTCAGTTTAAGAAGGAAAAGTTTAGCTGATCCAGTTTCTTGGGGTGGAACATAAAAGGGATATAGAGAAACAAGTACTTAGGAGGCATGGGTGGGCTTTTGTTAAAGAACAATGGAAAACAAGAAAGACTCACCTTGRTGCTCTGGAAAAGCTCGTAATTTGCAAGACATTAATTTTATAGCAATTTTGTCTGTACAAAACAAGACCCAGGTAAATATAGCAAACAAAATAAGTTAGACTTGTATGGGTTGGGTAATCTGTTGTTGGTTTTTTGTTGTTGTTTTTTTTTTTCAGGTGCATAACCTGAAGGCAGTTTTAACTTGCATAAGCTTCAAAGGATTGTAATATATGATACATGCAAAATAAGAAGAATTTCTTGTTTGTTCTCTTGCTTTCTTTATGGATAAAAGTCTGTGTGCCAGGCAGCAGACAGATTTAAAGTGCAGAACTGTTTAGGTATGCAAGAGGGAATGGTGTTCAATTAATGGTGTTTAAATAATTTGGTGCTACTGTTCTTTAAGTAGAGTAAATGAATGTAATGAATGYAGGCAGCTTTTGAGCCCATTAGCTTTATCTCTTCCTTGAAGGTATGAAAAAATTCTAAGGCAGCATCAGAAAAAACACAAAATAAATCCAAACTGCTTATATTTTCACTGGGATCATTAGAATTTGTGTTTGGATTTTAAAGCATTTTTTCATTGCCTACTGTGAAGAWGTTTCTCATAAAACCAAAAAACCTGGATGAGAATGTTGTGCAATAATGACCATTTCAGGAGGCTCTGTGTAGGAGAGCCTAGTAAACTACAGAAATAGCATCAAAATCTGTGAGGCTGGTAGGAAAATGAGACTCTACTATCACTTTTCCATGTGCATTAGGCACTAGGACTGAAAAGCAGAGAAAGCAATCCTTCTAATCTTCAGTTTTATTTTATGTCATTTTCTCTCCTGCTCATCTCTGTTACTACTTTACACAGTTAAATGCAGAATTTTRTGTAGCAGTGCTACAGTAACTCTAATGATGGTTCTCCCTGAGCCTGGTTTGATGCTGTGCCTCTTACACTGTTTGACTCATGCATGTCTGAGCAGGGATTTGGATTTTCCTGGATGCTGAGTGTGTGGGTAATTCCGTCCATCCCTGTCCAACCTCCGCATCTCCATGCGAGCGGCACGGCTCCCCACCAGCTCCCACAGCCAGACACGGTTCCCAGCTCTGCTCTGCAGGGCTGCTGCCCCTGCCAGGGCTSAGCTCCCTTGACTTTTTGCCCAGATGACAGAGCTGCCCTGCGAGCCTGCCCAGGGTCACAGCCGTGCCCCGTGCCCTCGGCAGGGAGCAGAGCAGGGATGCCACTGCCAGCGGGCAGCTGCGTCTCAGCRGGGTATTTTTGGAAGTCTCTGAACTTTACAGTTAAAGATGTGCCAGAAGTATTTAGGAAAAGTTCAGGAGACAYGGAGCACTTGAGTGCTTGCTTACTAACCCTCTTGCCTGACAGTATTAATAAAACTTAGTTTGACAGTCCTCAGCTGAATTTAAAAGGATAAAGCTTTTAGCTGCAGGTTAGTTTGTATCAGTGTCCTCATGGGCTGCAATATGCAATATGTTCTGTAGAAACTCTCGGCATTTTTAAAAAATTATTAAAATATATTTTCAGGCTCCTAATAAAGAAAACCTTTTAAGAATATAATTATTCCTGGAACTGACCCTGGAATAACGTGGGCAGAGCAAGCTTTAGCACCACCAGTGCTGGTGCTGCAGTGGCAGGCTCTGATCCGCAGCAGAGCGAGACAGAGGTTGCAGAAGAAGAGTGGGSACTGATGGCAGGAGGAAAACAGAAGTGGTATCTGCTTCAGAATGAGTAGACCATTCAAAAAAGTACTGAGCTGAATTAAAGTGGGAAGTAACTATTTTATTTTGTTCTTGTCCTGTAGAAAAGAAGTAATGAATAACTTCAGTTATTCTGTCATGGAGACTAATTTAGTTAACCTCAGTGGGCCATTTACCAGCTTCCATAGAAGGAAGATCTGTTAAATCATCTTAAAAATGAATAAAAGTTTCCTGTTGCATCAAGTGTTCAACCTTTTCTTTCTGTRGTGCTCCTAAGTATTTACCACAAGGGACTCATTGGCTTCTCAGGGGATTTTGCATTCATGTAACAGTTCAGAAACATAACTGTCTCATGATTTGCTGTTACAGCAGTACTTTGAAGAGATTTGTGGGAAGGGTAGGGTTTTGAGGAACAGCACAGTGCCTGCTGTCTTCTCACAACAGGGTTTTGCCTCCCCTCTGTGACCACCCACCCTCCTGTGCACATTTAGCACCTGCAAAGGGCTCAGGGTGTGCTGCTCTTCTGCTGTGCTTCTTCCAGCTCTGCACTTACTTTATGAGTGCCTCAGCTTGAATATATTTGAAATATTTAACTTTGCCCCTTTAACTTAGTTTTTAAGTCCAGACCAAAAAATTTCAATAAATATGTCTTTTTATACTGCTAAACATAGGAATTTAGTACACTAAGTACTGATCTAATTCACATGTAGAGGTATTTTCTGTGGGGARAAGATGGAATGTTATTTGAAAAATGATTTCCATTATATTCTGCCCTTGTAGCTATTTTTGGGTAGACRCAGCACAGACTTTTGGTGTGAGCTAAACCAGCTTCCTTTGTGTYCTAACATAAAGCCCATTAAGCATTTCACAGGAGGACTCTTCCAAATTGCACGGCTGTCCAGCTGTCTGGCCAGGCTCTGGACAACAGGTGCTTAGTTATGAGCTCATATATATATGTTAGATATCTACCAATAGTCTCTGTTGCTGCCTTTCAATACTTGGTTTTACCTCAAAATCTAGTAAGTTCAGCTGGATATCACCATTGATTTTAAGTCCAATGATCATGAATGCTTGTCCACAATAAACACAGAGGAAGACACAATTCTGAAGCTCATTTGGTTTAAAAAAAAAGAGGCAGTTACTAAGACTGAATTACTGTTCTTATTTTAAGAAATAAAATCAGTAATTTAAAAAACTGCAAAGACTAACTCCTACTTTTTCCATCCTTTGCCTTCTAGCCATCGACATGTTTTACCCAGCAGGTCTAACAAGCAGCCATATGCTCTCTAGTCTCAAGGGAACTAGTTCCAGCTTGAAAATCAATATGTCTCTACCAGGCTGTGGTAATAGATGCTTACAGCAGCAGGTTTATATAAGCTAATGGTATTCTGTGCAACAGCAGCTCATTTAGATGAAAGGGTTGCCTAGTCTCATTCAAATGTTTGGGGCAGCAAAAGATGAATGTTTGTAAAAGCTGATCAAAATGGTAATTTGTTCACTGATGAGCAGCCTGTCTGTAGTTGCTACTCTGGAGATCCTATCAAGGAATACAATGTACACTATTCCATGAGGTTATTTCTGCAAGATGTTTTCATATTTGAAAAGACTGTCAGTGTCCTATCAGCTGGAATGAAACAATATAGTTTAAATTGTGTGGGGKTTTTTCRTGCACGAACATCAACCCCTCTGGATTTGGATAAGCTGGAAAAAATCTGCAAAAACCCCCAAAATTGTAAACATCTTTGTGAAATTCAGAAAGATTTTTATGAAAATGCCTAGAAATCATCAAGGCATGGATTTAATGTATATTTTGAAAAGAGAAAGGCCTAAAATTAGGGGTTTTATAAAAGAATCCTGGCTTCAATTTTTTTTGGTGGTTTGTTGTGGAGAATAATGGTAAGAGGTCATGTGGATTAAAGTTTTTTGAAGCAGCTGTTTTTTATGTTGTGTTCCATTGCAAAGCCATTCAGAGTGCTGATGGTGACATCCTGCTTGCTTGCACAGAAGGGTTATTTACACCACTGCTGCTAATATGTTCTACCTAGTGTCTTTCAGAGCAGTTAAAATACTCCTCCACTGCAGTGTATAATTGCCTCTTTCAGAGCAACTGCAAGCAGTCTTCAGTGCCAGATATAGGGGAAACTGCAGACATGTGTATTGTTGTAGATGTGTACAAGTTCCCTTCTTTTCATATGCTGTAAGGTAAAGCTCAGTCTCATTTCTTTCTCTTGCTTGGGATGACCACAGCATGGTTTTTCACCTGAAATATGTGTTTGACTTATCAAAGACAGGAGGAGGGTTTTATCTAGAAAATACAAGTTCATCAAGTCAGCCAAGACTTCTGTCCTCTCACATTTGATTTTGCTTGAGTTCAGCTCTAGAACTGAGTGAAATTTTGTGCAGGGGAAAGGAAAGTAACTCCTAATTGTGTCTGTTTAATTCCTACTTGCATGGTTTGTGGGGGCTTATTTAAAGAGTTGCAACGCTGTGTATATCTTAATCTCATGTTCAGACATGGTGTTCCTAGCTTAAATACCCAGTTAAAAAGAGCTGTTTAACAACCCTTTGTAACTTGTGGGAGCAAGAGCTTTTCTTGTTGAGCTTTAAAATCTAAGCTGTATTTTGGTGATATAGGGTAACTCTTTCTGTTTATTTATTTCAAACTCTTCCAAACTCTTCCAGCAGCTTGTTTTACATATATTTRTAAGTGAAGTTTCATCGAAAGGACATGCGGCCTCTTGTTTTGCAAATTTATAAGATTCATCAAAGGACATTATAAATACACTGAAAATCTCCTCTAGCAAGAAACAAAACCACCAGATTATTTGTGCACTATGCATGTTTATAGCCYACTTCAAAGATTTTAGTTACCTTAGCTCTGAGCCGTGGAATCTCTCTTGCAATGCATGAGGAGGTCARGAGCTCCTAGAGACACACAGACATCAGCCTGGCAGAGTAAACCCTATGAAACAAGCCAGTGTACACATAAGTGTGTTTCCTTTTGTCTGAACAGTGGTCTGAAGCCCTTTAAAAAAAGTGAGAAATCCTCACTTTTGGCATCTTTTAAAATCTGATGCACTGTCCCTTAAAGTCAGTGGAAAGATTCCCATGCTCTGAACAGAGCTGGGGAGTCTCTTTCCTCAGAGGGAGCCTGTCAGTGTTCTCCAGTAGGATCCCAGGCTGGGTAAAAAGTGAAAARCTGACAAATTGTATTATCAAATATCAGAAAGCGTAAGAGCTTGTGAAATGTGAAGCCTTTCCATATGTCAGGTCAGCTACTCACAGAGCTCCCCCTTCACATTAGCCTGGAAACAGAACTGATGGCTGAGCATGGGTGAGAATCAGACTCATTACAAAAGTCTTCAAAAAACCCAGCCATGTGAAGAGAACATTACTGAAGGATCAAATAAATCACTAAAAGACTAGAAAATAGCCAGCCTAAATTTAACTCAGCTGCTTTGGGATCATGTATTGTGAAATTACCATTCCAGTTCTTTGTAGGCCTTTATCTTTAGAATTTATGAAAGCCAGAGATAGCATTCCTGGATCTCTGTCATCATTTGCAGAAGGTGTGAAGTGGAAGAGAAACATTTCAACTCAGTGTTTCGGAGGAAATTGGGTCTTCTCCTAGCCAGTTCTACAGTTTTTATTGACACTTCTTAATAGACCACTGAATTAATTAGTGTTTTCRGATGGTCCCAAAATGCTTYTAGCAGGGCTGAGATTTCTGTTTSATKGTGAAGTTCCAAACACTTAAACTTWCCATTTTCCATCTGATAGTTACTAGACATGTTATAGWAGTGATTTAGTTAAGATTTCTAAAGACACTCAGATACTAATTTAAGCAGCATTGAAAAACCCCATCGGAATTAAGAATATTCTTTTAAGGAGAGGTCAGATGACTCCTAGAACTGAGGAATGAAGATTAAAAAAAAAACCAAAAAAACGTTGCTTTAAGGTTGTTCAGTGCACCAAAGGAGCTAATTGGAGTACTAAGGGAAAATGTGCTGATTTAATTATAGAAACATGCTACAATTCATGGTATATAATTCACAATAACACAGGGGTCAAATTAGATTTTATTCAGGCAGCTTGAATCTCCTGAGTGCTTGAATTTGCAGCATTAGTTTTCTTTCAAAGTAAAACTGAATGAATTAATAAAAAACTTAACAAGAGTGTTTTGAACGCATTATGAGTGCTTCCTTTCTCTTCTGCTGAAATTCTCCCATCATACTCATGCTCAGAAAAATCATAAATCATACATGATTTTTGAGGTCATTCAATCCTCTCCCACTGAAGTGACAGTGGCACTGAGGTGACCCTTCTTGATGAAACCCAGAGGAGAAATCACTTTTTATCCATAGTGCAGCCTCCCYCCTGGTGTTACATGTTGTATTTGGTGGGTGTTCCCTCCATATCCTACCTGACCTCATACTGGGAGGTAAGGTAAAAGATCTGAGATAAAATACTTGAAGCCTGATTCTGAACTATGCAAGTAATGCAAAGATTTTTTTTATCTGCAGGTCTTGAAATGAGTAAGAAATTTAGGTAAAAAGTACAATATATGTATATATTCYGTAGCTGACTGAAAAGGGAGTAAATAAATATTTTGTGGTTAGAAGTTTTAACAGTTTAGTGTGGAGGAAGAGAGAAACACTGTTCTTAGTTCAAGAAGAACAAGTTAAAGGATAGATAATTTCAAGTGTGTGGCTGATTATCCTAGACAAATTTAAGGGAAGTATAAGTTCCACAGTTCCAAGGCTATGGTTATAATAACAAATACAACTTTCTAGGAGCTTTCCTGGGTACTGATGCTGGGTACATGGGGCATGAAACAGCCCAGATCTCCACTAAAAGTTACCTTTGCCTTCAGAACAGGGAATCTGCATCGAAAGCATTTGCTAATAATAAGTCATACATCCTGGAAATTTCCATCCTTGAACCTGACCTCAGTATTTGKTTGGGAAAGTGCTACCAAGCAAAGGCAGGTCCCTGTTATCACTGTTCAACACTACACATTTGTGTCTTTAATGTTACTCACATAACAGAGACTTATTCTGACTTGCTGAATGCAGCATTAGTGAGTCTTTTCAAGAGCCCTTCYAGGATGATAATGTCTAAGTGGGTCAGAGCATGGTGGATCAGCAAAAATGAGGCTGCTCTTTGCAAAGAGGTAAACAGAGGGTTTAAAAAAGTGCAGACAAGTCGATAATATGGGAACCAAAAAGCTTCCAAATTGACTAAAATGCTGTAGAAGTCAGTTTAAATGCATTTGGAAGGGTAGAGATGTGGATTGAATGAAACAAAGCAGATTTATAAGGACTGAAGTAGAYTTTAGGCTGATCCAAATTCCTTCTTTGATCTAATGTCTGATTTTATGGATGTGAGGAAGTGCATCTGTTACAACTTGACTTGACATTGTCCCATTTTAAATTCATTAAAGTAAACTGTGGAATTCAGGTGTAGATTAATTTAATGTATTCTTAGTGGGTGGATRATAATTTAAGAATACTGTTTTGCTGTCAAACTGGAAAGACTTCTCCAGTGTGATCACAAAGTGTCTGACTGCAATCTATTCCTATTACACATTTTTCAGCAGCAGTTTGGATGATGAAATAGAATTTCCACATTTGAACATGGGAGTAAGCTGAGAGGAATTTCAAGATTTTTGGAGGAYAAGGTCAGACCTCGAAATAATTTAACTTAATTGAAAAGTGGTCTGAAATCAATAAACTTAAATTCAACAAGGAGTACTGCAAAGGCTGTGTATGCAATTAAGGAGAGAAAATTAAATTGTCAGATAAAAAAAAGGAAGAAGATTGTGCAGCAGCATCACAGAACTGGAGTTAGATCTGGATTTAGTCTATCTTTCACATTTAGAAATGAACAGCATAAGTGTTTCAGATAAATKATGGAAATGTCCATGTCAGGAACAGGAGGCAGTTACTCTGCTTCACACTGGTGAGTGCAGTWTTGGTCACTGCATTTAGCAAAGATGTAGACAAAGCCAAGGGAGTCTGGAGGACAGCAGCAGGGCTGATAAGAGGTAKAAAAGATATGACCTGCACAGAAAGCTTGAAATAACTGGGTTTGTTTAGTCTGGAAAGAAGAAGACTCATGGTGTGGGAGAAGGGAACTTGATAAGAGTCCCCAAAACCATTACATCCACMGGGGTTATCAGTTGTTCCCCAGATCCATGGAGGACAAGACAGGCAGCTACTGACTGAATAGGAATTCAAAAGAAAAACCTCACTGGGCAGACTTGAACAGAAGTTGTATTGGAAGACTGGGAGTGATGGTCTGCAGAGAATTACACATTTGTCATGAAAAAACCCATTGTGAACCTGTCTACATATATTGGTCCTCCTTCAGTTTAGCAGGAGGGTATGATAACATTGTGATCCTTACCAACTCTGCATCTCCATTTTGATTTGGTCCATTACTTTAGCTTTCATGCATGTCTCTGGTATAATAAATAAAACATGCAACTCTTGCCTTTGCTGGAACATAAGTCAAGTAATTTGCAGTAATCCACAACCTTGAATATTTTTTAAATGAAAATTTATTTCTCCTGTAGTGTTTTAGAAGGAAAATATTTCAGTGTTTGATGGTAATGAATTATGTATTTTCCGTATATCAGCATTTAATAACTTAATATTTTATATTACTGGTRTATTTYACACATTTCTGTATGTTTCATATATTCTATGTGTTTCCAAAATAAAGTTATCTCATTTCCATGGTCTTTGCCTTAAAGTATGCTAGGACTTACAGACTGCATATTAAAAAATGAAGTGTCTAGAGATCAGCATCCACCCAAACTTACAAATAAGGTTTCCTCCAAAATTATAGTGGTAGTCATAAATGTTGGATCTAGAAYAGATTTCATTTTTTAAAATKAAAATGARCRAATCTGAATGTACTGTCTGGTATCCATAAAATCACACAATATTTTGCCACCAGCTTCAGTGGAAATAAGACATATTTTTAATAGGCTAAAGGTAGCTTCAAAATCCACTTTTCAGTTGCCTTTGCAAAATTGCATATTTCCTGATTCAGCTCTGGGATGGCTGCCATCTCTGAGTGATGCCATCATTTGGGCTGTGGTACACAGTGTTACAAGCCTGGCATTTCCCACATTTTTCATTCATGTTTCCTCTTTCATAATTTTTAAAGCCTTTTTTTATTTTTTTTTTTTCCTCCATATCATACTTTGCTGAGTTGAGTCTCCTGTACTGCAGGTGTCTGTTTCTGGAATCCTTTTAGGGATGCCCCATGTTCCTAGCCTAACTTTGAGTGAGAAATTAAGGCAGAACAGCTCAAGAAAAATACAGCCCAAGCTATTGGAATGAGCCATATATACCAGAAAGGAAAAATGTAAATCTAAATATATGACTCARTTGCTACTGCCAGTAGTTCTTGACATGGCAGTTCTCTTGGTTTCGTGGTTTTTTACCTTACTTTTGTGCATGAGAGCATTCTTTGTGATCTCAAGCATGCGCTCACCTTCAGTTGCTGCTCGCTGATTCTGGAGTGCCTCTGGTCATCAATATTGAATGAACTTTAGTACTGAACTAGCAGAGATGCATTTGTGAAAGTGTGCCAGTGCACCTACAGCACTGGGAGCGAGGTACASTGACCTGTGAGCTCTCAGGGCACATTCAGCAAAGGCAGCAGACACCAGCACCCTGAGGGAAAAGGAAGGAAGCAGGGGATGGTGAGGATGGAGCCACAGGGCTTTGGGGCTGAATAAAAATGAAGTGACAAAGGGCGGCAGAAGAAGAGAGTGCAGCGTATAAAGGAAGAAACAGAAATTTTGCACCCTGGTTTCTTCTGTAGTTCATGAATGCCCAAGRATTCTGTAATCCTTTCTAAAATGAGTAACATTATCAGATTTTGGATCCYAGCAGTATGTATTAGTATTCTGCRAATGAATAAACAAGTGGCCTCATTTTGCTACATAGTGAATATGGTTTTCTGTGAAGTTTACCATAAATTAAGTGGATGGATCACATTTTCCATCTGGGAAGTGCTAAGAAAAATAACTTAATTTTGTGTTATTCATCCCTTTTCACCCTTAAATGGGAGTAATGCAATAGCTATTTAACTAGAACTGCAATCAGAAGACTCTTCTATTGTTCTTGTACTTTGTATATACAAAAGGAATTTTTTGCCTTGATGTACTAGGTCTTCAGACAAACAAATCAAGAGCAATGAAATCCAGGAAAATAATTTTTTTTACTCTAAAAGCTGTAGTGGCATTTTGGTAGTATTTCAAAGCATTTCACTTTTACAGAAAAAAAAAGTCATCAATAGCTATAAATAGTTTTATTATACAACAGTTTGTGAAAATATACTACACATTTGCATCAAACATATGAATGTACAACAGAAAATTAATTTTTTGGGTCAGTGAAGTTGTCTTGAAAGACCATAGGAATGTGGCTGGTATTTACCACCTGTTTGTATGTGACTTCCTTGCACATGCAGATAGTGCCTAAGTGATGTCCCCTGCCAAGCGCTGAGCTGGCCTAGCCTCGATCTGCCAAGATTTGAAGAGAAATACTACAATACTACAAGAGGCATTAAGCCAACCTAACTTACATATATACAGAATATATTTGTGTGAAAGTGTTACTGCACCCATATGTTAAACTAAAATATTACARTGTTTTAGGGCAAAGATTGGTTTGAATTAGTGATATCCACAGAGGATGYRGAGGAGTGATAAACARTTGATGAAGCTGAATTTGAAAGAATGAGCCAAGGTGAGCCACCATTCCTCACTGAKCAGTAGAGAGGAAGGACAGGAAGAGTTTGGGAGCTTTGGGCTGACGTCAGAACTTGATCTTTTCATGGTTTGTAGTGAGGGTTTGCTTTTTATTTGAGGTTCAACATGAATGTTTTCCTTGGACTGAGCTGTCCCTGCTGCCGAACCTGAGGTAAGCATAGCAGAACTGAAGCCAGATGTGTTTATCATGATTGATGTGATTCACTRTGTTGATAAAGAAAAAAGAAAGGTCACAGGAAACTAATAATAATTATGTGGCTTTAGCTAGTAGAGGTGTAAGGTAAATGCTGCATGTGGTTAAAACATTAGGGAGTTAAAAACAGTGCTGGAACTGCACAAAGGGGAGGTGTCCCCAGTGTAAGCTCTRACTGCATTTTTTTGATCAATCACATTTGTGAAGGTCAACCTTACCTCACACATATGACAAACCCACTTGCCTGTTAGCATTTCTTATCAACTATTCCCACAAGGAAAGATGAATATTTGATATGTTGAATGTATGCYGTATTTGCTTTCTGCTGAGAATCCAGCTGTAAAATAATATTTCCATGATTAAATATTAGGAACCTAGGGGGAATGCATTTATTAAACTGTTTGAAACAAAAGCCATAGTTCTGATAACATTATGATGGTCCAGGTTGCATCCCTGGAACTGGGAATTGAATGCMCTTCTAAAAAGTGCTGAAATGTAGGGAAATTCTAAAGCCTTGCAATTATGAATGTAATAGGTGTCAGCCTGAACCCATTATTACCCATTATGAGTAAAGAGGAGAGTCTGAACCTAGAGGCTTCTGTATTGAGAGTGTTTAAGCTCTGTAAAGCACCAACATTTTTTTGGTATCTCAGTCCTCTTCTGTGCTCCAGTAAAACTCAAGGTTTTCCCATCAGTAGTCAAAAGATTTCTAGATTATGTCAGAAATTGTTGTWGCACCAAAAATGCAACAGGTTGGAGGCCTTGTACTCCCAGGTGGGTTGATGCTTCTAAAAAGAGCAGACACATCATAATATAGTGATATACTGCATACTGTACTCTTAGGGATAGGGTGAGTAATGATTTCTGTCTTCCTGACTTTTAAGCTTAGAGATATGTCTGAAACTCTGTCAACATGGAATTTAAGATATTGACATAATTTTTGGGGAAGGAAAATTAATTACTTGGCAGTAAYGCAGAATGTGTAGGGAGGTGGTACAGCAGGCATGAAAGGACATTGMACTGCTCTCCTGCTTGTGCAAGTGTTTGAAACTGATTTACTGGAAGGCAGCAATGACCTTAAGAATTCATAATTGTTTCCATTACAGCAGGGTTGAATCAAATATGTCTTCAACATTTGTGTACATAACTGTTCTGTTCTATAGCTATAAGGTGGAATCATTCTAAAATGTGCCCATGACTGCAGATGTACTTTCTGGTCTGCCACACCACTTTGTCTGCTGTCTAAATGACTTGATACAGCTTTGTAAGTGTTCACTTTTCATACCATTTGACAAAAAAATTGTTCCTTTAAATAACAATGCCTCATTTGACTTGTAATTGAAATTGTAGGTAACTACGAGGTTACCACCTGCTGAGACAATAAAATCTTYGATGGAACAGTGTCTCAGTAGGCTGGGGAGGTGGGGAGAAATGTTTGCTGCACTTCAGAGACTATGGCTTTGTTCACAGCCTGCTGGTTTGGATTAGAGTCAGAGATGAGTTTCCAAGTCAGCATGTRCAGCACTCTGCCAGAAAGTTGTTCTTGGAGCTGCTGCTTCTTTGTGAAATGCAGAGGGAACAACACAGGAAAAAAAAAGAAAAAAAACCACCAAACTGAAAAAAACCCCGAAAGGTGAAATGTCAAAAAAAAAAAAAAAAAAAGGTAAGGAGGAATGGCTACTGGCAGCTTTTCACTGCTACATTTAAGGATTTAAGGATGTTGTAGAGACAAGCAACTGTCTGGACTTTGATGCATTGAGTCCTGGGTGGGCAGTGCAATTTCTCACTTCTGATTGATTTTGTTGTTAGTTTTCACTGAGAGTAGCAGTTCAAGCAGYATGTGTTTAATATGTGAATGATGCAGTAGTTCTGGCTTTTATATAAAAATAGTGGAAAGCTTATTATTTGTTTTATGATTTTATAATTACCTTCAAAAGGACAAAAACTGGTTTGGAAATKATAAAATACACTTTCCCACAAGCAGATGAATTTTTTTCCATTTTCTATAAAGATGAGTTTACAAAACCATTACAGGGATTAGACTTACAAGGATTTAGTCAGCCTACTCAACAAAAGTATGTAAAGAATTTCAACAAAGTGGTTGTTTGTAAGATATTTAGACCTGTTCTACTGACTCAAAAGCTTGAATGGTAGCAACAGGAATAATATTTAGCTAATGATATGACTAATAATATTTAGTAATAATATGTTAATAATTATTTTCAAGAAGAAAGCATGAAAAGCTTTGCAAGGCACATGATCCAATAGGTRAACTGAAGGATAGGGAAGTTGTCTTGATTGTCCAAATCCAAGAGAATCTACRTTGCTCCTTTAGACACAGGCATGAGCAGGATACAGCACCCCCACTGCTTTTCTGAAAGTGTTACATCCCCTGATCAAGATTTTAGTACTTAATCAAGCAAAATTAAATTTCTGCCAGTTTTACCTGGATCTGTTTTGGCAGAGGGCTGACCAAGCATGTGGGGGACTCCTGCAGATGGAAGTTCACCTCCCTCTGCCTCACCAGCTTTGAGCAAGTACCTTGTCTTCTGTCTGTGATTTCCCATTGCGGGTCAGCACTCACGCCATGTCACAGACACATTATGAAAATAAAGACACTTACAAATTTGGTTTGTATATGGTAACCATAGGCATGTAAGGCAGAACAAGAACATCATTTGTTATTGTGTATGCCTGGGACTTGGAGTTTCAACAGGGATTCAGTAGTGCAAAGTCTGGGTCAGTGCAGTCCACAGAGAGTGCATAATGAAGACTTCATTTCCATTATTTGCTTTCATCTTTAGGCTGATGCAGTTRTGCTTTGTAGAAACATCTAAAGGGAATTCCAGTTCTAAATTTCACTTTGCTGATCACTTACCAAGTGAGTTCTTGTATACTCATGCACAACTTGCTGAGAACAACACAGCMTGCTTTGGAAGAGAGGGAACAGTTTATAGTTTATTTACTTAGTATTTCAAATAGTCCTACCATGATTTTTAGAGAAAGAATTCCAGAAAATTAGAAAAAGAAACCACTTTGATACTGTCCCTGCATCCCTTGTCTTTTAAAAATTCTTCCCTAAGAAATTGAAAAGCATGAAAAGATGATATAACTCATCTGGCTTTTTTACTAATGTGTTTTTTATGAGTTCTGCGTCCTCAGTTTGCAACCTTAAATGGAATTACTGTGTTTGCTAATTGTAAACTAAGCACATGATTAAAACAAAGTTCCTTTTCTGCATTTGGCATTACTTCTTATCTTTTTTATTTTGTAAATCTTGGCAGAGACTACAGGACCATGCATATTTGTGAAAAACTGCATACTGTATTCCTGTGTTTTGAAATGACATTATCTTTTTTYYWAAA
>CADDXX010000732.1:25380-76120 GCA_902810485.1 Alauda arvensis | reverse complement strand
AGGGTGGGGCACTCAGAAGCAATTATGRCCTGACAGGACAAATCTTACTGAAAGTACATGRTATTGCTAAACCTTTTAGATGGAAAATTCCTCTCATACTTTTCACATTACAACAGTGAAATCTGTGAAATTATTCCAATCAGCAGATATGCAATATGAATCACAAAGAAAATAAGGTCAGAGTAATATAAAGYTATAAATATATTGAAAGGGGAACTTCAGCATCTTTTTGCTTACAGCAAACTTTTTGTTCTCTTGGAAGCAGCAGAAAGAAAAGCAGTGGGGCTTCTTGATGTCAGTAGGTGTGCTCTTTGAAGGCCTTGGAGGTGAAAAGCAAAGAAGAAAATTCATTCCAATTCAATAGTAAGAAAGAGAAAGGTGATGTTCCAGAAAACAAAATCTTTTCCTTTCTCACCTGGGTGACAAAGCTACCTATAAAAATGTTCTTACGTGTTTTGGGTGAGATCTCTTCTCTCACAGAATTAAGTTTGCTCCATGGGCTGGTGCTGGAGGTGCCCTTTGGACAGAGGWACCCTGGTTTCCCTGCTCAGAGGTCTGTGATAAGCCTCTGCATCACAGGGAGGATAAACTTAGTGTGCAGCCATGGTTTGTTTATAAAAACAAACTCTCTGTCCTGGCAGAGAGTGTTAGCAGCCTTAGAACAGAGGCTGTCAGATCTTTTGGTATCTTATTAGCTTTTATCTTCYGTCTGGGGGCTGCAGTGCCTTCTGCTGTGTCCTGGTGTGCACAATACTGAACTTCAGGCATTGTCGAGGCTAGAGAAAGGCTTTTGCTATTGTAACATTGGATTTCTTGACTTGGTTAACTAACCTGGTAGTGAAGCTTTTCATGCCATCTGCATCATGTCAGCAAAGTAATCTTCAGCTTAGACAGCAGCTGGGCATGGTTTTTTCCTGACAGATGGTATCCTGTCATCTCTTTAGCAGCTGTTTGGACGTGGCTGTGTGTCAGCGCCACCATGATATAATCACTGYATCCTGTGCAGCAAGCCCAGTGTGACCCTTCAGGCACTTGGCATCGTGCTCTTGGTGGCATATTTTGCAAGAATATTTTGAAGAAAGGGTATAGAAACAAGAAATCTGAGCATGTGTCACATGTCCTTCCTTTGCACACTTTTATGGGGAGCGACAAATGTGTTCCAGCACTTTAACAGTAAGTCTTTTGCTGGTTGCAAACCTAAATTTTGGATTTAGAAAGCTATATAGAGTTACTAGGAAACCGTGCCAGTTTTGCAGTAATGTTACATTGTTCTGGCTTTATTCCACTGATACTGAATTGAGTCCTTTACATTTAGCATTTAATTGAAGTTCTAGATGGTGTCAACCAGAAAATTTTAAAATCAGTGAGAGWGTATTTATGCAACTGGTGGAAAGCTGTTTTAAGAACATACTTTTCTCCCTRGATGTATGTGGTCATGGCAATTCTGAATCAAAGAGGGGATACAAGAGTTAACAGAAACAATGCTCTAAAGAAAAATAGCAACAGGATAAATTTTCATGTTGGAATTCAAATGTTTAACCTGGTAGCTATAAGGAGATTCTTTACATTTTTAGACTCCTGTATTGTAAATTACAAGCCTTAGCCATGTGTTTTACATCTGAAAGCTCAGTTCACTGTTCAATGTGCTCTCAATGATCAAATGTCCTTTTTTCCCCCTTTTTTGTTTCCACATATGCACCTTCCATTTAATCACGTTATGTGCTTTCACTCTGCCCATGGTTGAAGTCCCCAGTGTAGCACTAACAGCTGTGACACAGTTCCTCCTRTGGCTGGGTGGCTCTCCCTACAGAAGGCTGGGTTGGCAGCCTGAGTGAGTTGTGTGTGTTTCTGTGTACACACATACAGAGAGCTGTGTCCAAGCCACTTTGGCCACTCTCTCAGAGTTCAAAGAATCTTGAGCATGAGTGTTAATTTTGTCCAGATGTAAGTTCTTTTGGTCAAGCTGTGTCATACATAGAACCTCACCACAAGAATCTCATTTCTGATGCTTCCTTCTTTGACGTTTTCTGTGCAGTTAATTAGCAGGTATTGTCACTTATCAGTGARGGCTGGCAGGTGACAATTAGATTTTCTATTTCTGCAGGCCAATTATACATGATTTTACCACCAGGCAATACAGCTCTTGTCAGCTACATGCACATGGCAGAAGAAAACTCATGTGGTCATTAAATCATCCAATGTTCCTCAGTGTTGATGAAGTATTAAAGAAGCTCAGCACATGAATGTAGCACATTTTCAATGTAATCAAGTGCACAACAGCTTCTTTGTGCTGTTTTCTCTTTGTTTGTTTGTCTTTTTTGCTGACACTGAGAAATAATATCCCCAAGATTATTGTGGGTTCTCTGGGCTTCGTAGCTGGGGAGGTTTAACTTGCTATTTTCAGTCTAATTCTTTACAAAGGAGAAGTGAATAATAACAAATATGTTACTTTTCTGTCATCATTTTTTCCAATGGTTTAAAAAGGTTTTCAAGGACATGGTATTTTTCAAGACTGATGAGTGTGCTTTGTTTTACTGAACTACAGCTTTGAAAGACAAAAAACCCCTTGTCTAAACATTCAGGTTTCTGACTTTGTGAGGATTCAACTTTTGTTTTGAGCACACCTTGACACATCACTRTGCCTAAGTTTTGCAGCTGCTCTGGTTTGCCCAAGGATCCTGCCAGCTGYTGAGGCTGTGTAGTTAATGGGAGCTGGATTGGTGCCCAGGCACACCCAGCTGCAGTTTGGCTGGTGCTTCAGTGGCTGACCATCAGTACAGCCAGATTATAGCTGGATCCTTYGTGCTGTTGGAGGGGCTGTCCCTTAGGTGAAATGTTAAACAGAAATGAAGTTACTAAAGTTTGAAGAATCAGACATAAAATGTGAGCCTATATATTGCTGTGTAAAGTCTGAGTTTCTGACTTTTGTGTTTGATCTACATCTCTTTTTCATTTCAGTGTCACTTTTATGCTCAAGCTTGAGTTTTGTTTGCTATGTGGTGTGAAACAGCTGTTCCCTTTAACCTGGAGCTGGTTGTTGAGAGATGTGTTCTCTACACTGTGTTCACTCTTCTCTGGGCTGTGTTTTAAGGGTTAGTCAAAGTGGTTTGAGATCCCTGGGGCAGTGTTACTGCATGTTTTTAGGTACTATTTTTTAAATTGCTCTGTATGCCTGTCCTAAATTTGTGAATCTGATACTCAGAACGGTGTGTTAGAAGGTTGAGAGCACAAACCTGTTTAATTGGAGACATGGTTTATTATRCTCCAGTTTCTGACCTTCCACCAGATTTCCTCATGGAACTATATTAAAAATAAATTAATAGTAACCAAATACATAGTTCACTTTCTGGTCTCCTCCGAAGTAAAATTCAAAAGGAAAGATACAAAGTTTCATGTCAAAGCAGCTGATCGAGTCATAGAAATGTCCTTCTGTCTGGTCAAGTGGGCCGTTCCTACTCAAGATGGAAACCTCCAAAAAGTAAGTAATTCCATTGCTTTTTCCCTGGGTGTATGTAGCAAGCAGGAGTGAAGCTCTTTCTGTGAGGGTTGTGGGGCTGTGCGCTTCCCTTGAGGGAGAGGGAAATAATTTTTTGAGAAAAAAGGTTGTTTACCAAATGCAATAATACATGTATTATTTGTTTTTATATACTATATTCTATCACTTTTTTCACTGTGAACACTCGCTTTATTATCCTAAACATATTAACTAATTGCTATTGTGCATTCTGCAATTTGAATGCTTGAATTGTCTCATAGCTAGATACGCTGTTAGACAATTATTGGTATCCAGTCAGACTGGATGAATAGAATTGTTGTGCTTAGAAAGCTGAATACTTTATATGGCTTAAGAAATTAATTAAAACTGCTACTATTTAGCCTGCAGATAGAGCTTATACAACTTAATCCTAGTTGTAACAGATACAAATATATTATGAGTCCATAAAACTGGTGTATTTCTGACTGGGATTTATTATTTCCCTGTAATGTTAGGTAACAAATGAAGCTTCTGTGAAACATTTGTGCTGGCAAACTTTATCACATAATCATGTGGCTTGTTTTTACAGTTCAGTCACTTAAAGTGATGAAAAGAGCCTCAGTGAAGTCAAGGTATAGTTTGCTGATGATAAACACAAGAAGTTTGAAGGCCAACTCTCATGCTGGCTGTACTCARTCCTTTCTGACTGATTTCTTCTTCCTTGACTTAGTTTAATTAAGTGGGCATCAGTTCACTGTCTCCATGACCTATTGAAAAYAAAGTCTWCTATTGAGTTTTACTTAATTCTATRAAGTTTTTCTATTGCCACTAATAYTATACCTGATAAGGYAGATGTTTTATACAGATGATGCCTTCATGTGGTCGTCCTCACATCAGTTCCTTCGAGGTCAGAGTTTCCTGARGCAGTGTGTGCCAGGATACACTGACTGGCTGCTGCACTGGGAAAATGGCCTCTTGGGGCAGAGAGCTCAGGCTAGGAGGAGCTCAGGAGCACRTTCTGGAAAGCATGCTCCCTTGCAGAAGTCCTTGGCTGCAGCCCCAGTTGGCGTGTCCTGCCTGCCCTCTGTGAGTGTCCTGACGGGGGGACGCACCCGTTCACACGACCCTGCATGGGGAGCCTGGAGCATCCAGGAACAGAAACTTGGGAGGTCTCTAATGGGCTTGGACCAAGCCCTGTGCTGGGCTCAGTGTTGATAATTGACTGTCTCTGTGTCTGACATCATGCTTAAGTTCAKGTCAAAGAGAGAATCTGAAAGAGTAACTCAGAAAATTACAGGACTTCAGGAARTATCAAACCACTTCCAAACAAACTGGAGGTGCTGCCACATTYCCCATGAGAATTCAGCTCTTCTTCTAGTAGAACAGTGGGAATCAGCATTCAGTAAGATTTCAAGGAAGAAATTCAAGTTTCTTGGAATCTTAGTAACTGGCCTTATTTTAGAGGAATAGWGAATTTTTTATTGTTTTATTTCCTATAGAGTCATCTGTTCTCATTATAAGACAGAAATAGTTTGCTAATTTTCRTGACTGCCTTATGATCTTTGTACARCCAGTGACTTTKCTTTCTTAAAYCTTCAACTCCTTAGCTCCTTYAGCAGAAAYTGTCTTGGACCAGGTTTACTCCTGCTGAGTAGGCCAGTGTTTGGCAAAAATGATTGTATTTGTCTCATTATTCATATTGTTCCAAGCACTTTCCTGCCAACTGTATTTGTTAAAAAAATGATGTCTCCTCACTTTTGACTTGTGTAATATTCTTCAAGGCAGTGATATTTATAAAAGTAATGAAAATTTGCACCTCCCTTTGATGACACCARAGAGGATGGCAGGGTTAAGTGGAGACCAGCAGATCCTGCTGTTTCCTTCTGAGCACACAGCAGCAAACATGCATTCCTTTTCATGCTCTGAATTTGCTTTGAAGCACAACTCTGCTATTGGATGTGTCAGTGGCTGTTTCAAAAATTCTTCYACTTTTTGGGCCAAAGACCTTACATTTGGGACATTGGCTCACCAAGATATTTGTACATGGCCAAAACATATATTTTTTTAGGGAACTTTAGAACTTTTTTCTCTCCGGTTGTGCATCTGGGTTTTCTTTTTCTTCCAATTCTCCCTGTTTTTGTTTTCAGAGTGGTGATGAGTTTATTCATTGTAATAGCATTCTAATGCAGTGACATAAATCCCTTGCTAGTAGGAAACAGAAATAACAAATAGCTTCATATACCTTCAGTGCAAAGCACATGAAGTATAGAGTAACAAATGTCAAATAAGACAAGTTGGAAGAGTTGTCAAAATAAGACAAGTTGGAAGAGTTGTCAGTGCACTTGGATGCCAGTGAAAAGGTGTGGAAGTAACAAGCCTTTGCTGTTTCATATGCCTTACTTGGAGGCTGTTGTGTGGTGAAAATTCCATTGCTAGATTGCATGCTTATTTCTGTCTAGAATATCTCTGTTTTGGAATTTTATTTTCCTTTAAGTTTASTGGAGAAAAGATACTTCTTTTTGCCTACATAAAACTTCCTATTGTTCCTCAAAAATTATCATTAGTAGCAGTTAACTAAGTGAAATATATGCCATTAAAACCCAAGGGAGGCATGTTTAGGAGGGAGGAGAGGCAGATGGGCTGAATGATCTCTTAACTCAATTTTCTGTAATGTGGGAGGCTAGTAGTGAAGTTTATTAGTGTGGGCTTTATAATAAAAACTTCCTTTTTTTACAGCCCATCCTCCCAGGCCAGTAAAATGTGAACCTCATGGGACTCAATCTCATTTAATATCTTGGTCACTGCATAGCTTAATTTGAACCGTTAAAGAAAAAACAAATTTCAGATTGTGTTTGCAGCCATTGTTATTTTTTAGTTAAGCCACAAACCATTAATGGCTGTTTCAAGTAGGGGGTTCTGCATTTTTCTCCTCTCCATGTGCTGCTTTCTTCCTACCATGCAAAYACACAGTCAGAACACTTGGTCCCTCCAAGGCCACTGGAAAGGTTTCAGAGTAGTCAAGCTGCACTAAAGCTCTAGGAAGGGATTTTGTCTCTGCCTCATACAGCCTCCTAAGGGGTGACTGTTCTCAAATGATTTGTTCCTCTGTGTAATGAAAGGCCAAGGTGCTACCTTTGGTGTAACAGGACATGAAAATGGGCCTTGGCAGTAAATGCCCTTCCCAGTTGTGGTCTTGGATGACTTTTGGAAAGTTGCTATCACCCTTCATGTTTCTGATTTCTCTTTGAGTTGTTTACAAAGGTGCAACTGCTTCTGACAGATGTCTGTTCAGCCCTGTGTTTCTGCTGTGCAGAATTGGAATTTTGCTTTCAATCTGAAGTAAATTGATGCTGACAAATAAATTATGAGAGAGTTACATTAGCATCTTTGGTTTATGATAARTATGTKCCCACAATYCCTCTTTGTRTCCCTARTATAAAGGGATTCYTGAGGTCAGCTGCTATTAAACATGTCCAARCAAGATTGTATTGAGGYAGGAGAAGCAAACTGTGCAAACCAATTTTCAGCTGTATTGACAATCTTATTTCTAGAATGGTATTTTCTTCTTTTCCTCCTCTCTTTCTGGTTTGTTGTTTCTTTGGGGTTTTTTCCCATAACTCTGTTATTTCTTGACTATTTCCTCTGCTGGRATAGCAGTACATTATTGTGGCAGCCCAGTGTTTCTGTACAACCAGATAAAATTTAATTTCCTATCTTCCAGTAAGACACTGCTGTGTATTTTAAAACAAATAACTATTGTCATTTGTAATACATAACCCAATATTTTCTTTTCCTTGCTTTCTCTTTTCCCTCAAAAGTGGTTGTCTTTCTTCACTTTCTTTTTTACCTGAAATTAAAAATTGGTCCWACAGAGCATTTAAAGATGCTTAGTTTGTATTCCTGAGATGTCCTAGTAGAAATTCTTGTGTATTTTCAGTTAAACTCATAAGTGCTTAATATTTTCCTTGAGGAGACCATATTACAACTGTATCRGGTTAAAAYCTGACCCTATTTTGTTCTTGTACAYTKTTAAAAWTTTTTAGAGGTTCCTACTTYATTTCMATCTTTTAGCCTTGCCCTATGGAAAATACAGCCACCAGTTTTTCAGTGGAATCTTGTGAATTCCATTGATTGGGAAAGATGTGAGTGCAGAGGTAAAGATCTAGAGAGGAGGGACCATCTCTTGAAGTGGTTAATCTCTTTGAAAGGGCATAAAAGGAAGCTGGAAGTTTCAGAGTGTATGACTCTGCCCAGGCTGCCCAATCAGTTAATGTACAAACTCACATCTCTGTGGAATTCACCTTTGTTAATGCGAAAGAGAGACCAGTGCAAGCCATGCCCCTACCTTCAGATCACYTGGAATTYTTAACAGGGAACTCCTGAGCCWYTCTTACTTGCTTATGTTTCCCTGARCAGAAAGGRTGATGAAGCCATTTGTTTYTGGAAGAATACCCTTGTTTCCCTCCTCCTAGAGTATTTGCAGGTCTGTTGTAATTTAGTGGCAATCCTGATTTTGGGCCTGTRGTTTGGGCTGCCATACAAAATACTTTTGACTTTTTACTGACCTTCGTTGCTTAATATTCAAAGCTAGTGGTTACATTCCACTTTCCTATGTTTTTCTTGCCTGCTGATTTGCTCCAGAAGATGATGCTTAGATTATTTGTAATCCTGATGGCCACAGAGGATTTGGCATTGGTTTGGGTTGTTACTGTGGTCAAGTGACTCAGTAGCAATGATAACGTATTTACCCTGGACCTTCCAACAGAGTGAAGCAGACAGGAGGCAACCTGAGAAAAAGTTTCCAATAAAAACATAGCTCAGTCAGTTCAAAATGCAAATTGGGGACATAAAATCTTTCTGTCAGCAGCACTTCTTAAAAACTAATTAAAAAGGATGAGGTGTTTATATGTACCCCCTTCCAAAGTATTTAAGCCAGTATAAAACTTTTTTTTTTTCATTGATATTGCAGTAAACTGAAGTTATGTAATATGCCAACCCTATCCTTCTGCACAGGCATTCGGAAGCTGCTGTCTGTGGCCCCATCTTGASAAGTTTATAATCCAAATAAACAAGACCAACCAAAGCCAGAAGGAGAAAGAGACAGATGAAATGATGAACCTATGGYTCTGCATCTGTCCAACAGCAGAGCTCAAGTTAATCTAAGAGGTGCTTGTCACAAGAAATATGTTGTTTCAGTAAGAAAAACCTGGCTGATGCCAGCTACAAGCTGAGTCAATCGACTTCTATAAACTACTCACTATAATTTCAGAGGCAAGACATAGGAAAAATGTGTTGATTTAATGAATTCACAAACTGRGACAAAAKAAGTAAAAGCRTTGTCATGAAATGGAATCAGAAATAACAGGGCCCTTACCACAGTGGGATTTGCTGACATACACRCCCACAATAATTAAGTTCTCTTTACCTTGACATATTGTTGCCTTTTGCCCAACCTGGAAATGAAACTAGAGATAATYTTAGTGAGGAGGTAAGATAAAAGGGGATCTTTATTTGAAGGCCTTCAGGAGCAGTTATGGAAAGATGTCCACGAAAGCCTACCCCCATCCACAGGGGTGAGTACATTTTATAGGTTTTAGGAAACTAGCATAATGATAGAAAAGCACCAATTAGGAGGACAGGTGGTGATGCAATTCTCCCCCAGTCAAGCCCCTCCCCTGGAGCCCCCCCTTCAGCACCAGTTGTACTTTATCCATGTGTCTTGAAGAGATGTTCTCAGCCTTGGTGCCCAGGAAGAACCAMGATAGCACAGAGCCTTGTACCTCCTGGGGCTTGGAGCTCTGGAATTTGTTTTGTCTTTCTGCTTAAGGACAGGCCATGGAAAAGTACTGGGGAAACTGGTCAYTAATACAGTAGACTRCAGAGCTACAGATGGATGTGTGAAGAATRCAGAGAACATGTAAAAGAAAAAAGGCAAATCAATATAGCAAAAGAGATAGGATTCTGGGAATATTTTAAYATTTTATCTATTCCAGACTGGTAATGTGTATTTTTATGTTCTCATATCTTATCATCAACAGTTATTTTATGCCTTTTATATTCTGGGGTTTTTTTCTTCAGTACAGAGGCAAGCTTGTTTAACTACTTGCTCATTTCTGATTAGAATTTTTCCCCAAGGCTATTGACATAGTTTTCTTTGTTCAATTAAATCTAGCTAAGTACTAATATTTCCTGAGTAACACTATTATTGCATCAGAGGACACAGTTCAAACAAATTGCACTCTGTACTCACTTGCTAGKCAGATAGCCRCACACTTACTTTGTTAATTAATGTAATTGATAGGTCTTAYTTTAATTACAGCAATACAATAGTTGTAAATAACTTTGCAAGATATTGAAAATGCCCTATGTGAACAACTAAAGGGATTTCTGGTGTCAGCTACGTGAAGCAACATTTTTACAGTGTATGAATAATTTGGCGGCCAAGACACGAAACAAAAATTGTCTTTTACCAGCAGCACTGTGAAATTTTGAAAAAGAAATAGTATCACTTGGACCTGGGCTCTCTACCATTTTACTTGGTATGRTAARTTCATGCTAGCTGAAAGGATAGTCCTTTACTTTATTTGAGAGCAGGAGAAAGGGAAACAGAACTGAAGGAGAAAACCAATATTAATAACATGATCTGGGCAGTGATCATTTATCTGTGATCATTCATCTAAATATTGATAACTTGCAGCCTGACAGAACCTGCAAACATTTACTTGTATGATTATTTCTGGCATCTRTGAAAAGTCAACTTCTGATTGCTTCTATGAATAGTGTTTTCAGGAGAAATAATGCAAGTCTGCTTTTGTTTAATGTGCRAGGGGCAGGGGGATACTGCACAGTACCTAATGTTACCAGGAAATCATGCAAATGTATTCAAATTGTAGATATTTCATTGCCCTCCCTTCCTTCTCTCCTCATATGTCACTTACTTTCTAAGATGGGAAATCCAAGAAGTTAATTTGTCACACTCATGTCTGAGTGATTTTTGTCCTGCTTGGAGGTTTTTGATACAATTACATTTGAGTTCCCTGCTGTTACAGAGAATTAGATGAAAGTAGTTGTGACATGACCAAAGCCAGAATAAAGGAAGCACAGTATGGCAGGGAAGTATAACCAGGAATTCAATCCACCAGTTACACACCTGAGCTGGCATCTAGGTGGGAATTAAGAGCCTAAATTTAGAATATCAATTCAGGAAGATCCAGCCAAGCTCATATTCAGATATTTTCACAGATGTARGCTGTGAAATGTGGAATGCCCTGCACAGATTTCTTAGTCTCTCTTTGCATTGGGTTGGCTGCCTATGGTGTATTGGCATACAGAACAAAATMATTTCTCTGCCTAAGTTCTTTGGTTCTTTGAGCCTGATATGCATGTTCAGGCCTTACCAACCTGCACAAAATGGTCTGTGATAGCTGTAGAAAAAAAGACAGAAGGATAATTCCTGAAATACTCTCAAAAGTAGCTGGATGTTTTTGCTCTCCTCAGTTCTACCTTAGGGTTGCTGTACCAGGAGAGTCTGACTGGTATTGCCAAACTGAGGATGACATTTCTGAAAAAGATTGTCCATGCTCTAGGTTAGTTTAAAATACCAGGACTAGAGCCCAAGCATCTGAACTTCTAGGTAATTTCTTACCCTGAGCTCATATTTTAAAAATTGTTGAAATTTTACCTGCAGCCAACTGGTAAATACAATTAATTTGGAGACCATTTCTGACAGTTGTTTGGGAAGTTGAGAATTGATTCTTAATGCTTTAATACTATATTTTATGCCAGTGTTCTCTGTTTTATTGGTGTTAAGAGTTGGACATTCAGAGCAATGCAGTGAAAAATCAGGTCAACAGACTCTGGTCAGTGACAATAAAATCCAGTGTTGTGTAAAGTRTTTTATATCTCAGGCTAGTGATATTGAGCTCTACTCTACAGCAAGAGTAGATTTGATAACTTTTGTAGAACCAATGGAAAAGATCAGTATCACTAGATTGTAGTGTCTTCAGTGATAATATTTAGGCTTTATAATAGATTGCCATCAAAAATACATAAAAATAAGTTCATATTATTAATTCTGCACTAAATATGCATCTGATGAAAGAAACCCCTTCTTCTAGAAACTTTCAGTGCCAGTAAACCACCCAGTAACCCAGCATGCAATAGCAAAAAGAGCCAAACAAGAGGAGCAGCTATGAGAGATCATTTAACAAAGCTAAAAGTTATTAAAAWCAGTGTTAGTTTTGATAGCTGATAAATAGTTTGTAAAAATACAAAGAAGAAAATATACTGTGAAATGCTATGAAGGTGAAGCTGTTTAAAGGAGCTAGTCAAAATATGTCTCATATAATACTGAGAGCCCATTTAATAAACACCAGCTAAAAGACTTAAACCTGYTGAAAATATTTTTCATTCARTGTGAGTTCAAAAGGTCACTGTTTGGCATTCCTCCTCACAGCCAAACCTACTGGAGTTAACATGYCTTTAGTAAACAAATTCTGATTAAAAGCTATTCAGAACTGTCTCTATTTACTTAGTCACAATCACATTGTAGCTATTTTCTTTCTACAGCAATCAAATTCATGACATCTATTTAAGGGAGCTAAAACAAGTTGTGCATTAAGCAGCATTGCTTTATACAAAAGAGAAAGACTAAAGCMTGTGTACCTGCAAAATAGAGTGATTTAAATGTATTATGCATTAAGCCTACATGGTTAGCAAGGACTTGAATTAGAATACTACCTTGAACATTAAAATGCCTTTAATTTGTTTTTYTTAACAAGCTCACATTAACTGAACTGGATAGTAATTCTGAAAGACAGGTAAGTGTTGTTAYAAACATATAGCAGATGGTTAAACTGACATAAATGGAGGGTGAGAGGTTTGTTCAAGGTCAGAGAGCAAGTGCCCAGGAGTTCTGACATACAGTTAGTTCCCTGTTCTGATCATGAAACAAATCTCCTTTGTTCTACACATTTGCCCATTGCAGTTTAAATGAATAGCCATATTATTTAGCTTGTGCTTCCAAAATACAAGTACAGGGCATACAGAAGAGACACAATCTGTGATTTTTGCCTCTAAATTAATGCAATTTTAGTTTAAGGATCAAAGGCACAGAGTTATATTCTGAGGGCATTTGCATCATCTTCTGCTAGAGTTACTAGCTTGCTGTAGAGATAAGTGGATGACTGTGGTTGATTTCTATCCTGTTGCCACTTCCTGTCCTGTACCTGCAGTGTACCAATTTTAATCTGTCAGGAATCTAAACACCCTTCAGGTTTGGTTTGCTGATGGAGTCCTTCCTTCCTTGAACCTCCAGTTTCTGTGCTGAACCTGTAGGAGGCTGACATAGAATTTTATCGAGTACGTTACTCATCTGGACTCTGCCTTTTTACCTGCAAGCAAAGATTTGTCTTCTTTTTTCTCTTTGCTGTTGTTCAGCATATCCAAATACACTAATTGCTCAGTTCTGCTAGAGCCTCCCATTATCTGAGTGTTGTAATCATGAGATGTTTCATAACTGAAAGTTGAATATAAACAAGTAGGTTTTATCTGTTGTTTTTTCTATCTGTAAATGCAAAAGAGGGAATTCTTATACTTTTTTTCCCACTTTTGGCCAAGTTCTAAATGGTCATCTTGATGAATAAATATGGCAAGTCTAGTTTAAACATGGAGTGAGTGACAGCAGAAGGTTTATTTATCTTAATGGCTTTCCATTCAGATTAAATATAAATAGAAAAGCATAAAAGTTATCTCTTAAATCCAAACCAGAGTTTTGGTTGAGCTTATTAAGTCTGATGTGTCTGGACTTCAAACAAACAAACAAAAAAATACCTCTTTTTGCTCGTGAAATACATTTGAAATAACTTCCTCCAGCTGYTTAATTTTCATTTCAAAGGCTTTTTTGTACATTACCAAGTGCAATCTGAAAAGAAACCCGGTCAAATAAGTACCAAGCTGTTACCTTCACCTTACATATGTAAGTCACAGAGTTTATGTGACATGTCAAAAAGCAAAATACTGGCAGAATAGGGTTTAGAGCTGAGAGGACTCTAATCCACCAGGCTCTGCTCACTGAACATGACTTTTATTGTGCACCCAAATACCAGCTGGTGATCACTTGAAGATTGATGGTAGCATGCAGCTCTGGAATGTGCTCCTAAATTCACTCTTTGTGTCAGTCTTCATGGTGTGAAAAGGAGTGAAATACGTTTGTGTTCTGTGTGTTTGCACAGCAAGTGTGCTGTCCTCTGAGCTTGCCCTCCTGCTCCCAGGAGCCAGCAGCAGGGACAGCCACATCCCATAAATGACACCTAGCAGTGACAGAGCCAAATCCATACAGAAAATATTAAGCTTAAAAGAAATACTGCACACACGCTTAGAAATATTTTATTTTTGAAGTTGAGTATTTAAAAAAACCACCCTAAGTCTTCATTAATTTAATATTGAAAGTACTCGTAGCAGTCCTCGATGTTCAGCAACACAAGCAGAAAACACTGGTGGTGAAATTAATAATTTCCAGTTGTGTCCAACCACTGAAGTCCTCTGGGGGACGTGGCAAACCCCATATTCAATGAAGCAGGTTGTGTCATACCAGTAATTTGAAAAAAAAATAAATAAAAATTAATGTCCACATGACTATTCCTCCAATGGGAGTGAATGCATTTAATATACCAAAAAAATCTGTTTCAAGAGAATAAAAGAACCAACTGCCCAGACATTTAAAGATRGGCTTGACCTTTGCTTTTCTCCCAAACCAAACTTTCCTTGGCTTCAGCAAGYATCCCAAACACCCACGTCCAGAAAGCAGCTTGCTTCCTGTCAGTGGAAAAGGCTGGGTGGCCTTGCAGCTGCAAAATAAAATTTAATCCAAGAGCTCAAATTAGGCTACAAGGGCTAGTACAGTGGGTACTCTACTAAAGCATACAGAACAAAAAATAAATATAGGAAAAGGAATTAAGAATACTGTGAAAAAGTATTCTACTATTCTAAAATGTCTGTAAATAGAATWAACAATGGAAGATCTGGATAAATGCAGTTGTGACACAACTGTGGAATCGAGGGTGGCTGTTGCTTTTGGTGAAATTTGTTATCTCCRATATAATGACCCTTCTGGCATGGTGTTGAACTAGGGGTTCATGGAAGGTTCACTGAGCAGGGGATGCCATTTGTTGACCTCCAGCTGCTTTGTTTTCTCACATAGTCGAGTGAGAATAAGTGTTTCTTTTATCCTTCCCAGATGTAAAGCAGAGCTTGCTAACTATCTTGACTTGGTATAKAGAGATGATTATCTGATATGTAGACAAGAGTATGTAGACATCAGGCATATGCATCCCATTGACATACTGATGCTAAGGAAACTGTGGTTTACCTATTTGTGTGATACCCACCATGCCACATACTTACTTGCTTGGTTTTGCTATGGACAACATGGCTGTTTTTATGAGTATCCCACTAAATTCAATTTTTTGTGTATAAAAATACTACCAGTTATTTCAGCAGTCAACTGAAACAGATCTATCGCTGCAATTCTTTTGAATGAGAAATACTGCCTTCCAAAGTTTCTTCAGCTCRTCACTGAGTAAATTTTACATTATTTTAATGAAGGATGAATGAAAGCTAAGCACTGGGATTTAGCTTGATCTCTTTATGCCTGATGTTTGCSTGATAGCTAATCCTAATTTGATTAAATTGRTAATAATAATAATRAAACTGTAACCAAGGCTGCATATACTAAATTGCCCTATTWTGTAYRGAGTAGTGGTGAGAAGTGACTGGTGAAGATAGGAAYAATATGTTTTAAGGAGATCTGTGGATAAAGTAGCATGGCTAAAGTTGCAGTACAGTTGGTAGCATCARTAAAGGCAAGGATTACTGCAGCAAGRGCAATAATGCCAATTGYAGACACAYAGAGATTGGCTGAATCTCTGGGGAYGTTGCTCTTTGAGGGGGAGAAAGGAATAGATTGGAAAGGGTTCCTCTGCCTTGCCACAGTGAAGTGAGTGCTTACTTTATTACAGAAACCATAATGAAATTTTTCAGCTGCATTTTCTCAATGATTTTTTATTAGCTCTGGTAACAAATAATTCAGCAGCTTAATGAAAATGTGCTCAGAGAGAAAAGGACTGCATGTGAGCTGATRTGACGAGCTTTTTCAGTCTGAAAARAAGCTAGGAGACTGCTATCATACTTTCMTTATTTAAGGGGTGAGTTATTCTGAAACATCTGATTCACTACAATTCGGCCTCACAGTTGTTGGTACATCAACGAAGATATATTAACATCCAAAACTGCACACTGCTACTCCCCAGTAGTTGTCAGTTTTGCAAAAGCCAAATTATGTCTTCACTGTCTACAGATAACCTTGATACATCTGCAAAATACTCAGATTGAACAGAAAGATAAATTTGCAAAGAAAGACAGTTCTAGCAGTAAAGCAACCTTTCACCCAACCTTACTTACACTCTCCCTGTTCCTCTCTCTCCCTTCCCAATATTCAAAAATGTCTCAGTTGACATCATCTGACCCATCTGTTTGTGGGGAGTACATAGTCAGGTACTTACACCTAAGCCTTAAAAGGTTTGCTTTTATTACAAAAGCAATAGCCAGAACGAGATGCAAAAATAAAGAGAAATCCACTCAGGCCTTGTTCTCCCAGTGGCCAGCCCATTAGTGGCAAATGGGATGAAGATGTATGATTTGGAAAAACAGTTCCCAGATCTCATGTTGTTGCCCAGTTCTGACTTGGAGACTATCACAAGCTTCAGTCATAATTAATGTTTTGGGCAGACAATTACATTAATTCACTTTCTTTCATTTCTCATATTYCTCTGTAAATTTGTCTTGAAAAGTTTCAGCATCTGCATACAGTCAGAGGTTTAGCTGTCCAGTTAGTCTGATCCTTACTTGGAACATTTCTCTGTGTGCCTGAGCATCACAGGAAGAGGTGCAGCCATTCTTCCAGTKGTGTGATTAGAAAAAAAAGAGAAGAGAGGRAACACAAGAGGTTACAATGAAGATATATACTTCTCCCAGAAGAAGTAAAACTATGTGGAATCTGTCTGACTTCTCCAGGGGTGCGGCTTTTTTTTCTTACTCTGTCTCAACAATAATGTCATACTTGGCAACTGAAAGCTTCTCACTCCTGCATCTGGAAAACAAAAATAGTGCCAATGGCGAAGCCACTGTGTGCACCCAGGCTGAGCTTCTGCAGCCTTCAGGCAGTGTGGCAAGGGCCCTCTCTCTCTCTCCATGGGTTTTGGAAAGCAACCAAAGGGTAAACTCTGTGTAACTGTGCAGACTTTGAAGTATGCAGCTCTTGGAGAGCAACTTTCATGCTGCAGAGCTGTTGTACACAAGCTTGTTACACACAAGGYTTGGAGGAGACTGGCTCCCATCTGACGTGGATAACTCAGCTGCRGTAATCTTAAACCCAGTTGGCCTGTCTTTGTGGCTCTCCCTGCTTGCCAAAGTTGTCCCTTTTGTTTTGGGACAAAAAATGAGAACGAGGCCTGGACAGGATAATAATGAGCAGAAAAGAACTAAGTAACATTTGAAAAAAAATAGGATGTCTCCTGGAAAGTTCTGTAGAATGGCAGTATTTGTAGAATCTTCTGAGATAAAACATGCAAATTGCATATATATAAAATTATAACTGCACACTCCTTGCTAAAAAAAAAGGAAGCCTACTTTTCAATGCCTTTACAGACTTCAGAGGAGTTATTAGAGGTTTACAGTGAGGTAGATGGAGGAATAAACTGAAGATTATGCCTAGAAAGTGTCTACAGCCTAGTGAGACTCGATGGCTGGAGGGTGTGGGTGGTCTTGCATAATGCTCAATGAAGGAATCTCAATACTGGAATATTTGGCAAGACTTAGGATAGCTGAGTAACTGCAGTTTGAAAAACATTGACACGTTTTTCCTCTTTGTTTTGGAGTGGGTTTTCTGTTGTGGAATGTGGTATGATTTCACATGACAGTRTCCGTGAAAATGAAAAAGAAATCAAATCTCTTCTTCATAATTTAAAGCTTCAGTAAAGAGGCATGGAACGTCGTGGGGTGGTTTGGGTTGATAAGTGTGCCACAAAGCCATGTTGATACATTTTGCCACACATGAGTAAGTGGCTTTCTCTTGTGTGTTTGGYTTTGCTTAGAAAGCACATTCCTTCTGCACAAAACTGGCAGCTGCCCACACCTCAGAGAATCTGCCCCTCCTTTTTTCTTCAAAGTACTAAATAAAAGATGAAAAATTCTGTTACAGATTTCAGTAAGTTTAATAAAACAGCACACTCTGTCCTGAATTATTTCCCTTTTGGTACCACTCTTTATAAGACAGTGTTAAAAGCCAGTAAATACTCAATCGTAATTTTTTTTAAATCTGTGAGTTACCAGAATTTCAGGAGTTTTGTGTATCTTGCAAATTGTAAAAAGAAATAAAACTGAAAAAAGACCCATCTACTGACATATGTGAACGCTCTGCTTAAGGTCAACTGTTAACTGGTATGTCTTTTCCTATCAACACATGGTCCCCTTCACAAAGAGCTATTGAGTGTTTTACTGCTCCTAATGTATATGTTGAGCTGCTCAAGGTGACAAATTGTTCTTAAGACATGCTAGAAGCCACCTCTGGGCCTGAATCTCCAAAGACTTCACCTTGGTGCTCTGATTTCCCTTTATAAAAGACTGCACTATCTCAGTCCAGAAATGTTTAAATTCCACTCTCAACTCACTTAGCAAATACTCCCACAAGTATTCAAGGTGTATATTTAAACCAGATCATATTTAGATATCATTGACACTTCCTTGTTATTTACTCTTGTTCCAAATGCAGCAATTAAGTTTCCTTCTAGCAGATTATACATTTTAGCTCTGGGCAAAAAAAGGGTTCTGTTTCAGCCTGTACTATCTGAACTCTCTTCTTCTCTCTCATTCAAATGATCTTGTTAATTAGTTAGCCTGTAATTTTATGAGCACTTGTAAATCTATTTTCTCCCCTTTCACTTGCTCTTTTTTTTTTCAATAAAATGCAATTAAACCCTTTTAAGATGGATTCAGAAGCAAGCAAGTGTGCACATCTGTGATTTCTTGTTCTTATGAAGCTATTACCTCCTATATAAAAAGCCAGATTTCATTGTAAAGACATTAAAGAAAAGAGTAGAAACTCTCAAGCATGAAGAAGAGATAAAGAGAGAARGAAAAGGTCAAAGGTCCACCTGAGCTTTTTGGGACCCTGTGTGGTTAAGGCACAGAAGGGACTGACCAGTAGCACATTTGGCTGCCTGTGGCTCTTTGGTGAGGTGGCTGTGTCCCCATTCACAATGGGATTCGCCCGAGAAGGGCTGAGGGATGGGTTTTAGTTTGAGCACTGCTTGAACAGTGGCAAAATGCTTCAGCAGCTCCCTTATCTCAATCCCTTAAAGAGAAGGAATCAATACATATATCTTCAAAGAAGAGGAATATTGACAGGGCAAAGGTGACTCRTTCTGAAGTTTTGAAAAGAAATATTCTGGCTTTACTTGTTCTCTTTCCAGACAGAAAATTGACAAAGTAGTCACTGGTGTTCTCAGACTTGCACTATTATAGCAGACTATTTCCTCAAGAACTGTGTAAACTATAAAAATGCAGAATTTATTTCTTCCATGTCTTTAGACTAAAAAAATTAAATATAAAGCCAAGAAAACAAGAATTAAAATTGTTAGATTCTTATGAAATCTGATACCATTTAACTGAATATTTTCCAGTCATTTCTGCTAAAAAGTTACAAAAAAGAGAGATTTGTAAATAAAAAGTAGAAAGGAAAATATTTAAACTAAAACAAAACTGACTTTTTCTTCTGGCTGAATTTTTTTGTTTTTGTCTTAAAATTCTTAAAATATGTAACTATTCCATTTAGTGCTAGCAACATTATGCATAGTGTCTGTACGTCCAAATTACTTTTCCACCTGTTTAAACATGACCTGTGGGCAAAAGGGGAACATTTCCATTTCATGTTATAAGCAAAAACATTGTTCTACTTAAGTATTTATTTCTAGGGAAAAAAAAAAAATTGGTTTCATTCCAGTTCCTAGAAGGTGAGATTTTACATTGCAGTCTCACATTTGGCATGGGCTGGCATATTTTTTGGCATAAACCCAAGGCTTAATGAGGCTTAAGAGAGTCTTACAGCCTCCTTAACCAGAGGCTGCCATCGAGCTTGCTGCTGGATGCACACAGGGCGAGTGATTTGTACACCCCACACCCCAGGAGAATGGCAAATAAAACAGCATTCCATTGCTGACTTCCACATCACTAAGGTTGCGTTACATCCAGGCCAATTTGGGCAGCAGAGGTTCCCTGGAGAGATGGAGCCCATCTTCCTGGAAAGCAGCGTTTGTGCCCTTCGCTGTGSTGCTGGGTGTGAATGGATTGCTGTGCTTTACTCCCTGCTTGTTTCTGAGGCACAGGCACCAAATCTCTGCTTCTGCTCTGAACTCCCCCATAAACAGCCTTCTGAGAATCAATCCTTATGCCAGCAGGAGAGAGGAGGAAAGCATATTATTTCTTGCACTCTCCCACAGGGGATCCTAAATTAAGAGCTTGACAGACCATCCTAGGCTTGCTCAAAGAAGCCCTGCTAGGCTGGAAATTCAGGGATGGTGAGGGAGCAGGCATGACTGCATGCAGTCTCTCACGTGTCATAGTTTATCCACAGATTATCATTGGGTGAATTCCGTGCTTTGAACTTGGGCTAGGGATGCTTGCATAGCTTGCCTGTAGTTTACCAAACCCTGCAAAGATATGTTGATTATGTTGAAACCATTCTTATGTTGAATGTAATAAGTGGTTATGTGACTCTGCAAAAAGGAGTTTATTTTGTGGGAGGGTCCTGGTAAAAGTTGCATAAATTTCAGTAACAAGTGCATCAAACATCCTTATACAATATCAGCCAAGGAAGTCACTTAGGGTCTTGCCTCTACATATTAGAGATTGTTACATTCTTAGTCTGGGAGTTAGGCTGTTTTCAATATTGTGCTACCAGTGAATTTGAACTAAGGAGTGATGCRRATTTGAGGYTGAGTGATTAAATAAGACATYCAGAAGACCACCTGRTGGATCTRGCTCAGTTATCCTYCTGCAGGCTGSACAATTGGGTTATAATAGGCTGTGKGAGATAACTACACCTCACTGGATACCCTGTCTCTAATAGCTGAAATTGTTTTGTTCTAGCCAGTATATTTAGGTTTGTTTCAAAGGTTTTTGTGATGTCAGTAACAGACAATGCACACGTTTTGTACTTTCTTCTGTGAGAACACGACCTTTTAAAAATAGTAATTTTTTTGTGATGGATTAGAAGGATAATTAAAGAGTAGGATTTTAAACGGTCTATTTGTCAGCAATACATGCACTGTGTACAGAGAAAACTTCCAGTCATAGGGATCTCCAAAATGTGCAGTTCAATAATAAGCATAATTCTGGAAAGAGAACTCACTGAAGCTTTTGTTATTTTGTTAAAACAACCTTTCCTCTAAGATCAGATTTCTTATAGCAGGGATCAAGTTTGGTTTCATCCCTGAGGAAAGGCAAAATTTACCAACTGATGAATAAAAACTACAAGCAAAGATTCTTTTTTTATCATTAAGGATGAAAGTTGCTTGTTCATTGTTTTATTGTCAAATAAAAGTTTTAGTATTCAGAGAGCTGTCTGTAGCATCATATATAAAACATATAGGTTTTACTGCTTTCAGTGTTTGGTGAAATTGTCAAAGCRTGGAACAGAATTGCTGTGAATGTCAGTAAATGTCTAGTTCATTTTTTGACAAAAACTTKCATTTGAGAGAGATGAAGAGGAATGTGAAAGAYCATACAGYAYCTTTGCAGCAACTGCTTTCTCCAAGCAACAACAACCAGACAGTATATCTTTAAAAAATGAAATTTTCTTGGGTGATTGTATGGTAAATTTTGTTGAATGAAAATAAAAATTTGATTAGTTATAAATTCCCTCCCTACTTGCTTGAGTAGCCCAGAGAGTGTAATAAGCTGTGAGCTTCAGCACTAAAAGAAATAAAACTAATAAATCAGTGTGAGAGTATCTGTTTCATTGCTTTGCTTCCTCTTATGAATGGTGTTGAGTTTCCATAGTCTAGTAACCTGACATAAGGTGTTCTCATCAGCASGTTGATAGAGGCAGATCAGCCTTCAGGAGCCTTGGAAAGAATATAATAATATAATCATGATCATGATTATCTTTTACATCAGCAATGGTGTTTTCATTGTCAACCACTGGCAGTCAGTGAGGCAGTAAGGAAGGACATTGGGTTTCCTCATGTGTGGGAAASCCTCCCAGTTTATCTGTGCTTTCCTGGTATATCAAATGTGCATTAGGAGAAGGTTCAGTTTCACCTGACAGCTGCCAAAAGTTGTGGTAAAGTTCCCCAGGAAAAGGGATGAGCACGAGTGTCTGAGACTGGCTGTGAGAATTTCAGAGTGGCCAAAGGGACAGGCTGTTACTGGCACTGTGCTGGTGCCTGGGGCAATCCTAGCTAACAGCTTACAGGGAAGAATGTTTTAAAGCAAAGTAAAATACTTCATTGATTTTTGAAGCATGAAAGAAAGACTTTTAAAAAGTATTGTGAACAATTTTCATATATATTTAACAAGTTCTTCTTCAGTTTTTAAGCATAGATAGTAAATCTTGATTGTATGTTTATCTGTTGTCAAGGGCCAAGATAAATACTCTTTGGGTTTTTTTTTAAATATTACCATAAATAAATGAACTCAGATCCTGAAAGCYGTCACACATCTAAATAAATCAAAACACATTTATCATTCAGTATCTGGGGATATTTTTCATCTTCYTATGAAACTAKTTAACAATGATAAAAWATTAATTGGCRTTATGTATCATATTTATCAATGCARTTTATATTCTGATAGRTGTTCTTTCARTCATTAGTTCTCCACTAGACAGGTATGAATCCTAGGACTTCAGCTTTAGCCTTAAACTTAAAATGGGTCTCCAAGTAATTTAAAAAAAAATAGTTTTCAGCTAAATATGTGTTTTGCAGAAGGTGCATCCTTTAGGCACACTTTTTTGGCACTATTATTTTTTTTTAATAGAGCACATATACAGAAATGTTTCTGTTTGGAGAGGGTTTTTTTATTAAAATATCAATAGCTTTAGGCAACTAATTTTGTATAAGACATTTACTTTTTTCCATAGGGAATGGGTGAGCAAAAAACTTTGCTTTTAAAAAACCTTTAGCAAGCCGTATTGTCCCAGACAAAGTTTGCAACTGAGAACTGTGGGCTCAGATCTTGTATTAGTGAATGTACATTATAGAAGAGCTTCATTTTCATAAGTACTGTGCATTTTCCACCCTGAGCCACAGGGAACACATTCAATCCTAATATTTATGAAGAAAGAAAGCATAATTATATGTTAAATATTTTAACAAAAAACAAATTGATTGTTAAGGTTTAATTTTTCCACTCTCAGCWTTTGAGAAATCTCCCTTCTGTTATTACTGAAAAGTAAAACAATCTCACTGGGGGCCAAAATAYATTGGCCAAGCAAGGATGGGAAGGCTGAGTTTTCTTGAGGGCAGCAAGTAATACTTACACTGCAGTTGCTTCTGCTGTTCCTGTAACAGGCCTGATCCTGCACTGCTGAGATCAAAGGACRTTTTCACTTCACTTTGTTGGAGAAAGTTTTATGTAGAAAAATASAGCTCATTCTACAGTTCTGTTAGTTTGGTCCAAACCCGTAAACAGACAACTGAATGAACAGACACATTTAGGCTTGACTGAATAATCTTGTTTTTCTTTTAAGTAAGCCGTGCATGGTGATGAAGAACAAAGTAAAATTTGACCTTGAAAAGGATAAAAACCTATTCTTAGAGAAGCTCCCTGTTAGGGAAAGGAAGGAAAATGTTCTTATGTCATTCTTATTGATCTTGTGGATTTTCTGCAGTCATAAACTTCATAATGTATTGAACACATTGATTAATTTAATAAATTATCTTCCTTAAAAGCCAAAGCTGTAAATAATAATATCCGTTAAAATAAGAATTAATTAGATGAATGAATAACAGCACTGCYTGATTTTTATGAGCTTTGTCTATCTACTTAATGTACAAAATAATTGTACTCAAACTGGGAAAAGAAAATTTGTTGTAGCTCAGCCATTGTATTATTAACTAGTGTCCAGTGAGGCTTTTTCTTCCCTGTTTGACCCCATTTGTGTCCAAAGATGTCTTTATTTAGAAAGAAATGCAGTTGAGAAGCAAGAAACATGAGTGCACTGCTTTACAATGCTACTGTCTTTACTATTTCAGAGCTGCAAGAAACKAAGACCTCTGAGTACCACAGGATATCCCACAGCCCCCTGGATTACAGGATATTRTTGATGGATGAAGATCAGGATCGGATCTACGTGGGGAGTAAAGATCATATTCTGTCTCTGAATATTAACAATATAAGYCAAGACCCCCTCAGTGTAAGTTCAGGTTTTATTTTGAGAATCTGAGTTTGCTTTRCTCCATGCCTTTCCTTTTAAGATAAGAAAAATAGGATTTGATTATTTTGCATGAAGTCCATGCCCACACCTTATTGAATTTTTAGTCCTTGTTTTATGTGTAATGCAGATGAAGCTATATGCTGTTCCTCAAACACTCTTTAAAAATGACCTATTTACTTATTTTAAAACAATATTCTGCTTGGTCTGGCCTCACAAGGAAAATCTGTGGTTTGACGTTTTCTACCTCTCTCCAAGATTAGATAGTTCAGAGATTCACTTTAAGAAGAATCTTTAAGGAAGAATAAGATACACACTATCATTCTCAGGCTATAAGGGAAAAAAAGCAAGGGTTGTCCTTAACATTATACTATATTTTTTTATGTTTTGTGGTCTGGGCCCTAAGCACTGAACTACTTTCCAGTCTCTTGTTACTTCTGTGTCAGCCTTTGCCCTTCAGCTGGGCAGCTGAGCACCTTATTTGGGGTTTTTGGGCACCGTGACCCACATCTACCCCCTGACACCGTCCCTTTCTGGCTTGTCTCACTTACTGAGATGATRTTTTCCAAGGACTTTGTGTTTCCTTACCAAACAGTAGTAGGCAGCCTCTGTGTGAAAATAATAACATTATCAAATGCTTACAGATTCCTCTCCTCTCTCCAAAGCCAGCTGAAATCCAGCCTCTCTGCTTTTGAAATACRTGACCTGCAGAAGGACTTGGGTGCCAGAAGCTTGGATGCTGTGCTCTTACCTGTCTACAGACTTTGTCTTGCTTGTCTTTAGACTATCACTGCTACTGCCCTGCCTGAAAGTGTACCACAAAGGCCTTGTTCCACCAAATCCATCCAGTCCTTTATCACTGTACCTCAGAAGGACTGAGGGGCAGAGATACCTGGCTTTGCAGCAGGGAAGATAAATGCCTTCCTTAAGAGACAAGGCTTTTAAWGTGTCAGGGGAGAGAGGGGGCCCTGCCAGAGGCTGATTGAGCACTGTTAAATTAGGCTTTGCTCTCAATCACCYTCTGGACATGCCTGTCCACCTGAATTTATTGTTCAGGGAGCCCAGGGAGGCTCATTCTAACTTGGACATTTAAATTAAATGCCTCTTGTTCAATGGYGTGAATGCATCCTTCCCTCCTCCTAATGATACCCAAATCTCCCTCTGAAATGGGGCTGCCTTCTAGGATCTGAAATACCTTCTGTGACCTTTTTGCTGATTTCCATCTCACRGTGATCCAGCCCCCCTGGTCTGGCAGGAGCTGTGCCCCAGCATGGCTCACTCCCTCCTGTCCTTGGCWGGTCAGGTTTGATCTTGTGCTGAGTTTGGTTGGATAGGAGGGCCTCTGTTATATGGAATATTTTCTGCAGTATAAAGCTGTGAGGCATCTCAACAACTCRTGTAGGACTGGAGAAAAAATAATTGAAAAAAAAAAATCAACAGAGAGGAAAAGCACACAAAGCCTTCTGGCAGTGAATGTGATCAGTCAGTCCTAGGCTCAGAGTGAATCTCTGCAATTCCACACACCCTTCMATTTGTTTATTTATTTTAACAATAGATTCACTTTGCTGATCCTATATATCTGTAGAAATCCTACATACATATACATTCAAATCCACAATTCATCATATATATTTGTGTGTACATGTATGCACAGAGATCTTTTAATGGTATTGTTTATATTATCTTGAGGCTAAATGTTATCAGGCTCTGTCACTTACTAGATTTCTAGGGATAAATTTGTAATGGATGTCTTTCCCATTTCAAAATCAAAATAAATAATGGAAGAAGCTCAAAATATTTACAGTTTGAGATAAACAGATAAACGTTCAGACAGTGTGGTAAAAAACCATCTGAAAGAAATCAATGTGAAATCTTGAGATTTCAAGTAGGTTTCATCATAATCTAGTCAAACCACTAATGATAAAATTGAAAAATTGGTACAAGAGCCCTTCTTTCAATATTTAAGTCTTCTGGTTTCTGTTGTAAATAATTTCTCCAAGTTTAGTAAAAATCAAAAAGTAAAGATGAATAGTAATTTAGGCAATAGTAGTTAAAAATATCTCTCTATCAAGAGAATTAGATTTAGATTTTATCTAAATAAATGTATTAACTTGCCTTAAAATATGTAATAAACTTAATACATATCAGCCAAGAACTAGTCTGTTAGTGTAAGTTAGGAAGTGATTTTTTTTTTAAATATGTAACAAATATCCTACTTGAACAATATTTCTTCCCTTACAGATTTTCTGGCCAGCATCAGCAAACAAGGTTGAAGAGTGCAAAATGGCTGGCAAGGATCCTACAGTAAGTTATAATCCACATGCACACATACACACAAATTAGGTACTTGGCAAAAAAGTAAGAGCACCTTGAGTGCAGCCAAAGCAAAATGAAAGAAGTGTTTGTTTTTCTTTTGAAATGCTTTGCAAGCCAGTCTATGAAGTGAAATTGTGGAAAATCAGGCGATGTAAACAGAATGCACCTTCAGACTCTGGCAGATGGGAGAAGATGTGCAGTGTCCATTTCCTCGCCTTTTTTGGTTGTTACTAATCAAACTAGGTAATAGTGCTTTTCCAGATACGTGCTGGGGTGATGCTGAACAGCCTGTTGAGCTGCTCTTTGGAGTGTGGGAGTTCTCTGGCTGGCTGCTCCCCCCAGTAGCACTCTGTGAAGGTGGGTGGTGCCACCGTCTGAAGATCCCAGTTTTCAGATGATGCTGTATGGTGCTGGCTCCTGCTGGACCAAAAATGTGRATGCCTTTAAAAGTAAATAAACCAGTGCAGTCTGCTAAACAAGGATTAACTCTACTGATTTTCATGGTGATGACTGATGGCACASTACCCAAACCTGTGCTCATAAAACATACACAGTTCTCACTGTCATGCGTGAGGTTTGGATGATTGAATATGAAAGCAGTTCTGGGATCTGGGAAAGAAAAAATACTCATTAAAAAACCTGTTTTCAACCTAAAGTGCATTAACACTTGATCACAGTAAAAAATGAAAGAGTTAGAGAAAAARGGGAAGGAAAAAACTGTAAATCCAGTGCTATGAACTGTGTGGCCCTTAACATTCTGTTTTAATTTTCATGCTGATTTGAAGATGTTACTGTAAGTCTTCAATACAAAGGAACAATTGACTGCAAACCTCAGTTTAAAGTTTTGGTTTTTCGTTTATACAAATAGCAAAACGTGATATTTGGACTTGCTTTCTTTWTAATTATCTCCATTTACATTGAATAAATCAGGGAGGAAAAGAGRCTGTTTCAGAGGTGTCCTTAAGGAAACTTCCTAAGGTTGCACCTTGGTTTCCTTTAGAGGGCCTGCTTCTTTCCATGCAAGAGAAATACATGAATGAAAATTGGATTGCTGTGKGGAAGTGGGAAAGCTACATGGACTCCTCTATAACTCATTAGTGGTGTTCAGTCAGAGGGAGTCAAGTTCCCAGAGCAGGCACAATGACATGGAAATCAACAGCTGTCCGAATCCAGAGACTGACAACTCAGTAGCTGTTTTCATGATGCCATTAAAATTATGTGTCACTTCTATTCCCTGGAGTTCCCAACTTCTCATAACACTTTCCCCTGTGGAGTGACTGCTGTCTGTGTTCCCTGCAGCATGGCTGTGGGAATTTCGTGCGGGTGATCCAGTCCTACAACCGCACCCACCTGTACGTGTGCGGCAGCGGCGCCTTCAGCCCCGTCTGCGTCTACGTCAACAGGGGACGCCGGTCTGAGGTAACTCTCCTTGCATTCTATCCACTGTTTTCTGCTCCATCCTACTGCTGTGATGCCAGAGCTCAAAGTTCTGGGAATACAAAAATCAGTGGTCCCAGTAGGTTCCTTCACCGATGTTAAATAGCAAGAGAGCAAAGCTCTGTCGTTTTCCGACCTGATACCAGCTAGAAGCGCAGCCATGATCAAAACACATGCCTCAAATGTGATGGTCGTCCAAAATTCCACAGTCATACCAAATGTTGGGCTACATTTGATGCTACTTTTAATTTGACATTGTCTGGTGAATTCATTCCTACMATTTGGTGGAAAAATGCCCAAGAAATACTTGAAAGGAAATAGCCATTGAGATGAAAAGTAAAATACAAAAGTCCACTTTTATAACATTCATGTGTTATTGGTTCTCTGAAGAAGCCCTTAATTTGGGTAACTGTTCAGATTAGGTTTGCTGGAATTCACCTTAACACCATCTAGATGCAATTCCAGTACAGGAACTTTATCTACTGCACAGGTTTTGCCCCATGAGATGGTGCCCAGATGAAGTTGGTAAATTTCTCTTCACTCTAAGATCTTCCTTTTTCTAGATAGGTCTCCAGTTTTTCTATATTCAGTTTCACTGAGGGTATTTTCAGTATAAGTACCAGATGTTTCAGAAGTATATGGTCCAAGTTTCCTGATTTGAAAGTGAAATATTTGTTTATGTGTAAATGCAATAGGTAATAAATTAAGCAACCAGAAGGAAAAAGAAAGGCACTTAAGCAGGAGGCAGCACCTCAGTAGCTTTTGGGTCAGATTCATGTCTGCAGGAGCAGGGGTGTGCAGTATATTTTCCAGAACAATGTGGAAGCAGATGTGTTGGGAAGGAAGATCAGAGCGTGCTACCTGGAGCTTTGCCATGTGAGGGCAGCTTGAAAAGCTGGGCTGGCTTCTCAGGAAGACACTGAAAAATCCATCACTGATTTAATTGGGAGAGGGATGGGAATTCTGGCCAAGACCCAAGATTGCTGCAGAGGTTGCCAGGGAGGTGATGAGTCAATGATTCTCCAGGTCACGCATGATATGATCTCAGTGACTTTTGGTAGATCCTACCTTGCTCCAGCTTCCTTAACAGAGCATGCACTCAGAATCACTGTGCTTTCAGTCCTACTAAATTAYCTAAAAGTAGGGACTGTAGACCTGGATTTAAAAGCAGAAGCAGGCAGAACTAAGTAAATCCATCCTTCTGGTTAAAAAAGTCTGCATTAACTTATTTTGATATATTTTGAAATAGGGGTCACCTTTCCCCAGCATTATTCTATTTCTTGAAAAATCATTTAAAGCATGAACAGTGATCTCATTTGTCTTTAATTAATGGGATACTTTTTATCATCTCAAGTACCAGTATTGCAGCCCAGAGAAGTTTGAATYTCATTATTTTAGACTGTTTGTAAATGAGATTGGGACAGAGGAGAGGGCAGGAAATGACATCTCCAGATGATGCAAAATGTTAAATTTCTCAAATGAAAAGGAAAGATACATGACTTGGAAAAGCAGAGCCGGCCTCAGCCTGTCTGTATAGCTGCATGCCTATGATCAATTGATTAAATAAACTGCTGTTTCAGACGTCTGAGTCTGTGAGACTGGAGGCACTTCATGCTCAAAGCCTTTACTGTACAGGCCAACAATAGCATAACAGTTTAAACCCAAGCATTTCCTTCTGAACTCATTGCATATATCTGTGCATAACTAATTGATAGAGCAGAACRAGGAACTATGTAGTGCTGATGGGATTAGTGAAAAATCATTTTTTCCTCTGCTTTTATCATTTCACCTTCAATTTGTTACAGTTTTCAATGCACAAAAGGTTGTTTTTGCACGTGCAAAATGAATATTTTACAAAGCACATCTGTTTTTCTCTAGAAGCTACAAAGCCTGGCAGAATCATATCCAACAGTCATARGAACTGGGCCTGTTTTGCTCTTCTGTCTCCAGGATTCCACATAAGCTCACAAAAAAAATGGGGGTTTCATTGATGAGGCAAAATTTTGCCSTTTTCCATGAAACAGAGGTTATAAAACAATTAATTTTCTTCTTTGGCACACTTGGTACTTTGGTTTTGGTAATTACTCCCTTAGTCACCCAAATACATTCTAATGTCAAAGCAAATGCAAACAGAAGGAAATGTAATCCCTGTGTGAAATAATTATAGACTAAATAGCAGTTTAATATATATGAAAATCAAATGTAATCCTGGAGCTAGTTTAATAGAAGAGTAATGGGCATTTTGAATTGGTAAATAGTGGTTTAATATAGTAAATATGGATTAGAACCAAGCTGCATATAATCTAGAAGTAAAAAAACAACAAAGAAACCACCCAAGATCACATTAGAAACTTCATGCTTATGTTTTAACATTGTTTAGAGAGCTTATTACTGAAACAATAGATAAGATCTCTGAGATTCAATTAGGCAAAACAGAAGAGGGGGAAGAGAGAGGGGATAATGATATGAAAACTTCCTGCTGCAGCTGTGCATTTGAGCTTGGTGTAATCTTCAATTCACTGGTGCCAAATGGCTGTTTAGGGRCTTGTGTGGCAACCCCACTCCCCTGTGATTTACATTAACTGTTAAAGGGAATACATGCAGTTGCTGTCCYTTCTCAAATAACTAATTGTTGGCATCCACCTGAAAGAACCCTTGGTTTGGAACTTTTTTCAGCTAAGTTTTCCTTTTGAAATGTTTAAGTTTGGTTATTTGTGGTTGATTTTTTTTTCTTGCAATTCTGTCTTTTGGCTTTTTATTGAAGATTGGCAGTTTGTTGTAGGAGCCCATGAACAGGTTGTTTGGTATAGAGTGTGTGGGAGCTGGTGTGTGTTGGRTCAGTGTATCTGCCATTACTGACTGCAGTTTTTAAGGAATGAACTTGGGCTTGAGTCACCTCTTACTGAGCACACTGTGCTAGTACTGCTGGGAACCAAGAAGTGAAGAGCTGCACCAAAATGAGCAGATTTTCTAAAGATACTCAGATAAGCTGTCATCCAAATTGCTTCTCCTTTGCTAAATGTATTTCCTGTTCATAACGGGCATAACATATAAACAAATCCCTGTACCTTTTCTTAAAAAATATAAAAATCAGGAGATTTTAGGCTATGGTAAAAGGTATAGATAAATCATCTATCACTGTGGATCTACATGTAATCCAAGAGATGGTATTAAAGAAAATGAGTATCATTTGGGGGATTTTTGGAAGTCTGATAGCTCAGTAAAGACCAAATTATTTATGCTTTAATCTAATCACAATTGTCATAAGAGATTTTTTATGTATTATTGTTCTAGTAGCTTTATTATAATGTCCTAGACAAGTATAAGTACACCTATATATTCATAAAATAAATGATAAGTAGCAATCTCCACAGATATTATTGCAGAGATCAGTCAACCTATCCTTAACAGAGGGGATTTTTTTTTTATTCAGTGTCTTGAATTTATAACAAGAGTCTTGAAAATAGCCATGTGTCAGTGTTATCTAACAAGATGATGGAATTCTGAATAGAAGAGTGAAACTACTGATAGTACAGTAAAAGTGCCCAATAGAGCACTGGTAATGGAGCATTGCTAATCCTGCGAACAGCCAGCCATAAAAATCAGCTGATATCTGATGGTTTCTGACATGAGAAGTGACACACACAAATCTGCTTTGCAGGAACAAATCTTCAAGATCGACTCCAAGTGTGAATCAGGGAAGGGACGCTGTTCTTTCAACCCTAACGTGAACACAGTGTCTGTTATGATCAGTAAGTAAAGATTCTCCAGGTTGCTGAGGTCTAAAGCCACATGGTCACGTGTAGGGTGGGCTGATGGAATACCCCAAGGGAGTGGGACACAGAATTCAGCCTCCCAGGGGCAGTGCCTTTTGTGTGGCTGATGGGCACAGGGGTGGGTCCATCCCCGTTTCAAGGCTTGGATGAAGCTTAAGGTGGGTGGAAAAACTCAGGAATAAGTTATTGAGAGGGGGAGAGAGACATAGGAAACAAAAGATTCTCCCTCTTCCAGATTACTTCTTTTCCCAGGAATAGTTTCAGCTTTGCATTACCCTGTCTAGCATTTTTGTTTGAATGTTTTCTGACCTTGTTCATCCTACACAGCACTTGTGTCTTACTTAATTATTTTTAAAATCTTGGAGTATCCAGGGAAAGGAAGCCTGAGTACTTCAGATGATTTGAATTTGATTTTTGTTGTCATCRCTGCTGTAGAGCCCACCAACTATTGTAAAGCTCTTCATTCTTCAACWGGCTTTATACCCAACCAATTTTGCAATTTTCTTCCATGTAAAAGGCCAGAAGTGAAACAACAAAGGATTTCTGCTGTGCTTGTTGCACACCTATGAGAAAAATCAAGGGGGGCATACCTTTTGTGCAGCCTGAGTCATCTGTAAAAGATACTTTTCTTTTTTCAATCAGGAAGAGCTGGAAATATGYACTCAGTGTAACCCGACCTTTCACATTTGCAGTATGTTCACACACTTCCAGTGCCAGAGCCCTGATTTTTCAGCATGTGCCTGCTCCTTGCTGTATTTTTGGCTGTGAAGGGAACAGCAGTTGCACAGATTTTTGAGACTTCCTTAGTAAATGCAACTTATTGCACACAGGTACTGAGTATTTCACCCAAGGTTTACAAGGGAACAATGTGCAATGTTTCTGACATTCAGCTTCCTCTGAAGTCAATTACATATTTTGTGAGATATTTTCTTTAAATTCTTATGGATCTTAAGGAAAGTGTAATACAGTCTGTCCTACCTGGCCTGTTCAAAATATAAATTGCCTTTTTTATTTGTTTGTTTTTGTTGTTTGGGTTTTTGCTGGGGTTTTTTTTGTTTTTTTTATTATCTTTTGATTCCTCATCACAAATACATTTAATACAAAGGACAAGTATATCTATTCACAGAACTGAACATCTGTAGAGAAAAGGTAAATGCTACCTAGACATCTCTCTGAACCTTGGCTGCACTTACACCTTTATCTCAACAGTGATCTAGGGACAGTGTTTACAGACACTCACTGTGTAAAGAAAATGTTTGTTCAAAATCAGTGATAGATAAGTCCACTGCTACTCACTGCCATTCTGGTATTATTAGGTGAAGCAACTGTTTCCTTTCCTTGTTCCTTCTGGATTTTATATAGCAACATTAAAGAACATTGTCTCTGAATTATTGTTTGTACAGTAAGCAGGTTTTTTTCTGCAGTAGATCTGTGGCAGCTTTGTTCATCTTAATAGACTTTTTGTTATCTTCCTTGATCTCTGTTATGTGACCAAGGAAATCTTGCCTAGTGTTTGACTAATCTTTCATGACATCTACGAAGTTTAAAATATTCCACAAAGGTCAAATTCCTTTTAAAAAGGATTCCCCTGATTGAGTTTTATACTTTCTGTTGCAAAGTCCAGYCACTTCAAAATGTTAAGCTCTAATGAATTTAGCCTCAGTACCCATGCCAGAAACATGAGCATTTTCTAAGTCCCAGCTCACGCTGTAATGAGGGGACTGAGCCAATRTACAGGACTCACCTTTGAGCTTTCTGCAGGAGGRATTCCCTCCTGTTGCCTCAGAAGATCATAAATACCACCAGACAAACTAACTCTTCCACAATAAAAGCACCCTTTTTTAAATAYAGATGCAATTTCTTGACCATTTTGGCCATCACCAGCCTAGAATACAGCAGGAAAGCTGATTCATACTTCAGAAGAAAATGGTGCTATAAAAATAAATTTGAACTTTGTACAGTTTTCCATTGTACAGAGATGGATTTGCATCAAAGCTATGAAAAATGTGCTTTGAAGCAGCTTGGCATTACTAGTGTGCAGGATGCATGTCTCTCTCCCCACCAAGGCTATGAGATATTTATAAAAGTAGACATGCCTCATCAATTCAGTAATTCCCCCAGTAACAAAGTGAAGTCGAGTGAACTCGTCGTGCTGTGCAGACCAAATACTGTGTGGAATTTAAGGATTTTACCAGAAGGAAGTGGAACTGATGGATCTCCTCTGATACATGATTAGCAACCAGACAGTAGGAATGCTTAAGACATAAGTAATACCATTGATATGTWAAAGGATTAAAATTGCACAGTACAGTACTGTTGCTGAAGTGTGTGTGTATGTGTACATGCACAGGACTGCACATAACATTTAGTGAGAACCATAAACCTGATCTCTTTCAGMCAATTTGTTTCATAATAAGAATAAAGTTCTGGTGCATTCAGGCAAGGAGGCAAATATACAAAACCACTTACAAATTTGTACAGACCTAATATCATTCTGCCAATACCTGTTCCAGAAGCAAACACTTCAGCAACATGCAGCAAATGCATTGCTTAAATCCCCTGTGTATGAATCTTGTCATCACAGGGAATGGTGAGAGCAGAAGAGTGGCTGCTGGATGCCCTGCCAGGCTTCAGTTCAGGCTCCAGTTAGCAGCAGAAAAGCAAAGTCTCCAGGGTTTTGATCCTCTCATGAGCTTCTCAATAGTCTTCCATGCTGATTATGAACACACACACAAACACACACACAAACACACACACACACACACAGACACTCACAGCATGAAAATAGCCTCAAGTGCTTCTGAGCCTGTGACTCTTGCCAGCTTGACCACACTCTCTGGGTAGTCCAGGATTACAGACAAAAACATCAATCAAAGGACCCAGCTGTACTGGAATGCATTCAGGCACCACTCCCACTATGAGAGTTTGAGTTTATTTTAGCTACTGTTTTCTRCTCTGGGGTTTCATTGTCATTAGTCAGTGGAAATTGCTTGGTTATTCACAGAGTATAAAATRATAGTATATGTAATTATAATTATATATACATATGTTTGTGCGCACACACAGAGTCAAACACAGATAGACATCCTAAGTGATGGGCTGAGTTTTCAGCCCTGCACAGGGAGCAGAAGCTCATAGTTCTGTTAATGTAGGAGTTGCATGTCTCATTCTGCTCAGTCATAATGACCCTATACTTAGAATCAAGTACACAACAGGAGACAACTATTGCTCCATATTACTCTGAGTAAGTTCAGTATTGTGATTGTCTGGCCTCTGCAATACTGAAGTCAGCTTTRGGCTGCCTGGGACAGCTGTAAAAATGCTGCTGGTAAAGATTGGCACTGATCCASTGACTGCAATAGATGTTGTGCCAGTTTACAGCAGCAATAAATTCAACTCAGTCACTTCATCTACTTCTGTAATAAAATAAAAAAAAACCTTTGAGGTGCATATTTAAGATATTGTATGTGATACTGTTGATAACACTAGCTTTATTCTCCAGTGGTCCTTAGCAGTGCAAATGGAACAACTAAACTTCCTATCAAGAGCAGTTTCCTGGTGTATGCAGCTCTGCTGTGGCATTTAATGGTACAGTTCCATAAAGTCTCTATTCAAAGTCTGATTACTTTCATGCATTCTAGGTTGAGTCTTTGTAAGTCAGAGAAAACCTCATTCCCATGACCCACTATTTATCTGTATAGATTTCTGTGTAAATAAAGAGCTGATGAATTTAAAATAAACTTTAGTTTTCCCAAAAGCCATAACATTTCTCCCTCCATTTCATTTCTTTTCAGATGAGGAGCTTTTTTCAGGGATGTATATTGATTTCATGGGGACAGATGCAGCCATTTTTCGCAGTCTGACCAGGAGGAATGCAGTGAGGACTGACCAGCACAACTCCAAGTGGCTGAGTGGTGAGATGCCTTTAATCTACCAGAGTTTTAATGTGTGTCACAAGAAATTCTGCTTTCCTTTGCTTAAAACAAAGACCTTACCTTTTAAAGAGCTTGTCTCTGAATTTAATTTATGGAGTTGAGCCATGAAGAAATGTGTGTAAATACAAACTGTAGACATTGCACAGATGTAGAGGGATCCCTGCATGAACCAAGCTCCTAGGCCACCCCACCTGAGGGTCTTTTTTTGCATTAAGGCTGACCCAAGCTGTTTGAGGGCAAGTGTTTGAAAACCTTTCCAATGGCAATTGGTCAGAYACTCTGATTTCTAGAAAAAGTGCCTTCACCTCTAAGGAATCAGATAATGCCTTAAATCAGTGTTTGATTCTCAACCACCAGCTTCAGTTAGTTCAATGTGATCCATCTCTGCACAGAAGATTCACCAGCATTTGCATTCAAAGTGTGTGCAGAAGAGTGTCCCATTATCAGAGGATCTTTGCMACTTATTTCAGTGGTGAGGAATTGGTTATCTAAACACAATAAAAAACTCATTTCTGAGTGGAATCACATAACTCTTTGCTTCCTTGACATAACTGTGACAATTCTCCCTGTCTTTACTGGTAAGAAGACTCATTCCAGTGAAACCAATTTAAATTAAAATGGTGGTCAACCCTCTGAGCAGAGGTAGGTGTGAAAGGTTATAGAGCAACTAACACAGCAGTTACAGTTTTAAAAACCCTTCAGGTATGTTGAAGTAAAGTTACTGTGGTTTTTGTCTTGATATTTTTTACAGTGACTTATTATTCCTGTCTAGCTGTGACTACCGTGAAATCACAAGATTTCAGTCATAATTTCATTTCACTATGAAAAGGAAACTCTGTGTGCTCTCTAACTTTTTTTCTGTTTGTTATATATTCTTACACTTATCTGTACACCCTAACATGTTCATCCTAAAACGAATTAGAGAAAAAGAAAATTTAAAACTGCCTAATTTCTGAAAAATCTACCTGTTCAAAACGAGTACTTGAAAGTACAATTTATTTCCATGATTTTGTAGAGCCAGAGTCATGACATTTATTATATAAATTGAGAATAGACTTATGTGAACAGAGAAATGCTGCAGTCTAAAAAGCTTTCTGTCAGACATTCAACCTTTGTATCCAATTGTTTCAAACTTTGTATTGCACTTCAGCCGAACAAGCAATCTTGCATGATTATTGAAAAGACAAAGCCTTCATGCAGGGAGAGGGGCCACTTCTTCCTTCAGTCAGAGGAGGTATTCTGAGGGCTCCTGCACTGTCCATTATGTGCTTGCTGTTAAGATTTTAAATTATTTTGCTCTCTCCCTGATTCTCCTCTGTAGTGTTTTGCACGTACATTTGATTATGTTTACCAGCCTCTGATATGAATGAAGTCAAATGCTGCTCAAGCATTTGCATACCCTGCTTTCCTTTTCTGGGTTACACAAATTGTTTCMCTCTCTTATTCGTGAGCCTTATTTGTTATATTTCCAACCTCTTGCAGCTTTTGTCTCAATGAGATTTTCCTTAGGTGCCCCAGATAACACACTGATTCTTCCTTCTTCCTCAAAGTCTTTGAGTTTCTGCAGTAATCTAATACCATTGCTTCTGGACTGCTCCTCTGAAAATTTGCTGTGAAATAAAATTTGAGGGTGCAAACACACGTGGCTGCCAGAAAGGAGCCAATTACCTGTTGATATTTGGTATATTCAGCACTTCCTTGAAGCAGTCAGAATGTCAAATMGTTTGTTGATTGTACTGATACATCTTTTGGTTTCATCCTTTTGGTAAACTTTTTCATTTCAGAGCCTATTTTTGTGGATGCTCATGTTATCCCAGATGGCACTGACCCCAATGATGCCAAAATCTACTTCTTCTTCAAAGAAAGACTCACAGACAACAGCGGCAGCACAAAGCAGATCCATTCAATGATTGCACGGGTTTGCCCTGTAAGAGCTATTTTGTTTACCACGTTGCTGGGATAAGCTGCTAGTGTGACATGATMACCTAAAAGACTGAATGTTTGAAAAGCCTGTCATTTGACAGAATTTCCTGTTTCTGTGTCACCATTCATAATTAGGGAGAGCTGTTAGTGAACTCACAGCTAGGGTCTGAACAGGTTATGTAGATCTGACTATACGTGTAAAATATGAAATGTAGAGGTTCAGGGATTTGTGTATTTCTCTGACTGAGTCAGAATAGTTACCTGTGCTGAATTTTCARACTTGCTGTGCTTGTTTAAAGCACAGCAGAAATATCAAGCTTTTAAATTAATGGATGTAACTTTCAAATGCTGTTTTCATTTTTACAACATTGTTCTCTCTTCTGGCTTTTATTGATGCATGTCTGAACCTAACTTTAAAAATGTACACAGGAAATTTAAATTCAGATATTTCATAAAATACAGCTATTCCTGGGCAATAATTAATTTTTTCACTGCACTCCTCATTGACTCTATTAAGTTTTTTTTTAATCTCTAATCAGCTGCAGATGAAAAATGATTGAAGCAGCTATTAATATCTCTGTTGAAATATTTTTTTTTAAATGAGAGAAAAATTATAAATGCACAARTGCTGCTACCCTATTCATTCCTTCTTTTGGAAGGCTTCAGGAAGCTCATTGTGTTTGTATATTCCCTGTCTTTAATTTGGGTTTTCTTTAGAATTTGATGCATTGTGGTGTTGTTCCTGGGTGTGAAGGTGTTTGTCCTTCTCTGGCAATATGATGAGGCATGTGATTTCTTTTATAATCTCCATTCTCTGTATTTTTGTGAGAGTGCCTAAAGGCCTTTTTGGGTATTTTGCAAGAAGAAATGTTTCACACAATTACAGCTGTATTTGGATTTTTACTGTTATAATGAAGCCTAGATGATTTTTGAAAGGCCTAAGCCTTTTTAGRCTTACACTGAAGCCAGAGGCAAAATCCTAAGGCCAATGAAAATAAATCTGAGCCAGTCATATTTGTATACTTGTATGCATACCATCCTATGTATCAACACCTTTGAGACTGGCAAAATATGTTACCCGCTGAAAAGACTCCTTATWAGTCACCCAAAATGTTGAATTACCAACTCCAACAGCATCACTGAAACATGCACAGCATGTTATTGAAATCACATTTCAATAGCTCCTACATTTTGGTTTTTCCCTTTCCTTGGGTGACATCATGTTTTGCAGTTGGGAAGACACTGCTCTTCTGTGAGGCATCCACCAGCACAGTTAGTCAGGATCTGTCTCCTCAGGCCATGAGACCTTTTACAGATCGCTTGGACATTATCCTGGGTGTCAGTGAGTGATGCAAAGCTCCATGGTCACTTCCAGTYGTAAGGGCATACACTGCTGATGCACAAAATCTGCTGCCCAGCCCTCCAACCCTGCTAGCCAAGCAGAGAAAGTCCACTCAGAAAACTAGTTCTTGGTTTTTTTTCTGCATATAGAATGCTTAGATGAGGGGATTTGTCTTAGGCCTATCTATTTTTAATATTCAATTTACCAGATAATTATCTAGATAATGAATTAACGTGAAAAAAATATGGGAAAGCCATGTAAAATGTTAGCTGTGTTTTATTTCTTGTTTTCTGAAAGCAATATTCCTTTCCAGAATGACACAGGTGGTCAGCGCAGTCTCGTGAACAAGTGGACAACATTCCTGAAAGCAAGACTCGTGTGCTCAGTGATGGATGAAGATGGAACAGAAACATACTTTGATGAATTAGGTATCACAAAAAAACATTCCTTAAAATTTCCTCTAAATGCTGCAYCTTGTGCATATTTAATAACTGATTTTCATTCAGTCTCTTAGTCAAGTTGTTAAAAGTGAAATTATAGCACTAGAAGTCCATAGCAAAATTCCCCTTACAGTTTTATGACAGCAAAAGAAAAAAAWTCTTCATAAATTCTCTGCATAATTATCATTACCTTTGAAATAAAGGTAGTTAMTCTTGACTATGTAAAGCAATGATATATGTAAAGAATTAATATTTGGAAGGAAATATCTAAGTGACTCTCTTAGTATTTTCGTACTAGCTTGGATTACAATAGAGAGTTTTTAACATCCCTTTGAAACCGTTTCTTATGCCACTGTGCAACACACAGCTTTTTCACAATGCATTTTTAATATTTTTTGATCACAGGGTAGAGTCCTCAGTTTGGTAATTCAAGATAATACTAATAAATCCTATTACTGGCACGAACAATAGCACTACCCATAAATATAATTCCTCAGGAATCATTCAGTCACATACATTTTTGTTTCAACATGTGAATTACTGTAAATATTCAATGCATAATCTATACAGCAATCACAAGAGGTTTCTTTTCATGAAGGAATTAATACATACATATCTTGATACTTATATGCCAAACAACATTACCAGAAAGTTTCAAATTCTGTATTTTCTGTAGCTTAAATGTACRAAAATTCAGGTATTGGAAGATTCAGTATGTGCTGTACCCTAAATATAAATAAATATAAGCAGCTAATGTGCCCTGCACTGGGTCTGCATCTGATTCAGATCTCTCCATTATATCCTCTCTATCTTTTCTCAACTGTTATTCCTGATTCCCACCACAGCAAATGGGGTTTGGAATTTTTTTGTGCTTATATATTTACAACTATTTGGTGCACTTGCTTTGGTTGAAGGAACCAAAATGGAACCTGATTGGGCCTAGGAGCAGATCCTAATTTTCTGTAGCTCAGAAGGTGCAAGGTKCTGGGAGGACTGATTTTCTGAAGTTTACAGTGCTTCAGCATCTCATTTTTTAGAKCTGTGATTTACCAAGCCCCTCCTCTTCAACAAGGCAGTAGGATAACTGCTTTTAGTTTCTTGTATGACAAAATGTAGGACCATGGTGAATGGGAGACAATGCTCTCAGCATGGGCTCCCAGCACAATTCCCTAGCAAAGAGGGAAGAATACAATCACAGCTGGAAAGCCAGAAAACTGGGAGAGAGCAAACACATGCTTCTGTGTTCATGTATAATGCAGGAGAGTGTAACACTTCCAGTTCTGCATGGTGGAAGTCTTTCACTTTTGACATATTGAAAAGAATATTTAAAAAATTCAGTGGTTTAAATGAAAGAGCCACATAAATTAATGGAAAGCTAAAGAACATACTCTGTGATAAAAAAGCTCAAACAGTTCAGTCTTTTTTGTGTTGTAAATTAAGAGGTAGCATGATTATAGTGATTAAAAACATTTGTAAGGAGAAACTGTCAGAGAATAAAGTAGTTTTTACTGAAGTGTAAAAAAAATCAACAGATCWGAGGTAATAATGGGTAAATTCATTTCAGTGAGTAGTTTTGTACAGTTTTGTACAGGGCAGTCAATAAATCCCTGCACAACAGGAAGTGGGAGGTTTACATCTCTCACAGTCTTTACTCCAAAGCTGTCTGACATTCGTATCATGTTGAAACTGCACTAGGGGAAGGCTCTCCAGTGTGTTCTGGACAATAAAACACCCAATTTCCCTGTTTGCAATTACATCCATCTATGGAAWCTCTTTGTCTTTAACCTACTGCAAYTTTAATGTTTTCCTACTGCTAAACAACCTGCTGAAACAAGATACAGCTGAGAAAAATGTGTGACATAGATCCTGAATGTCTTTGAAAATCTTTGCCTTCTGTCTCCATAAGGCTAGAGGGCATGGAGTTAATTTCCAAATTTGTTCCCAAATGTTCAAATGCTAGATACATGCATATATGGTCTGTTTATGTGGTAAGTCTCCCTTTTTCCCATTCAAGTCTGAGACAAAACTACTGTTGAGTTCAGAAAGAATAACATCATGAATTAAACTGGAAAATAAAGCTTTTCTTACTATTTGAAATGTTTTTCTTTCTCTTTCTTCCAGAGGATGTGTTTCTCCTAGAGACAGATAACCCCAGAACAACACTCGTGTATGGAATTTTTACAACATCAAGGTAAACATGGAGATTTGAAAAAGATAAAAAGATCACCTGAACTGCCTGATTTTCTGWATGAAAACAGAAACTGATGTTTTGTGGATGAGGCTGTGCAGGGCAGTTTTGTGTGTCTGCTGTGGTTTGCATGCAGGAGTCTCAGTATCWTTGCTGTTGCTATCTATGTCAGAGCTATGCTTCTTGGAGCAAACTGCTTCCTGACATAATGTCAGCTGCCACCAGAAAAACATTTCCATGGAGGCCACTTGTCACTGCTCAGCAGTGGAAAGCCAAATGACTTCAATGCAGTGAACTCGTGTGGCATCTGAGAGCACTTAACACCTCCTRAAGAGCATCCAACACCCTGAAGGATCAAACCAGGAATTCTTACATGAATTCATACAAATCATTTCCAGTCTCTCAGCTGGCTGATGATCACAGAGATGGCAAATAACCCATATTGGCTTCAGGTGGCTGCACAAGGACAAGCTTATGTGGCATTTGGCCACCTCCTTGCAGCTCCCCGTTACAGTCAGTTGTAAACACTCACTGTCTGCTTTAGAAAGCATTTACTGATCTCCCAAGGCTGGTGGGAGCACTAGATGTGGCTTACKATGCTGAAACTCTCTACAAAGATAGACTGACAGGTGGACAAACAGATTCTTCCATCTGTACCTTTAATTTTTAATTTTTCCTCTTGCCCTCACTACATAGTGTTAGCACAGAGTAAAATTGCTTACTACCCCCTRATTTCTGATTTGCTACCCTTTATGATTTAGCTGTTATTTTTTACATTCCAAGAAATCTTCTGGTTTCTTGGYTTTTTTGTTTTTTGTTAATTGCCATTTAATTTATTTGATCAAATTAGAAAACTATGTAATTTATTATTAATAATTTCTTTAATGGCAGGTTTTTTGGTAAAAAACTCCTTTCAATTTTTTTTTCTCCAATAGACTTTTCTTAGTGGGATATAAGTGTCAGCTCACTCAAATATGTRAATATGACAGGAGAATATGATTCTGTGATATTTAATTGGGAAAAAAAAAACATCATATAACTTGTGAACTTAGGTGCTGTCTATAGTTCCTGCTTCACAAGAAGTGAAAAGGATGAGCTTATGTTTAGTAGTAAAACCACACATCATTAGGTTGGGGGTGCAACATGACTGGGAACATTTGTACCTAATTCTGGTATTTCTCAGTGGAAATGAGATTTGAATCACAGGACCATATAATGTGACAAAAAAGAAAATATTTCACTTTTTTTTCCTGGCTCTCAAGCTATTTTCTCTCTCTACTGAAGTTGTTACCAATGCATTTCTGTTATTATGAACCACATGGTCTATTCATGCTTTATTTTTGTTCAGCTATAGGTTGAGTGTGTTACCTAGTTAAATACAGAAACCAGAAGGAATTTTACTCCTTAATAGTTCCTGTATCTAAATCTCTGTAGACTTCCAACTCAAAACAGTAGCAAGAGAGAACCATCACAGGAAGTAATAACTACTAGTATTTTTATCTAAATCACACAGTAGGAAATCAAGTAATACTGAACTAAATTATTTTAGTGTTACAATATGCTGCAAATTTAACATAAAACATCTGGAGAGACTAAATGCATTTCTCAAAATCTATTAATACCTAGTAAAATTTCCACAAATACCATAATCCTTCTAAAAGGTTCACTCTACTAATCCACATATAGCTGAGAGCAATGTGGATTTCACTTTTGTTTAGACACTGTGTATAAYATTTTCAGACTTTTTCTGGAGTGGTGTTTGTTTATTTTTTTCAGTTGGAAACAGTTACTTGGATTATCTTCATCCTAAAGTTAACACCAGGAAGATTTTACTGTCTGGAGTTTCCACTTTTTAAAAACAAATATTGCAAACCTTGCATGCAGTGAGTGGAAAAAGGAGGGAGTTAATTCACTGTAGTCAGCCTTAACATCAGTCTGGAAAGTTTTCCCCWAGTGCCCTTCATCATGATGGGGTGATTGAGACCATTCATTGCTTGTGCTACCTGGACCTGTGGCTGAATTTAGAGCAGTGGGAAGAACATGCCCTTTTCTTAGGTGAATCCCTGGGTTCCCCTCAGGAAGCTTCAGACTTGGGTCTTCCTAAGATCAGTTTTTTAGGCAGATTTGAGAACTTTATAGGAGTAATTCTTTTACACCCTCATCATGTTCCCATTTTTTGCAAAAAAGCTGGAAACTGATTGCAATAATCCAGCTGGTTGTCATTGCTCTGGATGTTTTGATTGATATTTCAGCCATCTATTTTAGGAGGCTCATGGAGGTCTTGTGGTTAATATACTGGTAGGGAGCTCTGGAAACCTGTGCTGAGCTTGGCAGTACAAAGTTTATAAAACTCCTGCCTCACTGAAGTCAGCAATATTTTTGCCATTGATTTAACTGAAGCCAGATTATATTTCTTCTATATTTAACATTAGGAAATCTTCTTATTGCACCAGTAGGGTAGTGCCTGCCTCTCTCTTTTTTCAGTTCACTGTTCAGAAAGCTGCTACATCTTAAGAAGTAGTGGTGCATATTGGGCAGCTAGATTAGTTTATTTAAAATGTTTTAAATCCATATAAAAGAAATCAATAGTATAAAATATTATGTTAGAGGTATCTTTCATCATTTGACCATGCAAAATTATGGAAAAGCTATAAAAAAGTTGGTAGATTGCAATGCTAACTTTTTCTTGTCTTCCAGCTCCATATTTAAAGGCTCAGCCGTGTGTGTGTATCATCTGTCTGACATCCAGACTGTGTTCAATGGACCATTTGCACACAAGGAGGGCCCAAACCACCAGCTGATTCCATATCAGGGCAGAATTCCATACCCACGACCTGGCACCGTAAGTACAAAGATGTTTATTCAGCCCTGCCAATTGCTTGTCTTTGTTTAATGCATAAATAAATATTATTTATTCCAGGAGAAGAGTCTGCATGTGACTGTGACAGTTACAATTCAGAACTATTTTATTTGCTTTCCAGTTGCCTACACATCCAGCAGCAAATCACGTAGTGTCTGGAAATCTTCTAGAAAGAATTAGAAGTCACATAAAATGTTAATTGTTCTTTCAGCTTCAAAAGTGATAAGAATTAGTTCTTTAGGTGATAGCCTTCTTGTCTGCACATGCATTTCTGTTCTGTGGGCRCATTTGAGCAAAATGTAGCTAAATAAAGAAGCATGCAAAGAGAGCATTGTTAGTGTGTTCCACAGCCTGGATGCAAATGGTCTGTGAGTCTGTCTTCTCTCTGTATGAATTTTCTGTAGTTCTCCAGAGTTGTGCACCTCTACTGAGATGCTTAGGAGATGTAGTAGGAGATGTAGAGAGGAAGGAACAAGGTTTCTGAAACTTGTCACTTGGCTAAGTCATACCCTGCCAGGTTCTGAATATTAGAAGAGAGACCTAGAAATGGATGTGTTTTCTTGCCATTCAGTTCACCGTAGTCTTCCTGCTAATAATGCTTTTTGTATGCCTTGTTTTCAGGACTTTCTTTCATTGTATCAGGGGTAGTMATAATCTTCCAGTAAATTCTGTACACAATTACAGCTAGCTCTGTTTCCAAGTTGTGTAAAAGTATCTCATGAAATATTTTTAACAAAACTATTATTTCTTCTCATTTTCCAACTTAATGACATATAAAAATTGCTGTTAATGCACTTTGTTCTGGCTTCATTTACTTATTTTAACTTTTCTTAATTTATATTTAGCAGAAATGTGACATGTAATATTTAGGCTTTAATTAAGAATGTATGAACTTTCTCTAGAATCATCTCTGAATCCATATTTGCTAAAGGAAGTATGGTAGTGTGGGTGTGTGTTGACTCCTATGAAATCTTACAGTTTCTCAAGTATTAGAAAGAAATAAGTATGCAGAGAATCATAAATTATTTCACAACAATGCCGTTAAATTTTTTTAGATTAACACTTTGTTGCTTTTCCATTCATCCCAAGAAATTAAATTTTATTTTAATTTTTCCAGTCGCTGTGAGAACCTTTAACCATATCACAATTTCATTCTGATTTTTCTCTATGCTGCAAAATCTTGTTCTTTTACTCTCTTTCTCTCTTGTACATGGAATAGCTCAGATACATGGAATAGCTCTCCCTGTTCACACAATTCTTCCTGGCATTTAAGTGCAGTTGTTGCTGTCTATAGTTAGGACTTCACATTCCCAGACCTCTAGAATTAACWAATCAATACCTGACATTCCACTAAGGCCTAATGCTAACATTAGTCTTCCCTTGCAATTAATTCATACAGCTCTAATTTCATGGATTCACTGAAGCTTTAGAAAAAAGACCCATTTAAACAGGAAGTTTTGCACTCTTGTGATTAGTGACTTCAGTTAAAGTTTCTGCTTCAGAGTATTTTGTTTGTGTGTGTTTCCTTAACCACTGCCATGTTTTTCTTGGTTCAGCTCATAGAGGCTTCTGAGGTATTCCAGATGGGCCTAAAGAAATTGGGCAACACAACAGAAAGGGGAAAAGAGTCAGATTTGGGTTTAACATGGTGACAGAAATTATCTRCACTTTCCAGATATGCCTATGAGCTCTGAATTTAGAGATAAATTCTTAGATTATAGCTCATAGAGATTTCTTTAGTTGCTGTTTTGGTTCACTGTTTTTTTGTGTGGTTCCTCATGATTCAGAATCAACACAGTATCCCTAAGTCATATTTTCTAAGATGGAATTTCTTTGGTTATGCTTTTTTTTACTGCCAAAAACTTTGCCACAAACTTTGTTTTCCACTTTTATCAAAGCATCTGCAAAAATGAGGATGGGGGAATTTTTGCTGTTCAGAATTTGTGCTCAAAGAGTTAACATGATTAGCCATGATCTTCTCATCTCTGAAATGCACTTTTTTTGTAACTTCTGGGATGCTGGACTAGACAGGGATGCCTTTTTATGTGACATGGAAAATCCTACTTTGCAGTTGCCCAAAGAGATACTCATACTAAACCTCTGGATAGAAATGAAAGTTCATCATGTCGCAGTACACTGGATAAACAATGGAAAGGCTTCAGTAGGATTAAATAAAGCAATACTTTCTTTTGGCCATGATCAGCTCGGCAGTGTTTGGCTGGCCTTCACTAAATACCAATGGTTTCTTATTTCTCCACAAGCAAAACTTACTTATGGAAAAAAAAATGCGTAATTGGCAGCTTGCTACTAAACTCAGTGATGTTTGAGGGTAGTTTCCATTYTTCAGAGTTTACAGAAATAGTTTTTGTACCTACAGCATATTGGGAATATGCTGTAAAGAATTCTGATAATCGAGTGTGAACATGAAATTGTGTAGACAAGTTCTTGAATGAGCTGTGAAGGATGACCATTCAATCCCTGCAGGAAAGGGAGAGCTTATATGTTTCTTCAGTATCATCTTTTGCYTGTCACTCATTTAGCAAAAGAATTAATTGGTTTAAGATGTTTGTTMAGGCTTTGCTCGGAACAATGATATAATGCAAGTTTTTAGGGTCATGCTGGTGTGAATCATAGCACGGACATTTCTGCAAGAAGTCACAAACAGAAGTCTTATGACACCAAGTCAATAATGGAAGGGTTGAAAGCATCAGAGAAAGATTTTTAATTGAGCTATGTGAGACAGGRAAGTTTAARTTGAGCTGCTTGTGAAACAGAATCCCTCTTGAAAGGAACTGGGGTCTGGCAGAGTACTACCAAGCAGAACAATCTTGCTAATGATGAATGCAGTTCTTTTTTAAGCATTTGTTGCTAATCTTCACAGATAGCTCCATACTTTTTGTGTAATGTGGATGAATGTGCCAGAGAGGGTTGAGCAAGCAAGATAATAAGAATTCAACTTTGTGAGCAATCTTAGAGCATTACATATAGCATCCTTTCTTATGAGAGCCAAAACAAAATCCTTAGGATAAAAATGAGCCTAGAAAAATAAATTGTCAAGGATGTCARATGAGAGAAACAACCCATGTCTGAGCTGAGTTCTGGTTCTTCTTCCTGGAGGGGACTGATGCCAGAGCAATTTCTTTAAAAGAGTTCCTACCAGAGCTKCTCTACTTTGTATAAATAATTAACTCCTAATTGAGCCAGAAGATGACTCTAAAGCCTGTGATTAGGCTGAAGTCCCCTCTCTRCTTGTTTCCTGGTTTGCCTAATGAATAGTTTATTGGGTGCACATCATGGGACAGCTTTGAGCAGTGAGGGTAGAACAGGCACTCCTGCCTGTGGTTACGGGGATGCCCTGGGAGGTGAGGACACAAATTCTAACATTGCATCTCATCAGGTAGGTTGGACACATGACTCACATRTCCCCAGACAGTTTCCAAGTCTCTCAGAATATGATTCATTTTAYGTAATTTTAGCCATCTAAAAGCAGGGTGTTTAGTCTGAATTACTGACTACAGAGGAAACCTAAGAATAAATGCCTGACTTTAAGAGAGTAGAAGTCAGGTGAGGTAAATCTCTCCCTAAGCTACTGGCTATTTTGTGTCTGTGGTTTTGACCAGAAATTCCATCCTAGATGTAAGAATRGTCCTTGTCAAAAATTAACAAATTTCCATCAAGTGCTTTTTATTGAACAAATCGTTTCCCAATTGGAAAAATACTGCATTGAAACACTTCTGAATATCTCCAGTACTCTGAGGAGAGTTTCAGAGCTCACAAATATGGTAAGAGGAAAAAAAATGAAAGTTCAAGAGCAGCAATAAGAAGTGAGGTAGTGGTAGGTGAAAAAAGTTCAAGTAAACTAAAACAGGTACATCCAGAACTTTGTACCATTTACTGACATAGCTCTGATTTCTTCACAGTTTCCATTTAGTTTCAAACTCTGTAAAGAGTTGAGTTTTCTAAGATGGCTTTTATTTTCTCACAAGGGCCAGAATGCCTCAGGGATGATTATTTGGATGATTCTTCATTATATTTAAAGAAGCATCCAAAGTATTCATGGACTTCAGTTACTTCTAAGGCACAGGAAAAAGTATAGACAGCCTTTTCAGATACAAATAAATTGTTGTAGGATTCCTTCATCAACTCCATATTACTGTTCTTTCAAATGAGGATGAGTCACGGGTCCTTTCATCATCTTATAATCAACATAATGACCAAAGGGATATTGACCAAATCACAATTAACTATCAGATTTTGTCTTCTGCTTTTGTCCTAATTCTGTAAAAAAAGAGATGCAAAAGTTTGGTGTCTTCCCATACCAATCTCTTGGATTTTTAAATTTTTTTTTCAACAGACAGATTAGAAACATGAAACATGCATAAATAGGCTCAGAAGTACAGATCTTTGCCATCAAGCTGGATTTTGAAAGTGCAAAAATACATTTTGGTTTGTTTTATCAGGAGTGATGGGAGTTCAAARTGTAGCTATTCAACAATTCATTCCCCTTACTGGAATATGCTAAGTTTAGCCCAAGTCTGAAGAGCTCTTTTTGGGAATTTCCTTTGTCAGCTATCTGTCCATCTTTGTAAATGATGTGGAGATGAAAACTCTRCAGATAGTGAGTTCTGTTCCTCATCACTGTGCATGTTCCTTRCAGTGTCCGGGAGGAGCCTTCACACCCAACGTGCGCACAACCAAAGAGTTCCCAGATGATGTTGTGACCTTCATCAGGAACCACCCTTTGATGTTTAATCCCATTTACCCCATACACAAGAGGCCATTAATCATCAGGATAGGAGCTGACTACAAGTACACAAAGATAGCTGTGGATCGAGTGAATGCTGCTGATGGAAGGTACCACGTCCTGTTTCTTGGAACAGGTAAGACAAATTCGGCAGCATTCATTTTCCTCTGTTGCAATGGAATCTGCAATCAACTCTGATATTTACAGCTTTCAGAAATACTTGTTTAAATGTTTGCAATCTTCAGAAATGTTATAGAAATCTATTATGTTCTCTTTCTGTGATTTCTCTATTTACTATAGGCATCAATTATGTGCAAGAGATACAATGTATTGATCTTAATTTTGAGACAAAAAAACACCAGTGTATGTTTTATTGGATCTAAACTATAATACTACTCTTGTATATGGTTTGTCTGCAATATGATTCCACATTAGATTTTGATGATCTCTAAGACAAGAAAAAAATACCAAATTCTRGCTTATAAATTTTCTTATACTCTCATCATGATTTCATATGTGCTGTGTAAGCTACTTCTGAAGAAAAGCACAATCTGAACAAGATGTTGCAAAGGTGGAAACAACTCCTCCAGAAAACAGTAGGAATATGGAAGTACTTAGAGAAGAAAAAGAAACAAAGGTTGGAGTCCTAGCAGTAGTGGTCACAGAGAACTTGATCCAAGTACTCTAAAATAATTTCTGTCTAATATAACCTATATTCTGTTTTTACTGACATCAAATTTGAATCTGGTGTTACATGTCTGAAGTCTGCAGGGAACAGGTTAAGTGTTCTTGTACGGATCAATTTTGATTTTTTAAAATACTCTGATATGAATCACACCCTTTAGATTGAAGCAGACAAGTGGAGTGGTACTCTGACTRGACCCTAGGACTCACTAACATCTGAAACTCATACTGGTTTAACAGGGCATTAGAGGTCGATAGGCACAAAGGCTAATCTTTTTTACTTTKTTTACTTTCAAGTAGAACAAAGGAGAAGAACTCTAGCAGAACAAATRTATCTCTGAACATGAGAAAACGATTACAGAGATGGCTTGCACTGCTTTTATGGTTCACCTGTTATTGGGGTCCTGATTGTTTTCTGCTTGTAGAATAACTGTGTCTGCCAACAAACTCGCATGGGGCTGGGAATAACCATCCTGTTATAACAGATTGAGGAAATTGGTGCTAAAAAATCTCTTAAGAATGTCAGACTTCTRTAGGGAAAGGATTAAAAGTAACTCTCTTCACTCTTCTTAGAAAAACTTCTCTAACTATCAAAATCAGCAGGGTGCCTATGTGCCCAAGGAGGCCAACTGCACGCTGTGCTGTGTGTGCAGAAGTCTATCCAGCAAACAGGTTGATGGAAGGGATTTTTTCCCTGTATTTAACTCCTGTTGGGAGTACTGTGCCCAGCTGTGGGCTCACCAGTATAAAGAAAACGTTGACCTAATGGAGCAAGATCAGTTGAGGRACTGTATGATGGGATGTATGAGAAAAAGCTGGGAAAATAGCTTTAGTCAGAGAAAGCTAAGGGGAGACCTTAATGCTGTTGACAGCTATCARATGGGTTCCCACATCTACCTAGTGGGAGAAAGACAGATGGGGACTCTCCTCCTCTCAGTACCAAGGTGAGGGATCTCACACAAGTTGCAATGTGGGACAGTGCTATTAGATATAAAGGAAAAGGTTTTTGCCATCAGCAGGATCAAACAGTGGAAAAAGGATACAGAGAGGTTATGAATTCTCCATCTTCAGAGACTCAAAAGATTTAAAACACAACAACACAGCATTGAGCAGCCTGCTGTAATAGGACTTG
>CADDXX010000732.1:0-24535 GCA_902810485.1 Alauda arvensis | reverse complement strand
ATGGGAGCACTGCTCACTGGGGATAAAACTGGCTGCACAGCTGGGCCCAGACAGGAGGGGAATGGAGTTACATCCAGCTGTGGCTGGTCCTGTGGGGTTCCTTCAGGTCTTTCCCACCCTAAATGATTCTATGATTCRATGTTTTTCCACCARACCTTTWCCAAGTCTCCATCTGATGCAGTGYRAATGCTTAATATATGATTAGTCAGAGTAACTAATTATTCAAAGAACTTAATAAGTTTTTGATCTGGGTATTTTTGTTTTCTTGACTGGAAGTTGTTAAATGAGTTTTAASGTATTCTTGACTCTCTCCTATTTGCAGCTGTTAGAAACTACTAAATTAATCTAATTAGGACAGGGCTTTCTACAAGGAGGGTTCTCCCTCCCTTCCCCTTTCCCTCTTCCCACCACTAACATAAACCCACATTTTCTGTTTAGTTCAATTAACACAGATTTTACCTTATGACCTGTTAGGATATTTTTTCTCCTTTCCTGCAGAAKTCTTCTTCTACTATAGAAATATTTGAAGTGTTGATAGAGAGCAACCTTACTCTTGTTATACAACTACACAAGAAAACTTGATATAAGAGAAGTTTTACTTAACTGTTAGTTTTCTTGACAAATCACTGTGTTTAGTCAAAGTAATAGACTGGTAGGCTAAAGCAGATCTTTCAAATGAACATTGTACCTTTTTTTTCAATGTATAGTGGTGCCATTGTTTTAAAATGCTCTAAAAGMATCTAATGTTATTTAGATGCAGATTCTACTAAAGCTTACTGGAAAATATTGAGACAAAAGTTCCCAGACCATATAGATTGTTAATGCAGCAATGATAGTTAAAGCTGGAAAAYTATTGAAAAGCTGAAATATCCTTGAAATCACAATTTGATATTTGCATTTTTCTSTGCAAGAGGTAAACATAATTTTATTTTATCCTTTGATGACCATCTGACTCTTGTTAGGTGATCAGTATGGCCTCATATGCACACATGAGATGCTAAAAACATAAACATACCTCAGCTTGTTCTTATGTTAATCCTCCTCTGTGTATGAGCGCAGGACCCAGTACGGATCAGATACAAAAGTGCAGCTCTTGATACTTTATATTCATTGCTTTATCTTCTTCATTACACTGTAGACAAGGATCATTTTCTGCTTTCTAGTGAGATGGAGGGCAGGCATTATTCTTCCTGAGTAGGGCTCAGGACATTAATACTTTCCAAGGTCTTCCTCCAAAGAAATTGCTGCAATGTAAGTTACTGCGTTTCTCAGCCCTTTCAAATAAAAGTGATCAAGTTTCAGCCACTGAGAGGAGAAACTTGTTTTCTTTATTCTCTGCTTTCTGTGAGACTCAGGAGGATTTGATAGAGATATTGAGTGTCAAAAGGAATGCAGAGGGGATTTGGTTTGGTGTCAGTTCATCCCAGCAAATGCAAAAACCACATTGTATAGGAGAAGTTCATGTGATAATTTCCTTGGGAGCCTGGAGCCCCACAGCCAGAGACAATGGGACTTGACACCTGGTGACAATTACACTCAGCTCAAATGATGAGTTACTGCTGCTGAACTGAGATGTTGCCAGCCATGTCTGTCACTGTCAGTGACCTGTCTCATGCTTGAAATCAGAGTGTTTTATGTCTTGCCAGATGCAAAGCACACAAAATGTTTAGCTTTTGCTCTCTTCCTCCTCTATAGCCTTAGTAATAAATCAGTTCCTGAATGCAAGTGAGGAATAACAGAAGTACAGAGGTCTGACAACCCCAGTGGTTTTCATCATGTAGCCATGGCACAGGAGGGTATAGGCAGCTCTGTMATTTTTTCACCCTGGTGTGAACTAAATGTAGTGTTTCCTTTGCTCCCTCAGACAGAAGTGCTGTTATCTCAGGGGCTGGTCCATRCCCAGAGTTAATGCTTTTCTCCCTTGCTTACCTGCATAGCAAACAAAATTAATCCAAGAGATGTTGTTCTTGTGGCATTCCATGCTTTTCAAATGATTACAATCTCCTGGTTTTCCTATGCTTTTAAACATGAAGRCTCCCAAAGCACTTAACAAAGCTTGCTAGTTTTGTTAGGTCTCCCCAAAGGAATCTCTTCATCCCTGTCTGGAGTGAGCTGACTTGGAGCAAGTCTGGACTGGCAGAGAGCAGTGCTGCAGGAGAAGAGTGCTGTCAACTTACCTTGTCTTCCCAAACAGAAACCCAAGAGATAACTTACTTGGAAAGAATATAACMACTCATTTGGCTAGAGCAATGCTGATGGTATTTTTTCCCTATGCAGTGAGAAATAACATATTCAGTTCAAGAATTTGGGATTACAGTTCTKTTTCAATTATTCCATTTCTGTGATGGGGCAGGACTCAGTCCTGAGTTTTTTTGGATTCACCCTAGAGTTATACTGTAATTTGTTTACTCATTTCAGTTATATTTGAAGAATCTGAGCTTTCAAAATTTTGTGTTCATCCTTTGGTAGATTTTTTTCTATCTGAGTTTTAAAACAGCAGTAAAACTCCATGAAAACATATTCATGAGATTAATATTTATTTATTAAGCATGCCACCTACTGCTTGCAGCACGAAAGCCTTTGGTCAAAGTACACACAGATTGCACAACCAAAAGATTATTCACAGGGTTTTTTATTGCTCTTGGTGTTAGGAAAATATTTAAATGTCTGGGTCAAACTTGGGTACATTAAACAGCTATGGGCACGAAYGGGATTTTGCAGCTCCTTGCTATCAAGATATGATATGTTTTTCTGGAAAGAGATCTAAGTTACTGTCATAAAAAAGGCACTGCAGGCTTCAGTGTGGCTTATTGAGATGATTAATGTCAGCCACATGCATCTTGATGTGGCGTGAGGCTGATCGATGTTTCTCATTATCTTTTCTTCTCTGATGAAACATTTGTTCTCAGAGTCTGGATGCATTAAGTGCCTCCAGAGCATAAGTTTGTAATACTCATTTCCATGGTGTTGTATGATGGCTGTCTTTTTGGAAAACCAACCCTTGCTGACAACAGTAGCCTCCAGTAATGCAATGGCCAAATGATCCACAGATTCTAACAGAGAGATAATCTGATCAGAAGAGCAGRCTTGCCTCCCTGCAAGTTTTCCTAGCTGCAGCTTCGTGACTGTGAGCTTGGGAAGATGATGTTCCACAACAGTGGCACAACAGGCGTCAGACACAATTTCCTTCTTCCTCTTGGTCATAGTGCCCGAGTCATTCATAACCTTTTGTTGACCTGTTCATCCAAAGCTTTTTCACAGACTTTTAAGATGATATGTAAGTTAAGAGGGCATACCTCCACCTGCCTCATTTCCCTTTTTCAACTTTTATTCAAGCAAGCTCACACTGTGTCCCAAAAGATTGACTGAGCAGGGTCTATACAAAAAATTTCACCCTCAAGTGTGAGCATTTGTATCTGTCTTTTTGTTCTTTGATGCAGTTTGAAGTTTATGAAGTCTCACAGAGATATTATGAGCTRGAAAAAAATTACCCCCATTTGACAGATGAGTGAACTAAGCACAGAGAGGTTAGTGGCCGTGGTGGGAGCTCTGAGTTACAGCAGACACAGAGCGTGGGAACGTGGCTGTCAGGGCTGACTGCTAACCTGCCACCCTCTCAGGTGCTCTGCTGAGCCTCAACACAGGCTGTTGTCTCAAACAGACAGGTTTCAAACCTTCTATAAACCTTTTGCTTTCTTTTTTCTTCGTAAGGTTATTTGTAGACATCAGATTCAACTCAGATAAGAGACCAGAAATAATTAGCTGCCATTAGGCTGACAGGTAAAACATGGGGAAAAAGTTTTTAAAGGGTCTCCAGCAGTGTCAGACACATCAGGAGTAGGGATTACTGAGGGAAGCCCCTCAAAACTCATGTCAGAGGAGAAGTTGGTGCCTATTGCAGTCATTTCTTTATGATGTGGAAAATCTGGTGGGTTTATTTGTAGTTCAGTTTGTCCATGTGATGTRGCTCAGGGGTAAATGGGTCCCTGCTCTCTTTGAGGCTCACATTACTGACAGCTGCAGTGTTCACTTAGAACTGGGGAAATAAAAACTAGTCAAAATTCAGGGAATGAGTTTTATACTCAGACCTTCTGATTCAGCCAAAAACCTCTGTATTTTTCATGTCTGTTCATTAAGCTTTGCTTTTTCCATTGCCTGTGGTCAGGCAGACCGGGAATTAATGTAATCAGGCACAGTCTAACTGGTATTGATGAAGCTTAGCTGATTAATATCAGTCCAGAATCATGTTTTGCATTTCAAGAGATATTAGTTTAATTATGATGATGATGATGATGATTTGCCCCTTATGCTTCCATTCCATTTATTGGAATGCCTTCCTTCTTCATTTGTTTCCCACTCTGAATACATTCTACTTTTTTTTTTCACCTGCACTTTCCTCCCTTGCTGTTCCCAGTTTCTCAGCCCTCTCAGAGGAAATGTGATCTCAGTGTCATTGTCTTTAGTGCCAAGCTGAGACACCTGCATTTGTTAAGCAGSTTTGAAATGGAAAAGCATTTTGAGTCCCTCCTGTCCTCTTGCTGTCAGCTTGAGGGAGATTCCCTTTTGTTTGTCCATCTCCCCTTGACTCAGACTCAGACTGCTGAGCTGATCCAAGGCTGATAACAGCTCCTGGTGAAGAATTAGGAAAAAGGTGACAAAAATCTGCCTCTTCATTTCTAGTGGCAGATTGATATTCTGGAGACACAGTAGCTTTTCATGACTAGGTGAAATCATAGCAGTGGAGAACTGTTTTCAAGGGGATTTCTGGAAGGAACAAATAAATGGCAAAGGAAACGATGCTGGTCATTTTTATGAATTTTAGAGGATTACCTTCTAATTTCATATATTGACCAAACTTGAAAAATTTCACTTGCACTTRTTTGATGATCTCTTATGCCTGATTTACAGTATAAAATATTATCTGTTGTGAAATACACTTCAGAACAGCTCAGGCACTGCTTTGCATAAGTGTCCTGCAGTGCACAGTGCTTCATCCTTTTCTATGACCCAGGGAAATTAGTTCACTTTTTTTGCCATTAGCAGAAATAATCAAACAAGATTTTCAACAGAACTCAAATATAGCATAAGCTTTCCATGTGAACACAAGTGACTTWATTTGTCAGATACAAATTTGTGTTTATAGYAGAGACAGCAGTGCTGCTGAGAAAGAAAGAAAAAGTGGGGTTTGGGGACCAATATTTACTTTCCATTTCTTAAGGAAGAGGCTGAGCAACAGTAGCAAGACTCTTTTTAGAAGCAATGGGAGAACTGTGGTCTATAAGCTATGTATTGTTGGAAGTGTTTATATATAGGTGTACATAGAGAAATATATATGTACAGACTATTAGAATCCCTTGCTTTAAGAAATTCTATTAAATCGATAGTTTTTTATTGCCTGCTCGAATATTTATGTTAAACACTTTATTAAGTCTCCTTTAAAGCCATGAACATTCCTTTCTGCAAGGATCTGTCCATCARTGTACAATACTGAGTCAAAGGGAATGAATACAAAGGCAAACAGTCCTTCACTCTGTGTGTTTTTCTGGGGTGTGACAAAAAGGTAGATAGGAACCTGCTTTACAAATAGGAAAGGTTATTAGCACACAAGGACTTGGCGTCAGGCATTATCAGTATTTTCTGTGCCARTGCCCAGGATAAAATCTCCCCTCGGGTTCTGATTTCAGTTTGGGGCAATGTTTGAGGACTCTAGACAATTTAGGAATTTTAAATGTGTGGCATGTGCTAATGGATCATTGACATAAACCGGTTCTTCAGAGTCTCAGCAGCTTTACATTCCTTTGCAGGTAAGGTCACTGTCAACATTCTTAGTGCCCTGTATGTCAGGGTTACAGGTACTTGACACTTTGCAGGCAGCTGCAAAAAAGGGAAAAAAAAAAAAAAAAAAAAAAAAAAGAACTGCAATTTGCAATTCCTTCCTGCACTTCTGATTGAGTATTTTGTAAGGTAGAGTCTAATGTTAGAGAGAGAGAATTGATAAAAGAATGCAAAGAAGCAGAGGTAGGCTGAACTGAAGCAATGTACTTGTGTGAGTGGGTTATTCCCTTAAGCAGGAGAAGAAACACACACAACCCCTTTCTCCTTTCCTCTGAGGGAGGCATCTGCAGCAGTTTAACACTTCCATGGGTCTGGCAGTTAGTAAATCTCTCTCAGGTTCTCATAGCTTTGCTAATACTAGCACCCAGGCTAGACCACAGCTGTGCTATCACAAGATTCAGTTTCAGTAAAGTTTCTTCAGAAGGAACTGTTTTATCATGCCATTGTATAATGAGAATAAATGGCTGTGTAGAAAATTCTCATGAAAAATTCATRCCTAACGTGCCCTGAGCATGTACCWTTGATAGCTACACATTTTTAAGTCTTGTCAGYTTTCAGTTTCTCTTTTCCTTCTTTTTTTTTAAAGACAAAATACTTCAATGTGCTCTCTGTATTTGATCAAGTGGTTAAATATAAATATTCTGGCTTTAAACCATTTTTTTCCAATAGTAATAACAAGTAGTTCTAGTAGCAGTACAAGCAGCAGCAGCAGTAGTAGCAGTAGTAGTAGTAGTAGTAGCAGTATCTGGCTTCCACAAGTGAAATAAGATGTAAATTACTTAGAATAATCATCTTACCTTGCAGTTCTATCTATAGAATTTAGTCACTGAGCTTAAAGCAAAAATAAAATTGAACTTTTTCAGCTTACATAGTCTTCTTTATGAATTGCCAAACAGGAAACTGAAATTTCCTAATAAATGTAGATACTTGCCTATATTGTTCTATGCTAGTGTTCTACCAACTGCACAAATCTACATTGCTCGTAAAGCTTTTGAAGGCTGAACAGAACCTGCACTGTGTGTGCTCATTCCTCAGAATCAGTATTGAGCAGATAGATTTATTCTACTCAGTCTAATTTCTAGGTCTTTCAGGTRAGAGGAATTCTATATGCTTTTTTCCAAGTTAAAGTGCTCATTCTTGTGATTATCCTACACTCTGCCTTTTCTGCCACATCAGAAATCCTTCAGTGGCTGTCTCAGCCTTTAAGAGCCTTCACAGATGGACCCCTTCATCTCACATATTCTTTCCACGTAAGAAGTTTGGAAAACTAATCACAAATTTCCCTTTRGTCTCACTCATCACATCTACCCTGCAAAAACACTGTCATTGCCACATATTTCTRCTTCTTACTCCTTTGTTCTGACTGGATTTGTGAGGCTTGGAACTGTATTTTGAGAAGGAACCCATGATACAATAGCTAAAATAGCTTCACCTTGCTTTTTCTTTTTACCCTACAGTGCAAAATATTAACTCCTACCAATATATGATGTACTTGACTATTGTTTTAATTACATTAAAAAAAAAAAAGCTTTCCTCTTACTGTGTCTACATGTAGATAGAGTTGTTCTTTGGAAGGTTTCCCTTTCATGWCATCAATTATCCTAGCATTTTATTTTTGGATATGAATATATGCATGCAGGATGTGCCTACAGTAGCTCCCTTTTACCTGTTCATACTGTGTTTTACTTTAAGATCATTGGGTAGATTCTGCCTCTGTGTGTCTGTACAGCCACARAATAKACTGRTWTTGATTGATCTTCATATATGAGAATAATRCTATAATAGTATTCYTGTATAAGGAATCATCTCATYRTTCTTACTGACTCCAAASTGTAGAAATTACTGAACATTTCTTACCTTTCTCTGTGTCACAGTGCTTGCTTTGGTGGTTTCTTTTTATAATTAATGAAGGTTAATCTGCTTTTTTATTTCCCCTTGTCTGTGTCACATGGTCTCACTTATTCTCACTTATTGCAGATCAAGGAACTGTACAAAAAGTTGTTGTCCTACCCACCAACTTCTCTGCAAGTGGAGAACTCATTTTAGAAGAGATGGAGGTTTTTCAGGTTTGGCTTTCTCTTTTTGTTTTTCCAGTGTGCATGCTCACACAAACACTTTGTTCTAGCAGRCTTTGGCAAGGGCAACTGTGATTTGATAAAAGATCACATAAATGTGCATGCTGTCAGTTTGCCACATAAAGAGAATTACAAAATGTTGACTGTTGTGAAGGCTGTAGCTAGCCCTTTTCTTCTCCTATATTTCAGTTGCCTGTTTTTTATGTTGATACACTGGCTAGAAGGATTTGGATAATCAGTTATTTTAGGAGGTCATGTTATAATAGCTTCCAGAAGGAGATTTTTATCATTGGCATCACTATAGAGACTGTTGCTGTGTATGGTTGGAATTTCAGATTTCTGTACTTTGATTATCTGAAGATCTTCCTGGTTCTCAGTTGCAAAATGAAATCAAATTAGTGTTGTTTTTGCTTAACTCCTGTTCTTCAAAGTCACATGCCTCTGGAGTCAAGAAAGCTACAAGTTTAAAACAACATAAGCTGAAAAGAAACACAAAAACTACAGGGAGATAAAGGGATAGCCTCTGTCAATCACTCTGGCATGTAACAGTTGTAATAACCTAAAGAAAATGTTCACCCTCATGTAGAAAAATCCCTCTCAAATATTTGAATGGGCTATTCATTAAACAGTAGTCTCAGGGCAAATGGTAGAATGTGTCTATAAACTTAGTTAAGGATTTTGTCATGGTCTTTTTTCCATTTCATTGACAGAATGCAAAAAGGAAAATTTAAACTTATTTATTGAGGCAGCATTAACAGTTTCCTTAAGAAAAAGAACACTTATAAAGGCATCTGTATTAAAACACACATAAAGGCATTGTTAGTTTTTCTAGGCTTTCATTGAAGACTTCCTGCTAAAAATGATGTGATATTACTTGAARCACACTCTTTGCCAAGATATTGCTAATTCAATTTACTGGAACATAAATTAATAATACAGCATGAAGCTGGGCTGAGAGGCATCCTCAGTCTGAACCTTAGTTTCTGGGCCTCTATGCACAGACCTTTTTATCCTGAACCCTAAAAACCATGATATCATAACTTCTGCTGTTACAGTGTGTGTGGCATCATGGTGTTTAGATGAGTCTATCCAAGAGAGCAGGGATGAAATCATGGGCCCTGTTTATATMAAGGGTAGCAATGAAGAGATCCTCTTCCAGAGTAAGCAAGGAGAGGAKAATGTGGCATCAGATCCAATGTTGCATTTGACCTGCAGTCTCCAAACAGTTCATGAAGCAGCTCTAAACTTCTCCAAACCTTTGCCAAGTCACATGATTCACAGCCAGATTTTCTAGTCCTGACCTCCCTGCTGTGTTGTGGTCCACTGCARTTAATCCTAGCCCACTGTTATGGCTTTCCTTTGTGACTGAGCAAATGCTGAATCTTAAAAAAATGCTGAACATTTTTATTACCATTGATTTTATCACTTGTTTGGATGAACATAATGACTTAAGGCAGGGAAAGTAACAATTCCTTTTCCAGCTCTTTAMTATTTGATTTGGACACAGACATTAACAGACTGCTATGATGACACAGTAGTAGACACTACTGTCTCTGGGARAGAAACATTCAAGAACATTCATGCCATTTTAAAAGAATGTAGTCATTGGTAATCTGAATTTTACATGTTGCATGGTAACCAAACTGTATGCAGTGTAGATAATTTATAGGAAAAGGATTTGTATCCTTATCTGGATCATGTGTTAAATATTAATGAGCTATTTTATTATTTTTCCTTATCATCATCATTAAAGAAAAAACATTGTTTCTGATTACAAAGTTAAAGTAATAGCTRCTATATTTCTGAGATAGCACAGATGCAGGTTAACTGTAAGTGTACAAAAAGRTTTTAGATGCATGTAATAATAATGTAGTTGAGTTTCAACAATATATTTTGTGAGACATTAATTGTTCTTATGTCATTTGTTTAGTTCTGAAAATAGCAGTACTTAGTAGGAGTAAGTGGTCCATTTCCAGGATATAAAAATGTATAGTTTTCTTAGATATGACGTAGGTTTTAGTGACTTTTAAATATGAATTTTGGGACAGAATTCTTGATATGGTTTGTAACTCTGTCTTTCAGAGTAATTCTCCTATAACAACCATGAAGATTTCATCTAAAAAGGTAAGGCAAAGTGGAATGCCTGCTTAGTGCTTATTCACTGAGAAGCAAATTSACKTAGATGTTACAATATCAATTCTTGTGGAGCACACTAAATATGGTGGATTTTCCATGAGTACAAAAGTTTGGGTGGAGTTTGCAGGAGCTGTTTATATGCCCTTCAGCCCCTAAGATAAAACAATTTCTATTCATGGTGTATCATCTCTAATTCACTGACAGTGTGGGTTTTTTGTTGTTTTGGTTTGCAATTAAGGAATCAGACTAAAAGAGTAAATTCACTCTCCCCGTTTTTTTCTCTAAAGTGCCAAATAGCAATTTTTCCTTGCAAGTCTGTCTGATCAGGCTAAAAAGGCAGCAYTGGGGCTGTTGGGTCCATGGTGTAATTGTGCATGTTTGAGTTGTAGTAGTAAACAATGGCAATAAGAATGATGAAAGCTGAGACGATTTCTGCTAGAAAGCTTAACACACAAGCTAAAAATGTGTATTCCATGATTTTGCAARCAAGATGTTGCTCAATATTTTACAAAGCTACTACTAAGTAAATATTATTCACTAGCTCAAATTCAGTATGCTTTTTCTTTTTTATGACAAAAAGATCAAAGGAATTTCAAGGGGCTTTGTTCAATATTAATTTATATTTTTAAAATGATTAATTGTTTTTGAGTAAAACAGTTATTTTGGCCCAGATTTTGATAATTATCTACTCCCTTTGAACTTCTCATGCAAAAGCTCTGATTTATTGTGAAAGYTCTCTTGGCTTATTTTTCCAGGTATATAAGGCTATCAGAATCTGGCCGTAAGCCCCAACATAATCTYTGGGTTCTACATCTTGGAAGTGTACACACTGGAGGATCCAACTAGGAACTCTGCATAATATTTATTAAGCACTATGTGTAGGGAAAATACTTAGTTCAAAGGCTTGGGCCAATAATCCTCATTGAATAAGGACCAGGTTCTCAAATCTGAGCAATATTAACTCAACCTGTCTGCCCCAGAACAGAACAATGACACTCAATGTYCAAAAAAACCATTAGCATTCCTCAGTGTTTCTAGGTGTTTTCTAGCAGGAAAATGGAAATAATACAGGCCTGTTCACCTGGAAGGTTTCTGTTGATCTTGACTTTATATGTATTTTTGGCTCCGCTCTTGGTCTCGAGTTAATTCCAAAATTAATTGAAAGGTGTTTTGGGTGTGTTAGCCAGGCCTTGGGTGAAACTCCTCCACATCTGCAATAAATCTTCCCGTTTCCTCCTGCAGCAACAGCTGTATGTGAGCTCAGATGAAGGGGTCACCCAGGTGTCCTTGCACCGCTGCCACATCTACGGCACRGCCTGTGCTGACTGCTGCCTGGCCAGGGATCCCTACTGCGCCTGGGATGGCAGCTCCTGCTCCAGGTTCTATCCCACAGGAAAAAGGTGAGCAGGGTGAAGCAGCCTGCTTGGGTTTGCAAGGGAAGGTGGCTTTAGTTCTGCTGTGTAGCCTGGAGTGCTGTAATGTGATGGAGAAGTGGGATGTCATTCCTTTCATGAGCGTGTACAAACAATACCCCCATAGCTGCTGTGCTTGGAGTTRTCCATCACCTAGGACTGTATGCTGCAAGAGTGTATGGTAAAGAGCTTGGCTTTTCATATTTAAAGTATGGGGGAAAARAARGAAAKGAAAAAAAWTATTCCTAATCATAAACATTAATCTTTCTGTCTCATGCACACAAAATCAGTGAGACATTTGTTCCCTTCATTTAAATTCAATTACTTACTATGRATGTAATTATGATAGCCCTAAATACAGCAAAAGATTTCTCAGGCTGTCTGAGGAATAMACTCATTTATAATTTTTTGTTCCTCATTTGCTCCTAAGTGAGAAGAATTATTTTYAGGAAAATTTTAGGCAAATGAGATTTCCATGTAATGCCTGTGGATTTGGRTTTTTTGACATGTGGTTTATTAAAGCAGACAGGAAAAGCAATTTCTGTTTAATTTACAACTGAACTAATAGGCCATCTCATAATCTTATGCAAAACAGGAGTCTCTTTCCTCCTCCCAGGGGAAATATTTAATAGCAGAAGGCTGTAGTGAGCTCTTGTCTTAATAAGATTTCACTTCATATACAAAGCTACAGAATACACAATGAAGTGTTGCTGCAGAGGAGACAAACCTTTCAGATGTGTGCTCTGCAGCTACCTGGAAGTAGGGGAAGTAGCCAGTGGGGGTTGGACTTTTCTCCCAGGTGACAAGGAAAAGGACAAGAGGAAACAAGTTGTGCCAGAAGAGGTTTAGATTGCATATTTTAGAATCATAGAGTCATGAAACATGCTGAGTTGGAAAGGACCCATCAGGACCATTGAGTGCAGCYCCTTGCCCTGCACAGGACACTCCAGAAATCACACCATGTGCCTGAGAGCATTCCTCAAAACATTTCTTCAAGGCTTGGTGTTGTGACCACTTCCCTAGGGAGACTGTTCCAGTGCCCAGCCACCTTCTGGATAAAGAACTTTTCCTGATATCCAGCCTAAACCTGTGACTGTACTTMGTGTCTGCCCCTGAGCTGCAGGTGCAGAAGGCCACATACAGTCACTGGGTTTATTCCTGTTCCCTCATAGAGGGTGACAGTTGACAGAAACAGGCAAAGCTTGGATCTGTTTATTATATGTCATGCCCTGGACAATTGTTTTTGTTATTGCAAGGTTTTCTTGACTCATTCCTCACTTCAGATTACAGGGTAAAGCCCAAACTGGCAGTGTAGCAATTGGTAGAGTACATGGGGTTGTTAACTACTTTCATTCAGAAAATTCACCTACCAGTGTGCAAACTCATTGTTTGCTTCCATGGAACAAAGTTCAGGATATGGGGGAGGAAAGGAAAGAAAAATCCCCAAGTCTCAGGACACCTAACTCCTACAGTAACACAGCTGCCAAAAGGTACAAGGAGCAGTCACCCAGCCTGTGCAGTTTCCAGTTTGCCATCCCCATTATATACACCCACACAGGGTTATTTCCACTGGGGCTTACTTTCATGCTGATATTTTGTTTGCAATTTGCTCTTTATGTCAAACCAAAATAAATACCTSAAACTGTATGGAAAAAGGTCTGTTTTTCATATGTGAAGGAAATGAGTTGTCTCTTTATCTAACAAGACAGATTATGAAGGAGAAAACATTGGTAATTAAAGCCAAATCCCATTGTCTGGACAGTAGTTTCTGCTGTATGCATTTGCTTMTTTGCTTCTTTTGACACTTCTGTGAATTACTGTAGTTCCTCATGCAGTATCAATTTACCCCAAAACACCTTATGGTATTATCTTTATTTTCTAACTACCACTTTTTTTTAAATAAATATCTAAGTGCTAAGTTAACATTCTCAGAACTGCTTAATGCAAGCAACGTGCCATCTCTGACAGGTGGAGCAGCTCACAGTAGCACAAGAACTCTGATACTCACTCAGAAAYTCTTCATTGCCTCCCTTGACTCATGTAAATAGTTCACAAGGGTTAAGACCCCATGGCATAAAAGGAAATTTTTTTGGTGGTAAACATAAAAGCTGTACTTGGAATTTCAGTAATCACTCATTTAAACATCACCTTTCAAATATTTCMTTTTCAAACAATGCAGTGAAGGATCAGGTGGCAGGGGATTATGAGCACTCTCTCTGGGTGTTTGTGCACTACCTGGTTTAATGTGGTCATAGATGTGTCACCCTGCGCTCAGTAGTACTGGAGCTCCAGGGGCTTTTGATGCTTTCTGATCCTCAAATCCTTAATGCACAGTTCAAAATACTCCTGTTTAATATCCCAACGGTGTCCAGTTGCAACAATCTATCACCAATATTTTTTTTTCTTGAACTTCTTAAATACTGAGCTACCTTACAGAATATTTAGCAATGAAAATAATATATCCTAATAATAAAAAAAAATTTGTGTACCAGCTTTTCATGCACTGAATTCTGTGAGCTATGRCCTCCTAGCTGAGGAGGACTGAAATGCCAGTATTCCCAGTCCCAGTAAGCTCCCCAGACAGTTTGCTACAGAATCATGATTTTACATCTGTCATCCAGATTATGTAATAAATTCCCTATTTAGAAGTATCCTGGTCCTTGGTGAGTTTGATTATATTTTGGAAATAGTCACATCCTTTCAAGTAGAAGACAGAATAGAATCTTAGCTCCCCACCATTCTGGGTTAGTACTTTAGTCTCTCTGCTGTGAAGATGGCTACAGGCACCAAAAATAAAGTGCTGTAAAGTCGAGGTGGGAATATGCCCTTTATCAAAATTTTGTGCTGGTGAGTTAAGATATGACCAGTATGAATCTTATGCATCTCATTGTTAGCTGCTTGCCTTTATGAAGTGTTCCAGCTGGGAACACTTCATAAAGGCCTTGAAGGCTAGGTATTGTGAGTGAACAGAGGTCTCTTTCATTTATCACCTCCAACCCTTCCATGCCTTTACCTCCACTGCACAACTGCTTCACCTACAAAAACTGCACCTGTAGTTTCAGATGCTTCACCTAAACAGTATCTTTACTCCAGCAAGCCTGCCAAGAGTAGGCTACACTCACTGTAGGTCATGAACTATCCCTAACATTTGATCTAGGCAAAAAAACAAAACCCAACAAATCCACAAATAAAAAAAAAGTGGCTATTTTCAGTGTAGCTGTCTTGGAATAACACCTTGTTTTTACAAAATATTGCAGGAGGAGCCGTAGACAAGACGTGAGACATGGAAACCCTCTGACTCAGTGCCGAGGTTTCAACCTGAAAGGTACTGYAATTTAGAGATCCTCATGCTATATAAAGAACACGTGGCTTTCCTTTAYATGATTCATTATAACTGACATTATCAGTATGGTTTACTGGTAAAGCATAATTATTTTCCAAGTCTGAGTTTTGTTTTGGTTTGGTTTTAGCATCTTTCCTTGCAATTACATGAAACTTGCACAAATGTGATTAAATGATGAACTATGAAATAGATAGTTCAGCATAGTTGAATTGAGAAGCTGACACTGTTGACTAGAAAAAGGTAAAGTTAAGTTTGAGGGCTTCTCTACCTCTGTTTCCCTTCAGTCTCTATTAATTCCTTTTCATTCATTTAAGCTTTGGACCTCAGAATTTTTCTGAGTATTTGATCCCATGCTGAGTTTTGGAGCACACCTTTCACCAAACAGCAGGATCTAGGCCTGTCTATTGTTTGATTTATGATTATTCCCTTCTCCCTTTACATGGGGAAAAAAAAAAAAACAAAAAAAAAAACCTCTTCCAAATTTCTTTCTGAAGTCTCTTATTTCCAGCTGTGCAACTGTTCAGTCAGTCTGGCATGGTGAGGATGGCCAGGGGAGCCAAGGCTTTGCTCTCCCAGCTAGCATTTTCTCCAGATTGATGGACACCAGTCAAATATGCCCAAAGTCAGAGGAGTAAACACACATGTAAAGGCAGCTCAATCCTCTTCAACCCCMTGCATGTCTGAGCAATGTGTGCCATCAGACCAAGGGCACAYRGGGAATTCTGCTCCTTTCACCTCTATTCATGAGCCTGAATTTTGAAGTATGTTCTARTCTGTACCACCTGGAGACCAAATAAYAGAGCTGATTGTAAATATTTTTATTGATGTTTKCCTAATCAAAGGACAATGTTTTAARAGTTACWTGTGAAAGGTTCTGTTAATAGYAATTCTACTGAAATAGTCTCCACGGGTTTTTGGAAGAATCTCCTGGATCAGGAAAGATCACAGCAATCAGTTGGGTATAGATCTCTCTGCTTAAATGAGCCTTTCCCCATGAGTCAGTATCAGGTCATTTATTTGAAGCTGAAGAGCTTGAAAAGATAATGCCATAAGAAATGGCTCCAGTGTTAGAGAAGACACCTGAGAGATCCATGGTGAAGCAACTTGAGCAGCCTGTCTTCCCCTCCAGGCATGTGCTGAGACCTCCCACCCATTGTTGTCCCAAGGGTGGGTGTCTCCTCATTCCATGTGGAAAATGTGAGAATGTCAACTGTCTGCATTCTGGCCTGAGGGGAAATAATTGTTTCAACCTTGACAGTCTTGTGAAACAGGTTTCTTGTTTTCCAGCCACTTTTGTAATGTGGATGTATTTATAGGTTTATGTATTTTAGCATTTTTGTAAAGGAARYTTTGGTGCCAGCAGTGGGATATAGGATAGGTAGATGGYAGATGTTTCCCTGGAAAAAAAAAGATTAAAAGAAGAGCAATTTAGACCCTTGCAAAATATAATTAGAGCCATTTATAGCAAAATGTCATGTTTGACAATGACTATGTTTAGGGGGAAAAAGTGATATCTACCTAAAGGACAAAAGAGCAGAGAGCAAAACAAAGCCAAGGAATCTTCCAAGCTCATAGAGAACCATAATGCTGAATTGAAGTTTTTAAGCATGGCAGACCTCTAAACATGTATAAACTCAACATTTTTTGGCACATTGTTATTTTTAAATAAATCATCAAGAACTTGTATGTTTTCTTTCCACGTCTGTTTAATATTGTTGTGTTTGTGTTAGCCCTTATAGCCATTACAAAATTGCATTTTGAATGTGAAGYATTTCCACATTATTCTCCTAAAAGTTAGAAGTGGTTTTTGTACAACTTCCTGTGCTGAAGGACTAGAACCAGGCAAAGTCTCCTTCCTTCATAAGAATGAATTTCAGTTTCACATATCAGTTGATGAAAGAAGCTGAAAAGAATGGGAGATAAAGTAGAATCTAAGGAAAACCAGTCTTARGACTGTGCAAGAACAGAGTCAGATTTTAGACACACAGACCTCTAGGTATTTGCAGTTCTCCTATTATTTTGTATCCATTGCTTCTTTCTCAAAAAAAAAGTATTTCATGTATGAGGTGCTTTGTTTTCAGGATAAATATTATGATTTGGACCAAGCAATAAGCATGCAGGAGTTCCTACTGGTGACTGCCARTTATTCATCTATTGAGACTATAAAGAGACACAACCAGTCTAAGTGATGACACATGCTCAGCACTGGCCCAGGTGTTGCTGGAGTGCTGTAAATCTGTCTTTCTCTCTGTTGCTGGCCTGTCTACATGTTCATCACATTTCAGATTGAGAGCCAAGTCCCTTCCTTGTGTTGGAAGAGAAGCAGAGGAGCAGGAGCCCAGCCTGCCCTGTCTCTCCTCCCTGGGATGCTTCATGCAGCTGGAGTAGCTGGAGCTTTCTTTAGAGCATGATGCTTTATTTTGGTCATACAGCCATATTCCCCAAACTCATAAATGGTGAAGTGAGAAGAAATATATTAAATATATRTGCTTTGTTCTCTTTTGGAGTAGTAGAGAATGAGATCATTTCACAGAAAAATATCCCTGAGCTCAGTTATCCCATCAGAAAAGTTTACCAGCCTATAGATGTTCTAATTTCTCAGAACAGACCATGTTACTCTGAAAACATYCATCTTTGAAACTGAATGTGCTTCTTCACATTTCATTTAATGTTTTTGAATTTTTTTCCCAAAAAWTATTTATTTTTGGCCAATATCAGAATTAGACATACTGCATTTAATCTATATTGCAGAGTAACATGTTTTCGTAAGCAAATCACCATTCACAGTATCCTGACCTGCTTTCTTTTTTTTTTTCTTTCTTCATTTCTAGCATACAGAAATGCAGCAGAAATAGTTCAGTATGGAGTAAAAAACAACACCACCTTTCTGGAATGCACACCTAAATCTCCTCAGGCTTCTATTAAATGGCTGCTACAGAAAGACAATGACAGGAGGAAAGAGGTGAGTAAYGTGAGCAGGAGCTCTGGGAGGATCCTCAGTCAGCATCACGTTCCCTCCCCAGACAAAGGGAGGGACAGTTCGTGTTTTTATCAGGCTGTCTGGCTACAGTGAAGCTGGAGAATTTGTGTGGATGCAGGACAGTGACCATCATTTACTCATATGAATGAGGGCAGACTCAGCTGGGACTTCATCCTCAGTCCCACTGATTTCTGTCAGATCAAAACAGCTACGAGAAAATTAAATCATCTTTGCTTCACACCTTACTAATKGCAAACTGAAGGTTTGCAGCACTCAGAACTTCTTATTGATCTAAGGAAATAGGCACAAAAGCAGTAACTTGTATAAAGTTCAGGAAGAAGCCAGCATGCAGTAGCTCCTCTGTGCTATTGAAGAGATAAAAGGCAAAAGTGGGAGAAATGTGAAAGGTTTCTTTAGCAAGAAACTAGTCCAGGCTAAAACACGTATTGACAAAAGCATTTCCTCACCATGGTGCAATCACATTTTCCATTACTGCACTCTCCAAGGCTCTCGAGTTTCAGCACTGTAATATACAGTATGATTGTTTATGGGGAATGTGCCTTCCTTAAGTAATATAAAAGGGGGGAAAATCCATTTCAAATCCAAGGCACTTACTATATGAATAAAAAGAAACATCTTTCAAAAGGAACTTTGAAGTAATGTGGTGTCTGTTGATAGGTTATAAATACTGTAAAGTATTGTTCTCCTATCAGGCCATTTTACAAAAACAGAGGGGACTTACAAATGTCTCACTGAGTTTTCTAACTATTCAAAGACTCAAGCCATATCTTGGAATAGGTGCAATTCTTTAACCCATTGCTTCAGCAGAACATCTCCCTTTTTTGTTCTTATGTTCAGTAACAATATTAAAATCAATGCAGTTGCAAGGTACAACAGGCAGAATAAAGCAATCAAAGTGTTAATTAGTTCTCAAGCTCTCAGATTTCTGGAAATCTTCCACAGTGTCTACAGAAGTTTACAATAGCAGAATACCATAATAAGTAAATTAGCTCCCAGGAGAACCAAGTATAATGCAAAGTACAGTAGCAAAATAGAAAAACCATTCAGGAAAATACCAGCAACATACCAATATGTTTCCTTTCATAATGGATTGAACTAGCARTTTTTACTTCATACTGATATGCAAAGGGACATCTGCACATTCATTTATAATTGGATGACAACAAGCTCTGGTAACTTGCTTCTTTCAGATGATGTGAGCATCTCCTGGGACAGTGCAGAGTCTGAAGCCAGAAAGGAAATAGGAGAGTACCTGAGCTCCTGGTTAACATGGAGCCAAGTCCCACTTGAGACCACTGTGGTGATAATTTTTATGCAAGGCTATAGACTCTGCAGAGCAGATAGAGTTCTTCAGCAGGAATCTGCTCAAAGTCAAAATATTTAATGAGAAGCCACCTTGAGTTCAAGGCCAAATTAACCTCCCTGGTCCTGCACCTTTCTTCCACTGAGTCTCAGCAGCAATCTCTTGATGCTGAAAGAGACATTCTCAGGAGTGCAACGTGGCAAATAAATGTTCATTTATTCAACTCTACTATTTGAATGTTATGAAAACTTTTAATTCAAGTAGTTTCCAGATTTTCACCTTTGTCTACATCCTGATCCTAAGAAAGAAAAATATTTTAAGTAATTTTCTTTATCAACACGTGCCTTCCATCAGGTAAGCTTTCTCCTAAAGGTAGCAATATTGGTGGTGTCTTGAAGATAATTACATAAAAATATAGTGACTTCAGTTAAGATATGTTTGAAGTGGAGCTTCCCAGAAGGTCCAATATTCTTTTGTTCCATAACCTCCCTAAAAGGTTCCTTTTTGCTCTCCAGGTCAAGCTGAACGAGAGGATCATAGCCACTGAGCACGGGCTGCTGATCCGCTCGGTGCAGGACAGCGACCGCGGCCTCTACCACTGCATTGCTACAGAGAACAGCTTCAAGCAGACCTTGGCAAAGATCAATTTCAAGGTGCTGGACCCGGAGATGGTGGCTGCCATGACTGACAAGTGGTCCCCTTGGAGCTGGGCCAGCTCGGTGCGAGGCCTGCAGTTCCACCCCAAGGACTTTGTGGGGGCTTTCAGCCACTCCGAGATGCAGATGATCAACCAGTACTGCAAGGACAGCAGGCAGGCAGGCCAGCAGAGGGAGGAATCCCAGAAGATGAGAGGGGACTACACCAAGCTAAAGGCCCTTATCAACAGCAGAAAAAGYAGAAATAGAAGGAATCAATTACCTGGATCTTAATTTTATTTTATAGTAATAGATATTTCTGTCCTCAGTGTACGGGGCTTATATTTGTCTATTGAGAAACAAATTTGTGCAAATCTGATAAAAAAATCAAATGAAAATCCAGCAAGCCTCATAAAAKATCTGTCTCCCAATTAAATGCAGTGTAACCTAGCTAAAGAAAATAACTCAGAGCGTTTTCTCTCCTGTATGCTTAGTGACTCTAGGCTGGGCTCTGTCCTAGAAGCAGCACTGGGTATTCATCTTAAACCAAATTCACCTTYAACATCTCAGTATTTAATTACAGCTGAATAGAAAGTTTCACAAATTCAGTCCATTGTCTTGCAACTCTGGAACTGTACCCACTAGACTAGTGGTGAAAGAATCTGGGTTAAGATGCATACTCAGGGTAGGATGGTACTAAGATTTCCTTGCACTGCATTTCAGAACATGAGTTTCTTGTTTACTGCTCAATGTTGGGTTTACAGCTTTCACTCAYCAATCAAATCATGAATGCATGCAGATAGGAAGCAAGTTAAGAGTAGTGAAAATGTTTCATTTGCTCAGAGTTCAAATGAAGGAACAAGCAGAAGAAAAACAAAGAATTTATACTTTATCAGAGTAAGCACTGATTATTGTGCATAGTATGAGTTGTAATAAATTAATGAGTTCTGGAATGTAACTTAAAATATCTCTGCTCATATTGATTTTTAATAAAACAGGGGGTCCTATAACACTACATGGCTTTATAAGCAGCACAAAGGTAAATGAGAATGTTCATTATACATACAAKTTTGAAAAACACCTAAGTGACTTAGGTATTTCAGCTGTTTTTCAAAGGATTACACTTTACTCCAATTTCTTTCCAAAGGACAGAATGTAGATATACTGTATAGTGCTTGTTCAGAAATGAAAAATATAGATTAACTTTATTCTGTTCCATGATTAAATTGGAGCAGGTCTGCAATGTGGAAACAAGTCATAAGTGTCTTTGAAAATTTTAAAAYATTATTTTTTCAAYTGTTTTCTCAAAGTTGCAAATATTTTAACTAAAATTTTCTAATTAAACCATTCCCATTTTCCAGTCTTTGTACCTTTTTTATTTTCCATATTATTTTCCCAATTTGCTCCTATTTTCAGTTCTCTGCTGAAAAGCAGATCAGGAGAAGAAAAGTCAAAAAAAAAGGAGTGAGGGAAAAAGAAAACTGAAAAATGGGTTTGGGTCAAAAACCAAAAAGGGTAACTTGAGAGGCATGTTCAAACAGAAATCTTTTGTTTAAGGAGCAGCTGTCAGGTCTAATGAAGCAAGTTTTGTTGAAAATGGGGTGAGTGTGCACCAAGCCATCCTAGGAAAAGCAATCACTTTTTTTTTTGAGCAAAACAAATGCCAAAAAGAGGGACAGATCATCAATCCTTTTACTGTGGAAGAGTGTTCTGGAAGCCACTGAGTATTCAAAACAGTAACAGGGATTAAAAATGTAAGAGTACCTAAGAAAAATCACAATTATTTATGATATTGTACAAAATGATAAACTGATGTTCAGCTCAAAACTGAGCTATGTTAAGTTAAAATTCTGCTTTTAATAAATTACTCTGGGAGTAACTCTACAGGGCATGGGGAAAACTTTTGGGTTTGTGCCTGTGTGAATTCAGTCTAGTGCAAAGGAGATTAACACTGGTATTTACCTGCCTTTAGTTGGATTGTCACTTTATTACCCCTCACGAAGRATGGCTGGGAAATAAGCCCTGATCACACCCTTTAAACAGTTTCTAAGTCCCTTTGRTGCTGGTGGGAGCTCTTTGAATTTAATTTGTGTGCTTACTGCTTGCATGGCAGGGCCAGCCTGTTCATACATTGCTATCTTGTTCACTGCTCTCCTTGCTCAAGGCCTAAATGTGTATTTCTGCAATACCTAGTCTTTGATAACTAAGGTCCTTTTTGTGGAAACCATCAGGAAACTTTCTCTGGCCTCCATGAGATTGAACTTGGCCCCAAGAGCTGGCAAAGCAGATTCTGGAGTACTCTGGCTCATTTTTTTTTTTTCCTTTTTTTCTCCCCTTTTTTTTTTCTTTTTTCTTTTTTCCTTTTTTTTTAACCTTTCTTTTACCTTTTTTTCTTTTTTCCTTTTTTCTTTTTTTCCCCTTTTTTTTTTCCTGAATATGACTGACTTCAGACTGACTTCTGAAGTGTGCAAGTGACAAACCAAAAGTCGAGTGCCAAGAAAGAGARCTACCTCCTGGAATGACACCAGTGCACATTCTCTCCATGCTCCTCCTGTCTCCCCAGCAGACTCACTGCAGAGTTAGTGTGATACYAATGTCAGTTGTGAGGATCATAATTGCTTCCAGGTGGAATACAGTGATTAACAGGTATTTCAGGGTACAAATTGCCCTTTAAGTGGTGAGGTACAGTGATATTTTAATAGGTCCCCATTAGGCCTCAGAAATTGCAGTTACACTGTTTTCTAATAGAACATTGGCAATAAAGGGGTTCCGTTAAAACAATCAGCAGAGCTCAGAGTTYCATGTGATTATAAAATAATATTTTTAAAGCTGCTTCATATACCATTATTATGGTATGACTGTTTAAGGGATTATACTTAAACTAACATTTTTCCTGCTGCATGAGGACTCCAGTATATAAATATAATAAGCTTCTGTCAGTGCATAACTGGTCCAAGCTTCCATGCTTTAGGAGCCTTCCCGCATGTATAGAGAAATCAGGAGCCAGATGCTCAGCTGGTATCAACTAATGTRACTTCCTTGCTGTCCTTACAGCTACTGGGGTTGATACCAGCTGAGTGTTTGGCTTTAAATGTACAGAATAGACAAACTGCAGTTTTTTGTTTAAAGTAGCCCCTCTACTGTAGGTAACACCAAAACTTAAGACTGTAATATTATTTGTGCTATTTAATACTTCCTATTTTGAGGATTTCTAAATAATGTATATAATTTTATTCCTTAAAAAAAATGCAAAAGCAAAATGACTTCTAGGCATAACTTCACCAAATGTAAAGATAGGTTCTCTGCCAAGAACTTCACTGTGTATTGTTTTTTGGGGGTTTTTTTGGCCTTTTTATTTTGTGTAGTTTGTAAAGTTTGCTGAAATCTTGACCTAACAACGTGTTCTTTGCAATTACTGTTACTGTAGATATGCGTGTTTTATTAAGAGAATCTTGGTTTTAAAAGTGTAGGTATGTGTATAAGTTCCTAGCATGATGAAACTGTCATGACAGTGAATATGCATCATATAGTGTGTAAGAAAGAACAAACTGTAGTTTAACMTAGTGCTATTTAATTGAATATCTAAAATGCCCAACAAAATAAAGTGTGTTGCAACATCTGAAAAATTTGTTGGTTTCCCCCTTATGGATGTGCATTATAAAGAGGAACTCTTTTTTTTTTTTAAGAGATGAACCTGGAAAGCATTTCCCTAGATTTTCAAAATAAGTTCAAGAAACTATTTGGAGCATCAGGTGTTGTAGCTGGTCAGTTCTGAGCCCTGCTGTAGACTGAAGCTCCAGTCACAGAGATAACAAGGAACTCATGAGGAGTCAGAGATTAATTCTTCTGGAGATTATCCCATATAAGCACCTTGCATAAAAGCAGGTTACTTTTCTTTTATTCACTGTTTAAAAAGAGAAGAAAAAAATTGTTTTCTTCTAGGACTGTGAAGTAAATCAGAAATGTCTGACTGAAAAAGGGGTGTGAAGTGTGAAGGTTTTTTTCTTTTATTACATTGAGGGAAAAAAACCCCAACAAAATACACACACACAAAAAAAAAGGCACATACTGTGAAATCCTGATTCTTTCAGATGAGACTCCTGACATTCCCTATGACRTATCTGCAGGGAGGACAGGCTGCTGGGGCTGCACCACAGGGAGTCAAAGCTCTCTCCAAGTTTCCTGACTTGTATTGGAGTAAAATAACCTGCCTGACACCTACAGTATGCTCCTTTTCCCTGCAGTTATCATCCAAACCCTGTTACTGCTGTTCTTCCTACTGACTGTTTTTCCAGATGGGTTTTAACAAGGAAGCATAGGTCCCCTTCAGTTCTTTGGGATGATAATTGAGAATCAAATGTCACAAATATGGACCTTCACAACAAGGTTCTGGATCWTTAAACCTGGATTTTGATTTCCCAGATAGAATGGTTGCTGCAAGCTTTTATGAGGTGTGAGTGGATAAGATGACCTCACTCCAGGATTTTGGTACTGGCTTGTTCCTAGATGTGCTGATTTTGGATAGTTACTTGCTCAGCACTCACACCAGTCTGGGTCAGAAGCTGAATTTTCAAGCACTCCCCCATGCTGTAGGAAATGTTGGGATAAAGCTCCAAAACAGATGAACATTTACAGAGTTTTACACTCTGAGAAGGCTTTCCCAGGTCTGGTCCTCTGTCCATCCCACTCAGTTGTCTTCTGCTGATCTTCCCTGACTCTTTTTTGTCCTCTCCTGCAGGGTTCACAACTTAAGGTTTTGATTCCTTGGCTCTGAGCAGTGGCAAAACAAGACATG
>CADDXX010000731.1:298874-339796 GCA_902810485.1 Alauda arvensis | reverse complement strand
CTCAAACAAGGCTGGGCTGAAGATGGGATTTCATAACTGCAGCTGGAATGGGACAATTAAACCCCAATATGCAAATGAAACAGAAACTTACGAAAGCCTGAGGCCTCAGGACCGGGCGCCATTTTGTGTCCATTCGGAGTCCATTTTGTGACCATTTTGTGACCATTTTGTGACCTTTTTGGGTCCATTTTGGGCCCTTTTTGGGCCCACCCTGGGTGCAGCCCTGCCCAAGGTGCATCCCAGAGCCTTTTAATAAATATCTCCTTTATTCTGCAGCTCAGTCCCAGCCCAGCCCTGCCGAGGCGTGCACTGAACACAGAGCACAGCAGCACAGCAGGCCCTGCCGGGGCCAGCACAGAGCCCTGAGATGGGGCTGGATTTCATTGTTGGGATTGCTCTCAGTCACAACTGCACCAGCCCCCAGCAGCCACTTACCCTCAGCTTCGCTTTGGCTCTATTAACAAGTGACAGAAATAAGACTTAGACACTTCCCAACCCTTCCTCGGGACTGCATTCCCTCATTTCTTCTGGATGCTGAGTGTCCAGGGTCACAAAATTGAGACAAAAGAGCCAGAACTTGTAACAGTGCAAACTGCTGCACTGCTTCTGAGCTTATAAACTTCCTAATACTGCAATAAATACTGCTTTGTTTGTTGTGATGTGTATTCCTATCACACAGCCCAGTCAGCCTGCAGGGGAAAAAACAAGGAGCAGCAGTGAACATCATCCATTCTGTTTGTGGAGGAGTTTTTGCAGCCTCTGAGGCCATACACGTGGCTTAATTCCCATCAGCATTAGTGTAGCTTAATGCAGAATTTATAGAGAAAAGTGAAGGGTTTGTATTAGAGTAAATGGGCTGCTCTGTCTTTTGGTGCCTCTTAATGAAAAATGACACTTCCTTCTAAGCATGCTTTGTAGTTATGCAAGTCTTAGTTGCTGCTGAGAAATGTAAATTTATGGGAATAACAAAACAAATTGATTAGCGACATGGCAACCACTTAATTCTTGCTTCCCAGATGGGAGACTGTTAAGCAAAACAGCTGAAAATTCCAAGTTATCATTTTCAGCTTGTACCTGCCTGCAGAACTGCAGCCCTAGGTGGGGTGAGCCACCCAGCCCAGCTCCCAGAGCACAAGTGGGCTGTGCTGCTCACATGGAAAGAGGGCCAACATCCTCATTTAAAAGCTATTAATTGGTGTTTCCCATTATCCAGCACACTAAATACAGAAAAAAATTATTTTTTAGTACAGTATATAAAAATCCAAATACCTGTGAGCCCAAAAAGCAGATTATATGAATGTGTGAATCCATCTTATCCTCACCTATGCAATTCCACAGCAACATGCACGATGGCCTGGTATTTTTACCTACAGAATTACACACTGGACACACACCCCAAAAGCCACATCCATGTAACTCTGAGAAGTTCTAGAACAGCCTGCACTGATCAAAAATTAATTTGCATTCACATGTAAACACTTCTGCCCACACATCCCAATGTGATAAACGTGCATCAGCCACTTTGCTTCCCCAATTTTGCAATTTCACAGAGCTGACTCAATCCACAGGCATTTTATAGAGCAGGACGTAGAATTACAATTTATAGATAATTTTATAAAATGCCAATATAAAACTGTCCCTTCCTGACCAAACTGCCATCCATTTATCATTCCCTACAAAAAGCTCAGTATTTTAAAACAGAAATACAATAGCGAAGTATTGAATTGACACTTATGATAAAATGCATTTGATTAAGACTTAATAAAATACTCTGTATAATACCAGTGAATAATGCATTGTAAGATAAAGGTGGACATAAAGCAAATAAGGGTGTCAAATCTAATTCTAATGTGCATTTTTCAGCCATATTACTTATTTTATTACTAGATTTTGAAATGTACACTGAAATTCAATAAGCTATTTTTTTAAAGCAAATAACAATAAATTCATTGAGGAAATTAAGCTGATTTAGTCATGTTGCTAAGTTAAAATCAATGTAAAAATTTCCAGAAAACTTGTTGTGTTCCTTGTGTGAACTCATACTCTGAATAGCATGGCTTAGAAACAGAACATTTGAAGAAAACTTTTAGAAATAAAGGCAGAGTGTTTTTGAGGGTTTTCCTGTCCTGTGCATTGGGAAAATCTGAAATACAAGAACGAACATCAAAATATGCGGGTATCGAAGCAGTGCCTGAGAAGCTGCTCATGTGAACGACAGTGAATGAATGTCAGAAGGGTTTGGGCTGGAAAGGACCCTAAAGGCCATTTAATCCAGCTGTGCCAGGGGCAGGGACACCTTCCCTGTAGCACGGAGCCCCCAGTGCAGGAGCACGTGTTAAACACAGACCGTGTCACACTCAGCACCAGCCCAGCGCTAAACCTGCAGGAGCAGCTCCTCCCATCCCCTCAGGAGAGCAGGCACCAGCCCAGGAGAAGCCCGAGGCTGCTCCTCCCTTGCTGTGCACAGCCCTGGGGGCTGCCTCCATCTCCAAGGCAAAACACTACAGCACGATCACAGACTGCAGATTTAGTGCCTGCAGCGTAAAATGCGTTTCAGTGCATTCTCACAGGGCCCTACCGCCAAAAGTAACCACTCATGCACATTTCAAGTAGCTCTCTTGGCAAAAGCAAGGGAAAAAAATCACCAAAGGGTCAGAGAAATTTGGCGCTGGAAGACTCCAGCTTTCTATGGAAATACATTTTCATTAAAACTTCTACAGAAATATAAATGCTTATCTACAAGGCTGTTTTAGATCAATAGATCAGTATATATGAATTCTCTTCTGTAAAGGAAATTCCATTAAATTTTTTTTTTAAGTCTGTGACTTAGAAAAAGGATTTTGGACATCCAAGGAGAACCATCTTTGCTTCAAATGGAATCACAGCTGCTTCTTGAGCTCTTCCCACAAGACACAGAAAATTAATGACTACTAGATTTTTAAACTAAAGCCTTTTAATATGAAAGATCTACACTCTGTCTTTATTTTCCTTCTTCTCATTTTTTTTAAGAGGAAGGATTGTACACCATCTCCTCTTAATTCATGATTTCTACACCTCCTACAAAGTCTCTTTTCCTCTTTGGAGTAGGCAGCTGAGCTGTGAGTGAGCAGCCTCAGCACTGAATCAGAACACCCCAAACCCAGACACGCATTTCTTCCTCTCCTTGCAGGGCAGTAAAGCTGGCCAGTGATTTAAAACCTTGCAGTACAATTTACAGTTAATATTTCAAGCCCTCACTACGACAATCAGATAAACAGAGTATTTAGTTAATCCCATTCCTAACACAATTTCTTCCGAGTTGTCAGGAACAACCAGCAAATGACAAGTCCTACATCATTAGACTTTCTTGTGATTGTTTCCAAAACAACTAAATTGTAATCACCAGAGGCCTGAAATACTGCTGGTCTTATTGATTATTGCAGTGCAAAGACATTTTTCTTTCCTGCGTTCTCTGCCCAGCTTTGCACACGAAGATAATTAACAGCAGGACAGAGCAGTGCCGAGGATGGGCAAGGAGCAGCACCTTTGGTACCCACACGTGTGAACTCTGCAACAGCTCATTCTGAATCACAACAMMAMAWAAWAAAAAAAMMAAACCCAAACAGATGAAATGAGTTCTGCTGGAAACAGCATTTTTAATCTCCAAAGTGTTTTACTGAGCATTAATCTGTCAGGTTCTCAATTAGATTTTTGAAAGTTTTTTTCCAATCAAACCTTGTTTAAAGTAGTAATTATTGAATTGGGATTGAATATTCTGAGAACTTGCAGTTTTGCTTCATGACATGTAACTTGTGGCTAGGCACAGCCATGTTCTTTCTCCTTTGACTGGTGGTTTAAAAAAATGCTGATTGACTTCACAGAAACGTCACTGAGCTGTTCCTCACGCAGCACAAACAAAGGAATTACAGTGCCACAAAGCAGGAATTCCCGAGATGAAAGAATGCCTTTTTGTGTGAAGCTTTTTGGTGGTTGGTTTGGTTTGTTCCTAACGACCTGGGGCTCCATTCATCCACCTCCTCCTGTGTTTTCCACAGCAGATTCCCGTGGGCAGTGCTGCTGCTGCCCCTGCAGCTCAGCAATGCTCCCAATGCAGGAGTGCACAGGCTCACTGCTCCTCTGGAGCTCACAGCGCTGCTCTGCTCCAAAAACCAGAGAATCGCTGGGAGGAACCGCAGCAAGATGAGCACGAGGGGCTCAAAAGACAAAACACCAGTGGGTTTTGTGCACGGTGTGAACTCCACACACACACAATCCCAAAAACTACACAAAGCAAAACAACCAAACAACCAAACAAAAAACCCCCCCCAAAATCCCACTTTAAACAATTCCCCTCATCTCTGCAAACACAGACCCAAAGCAGATGGGAATCTCCCCTTCTGTTCAGTTCACCCTGGATCAGGGAATCAGTTCACACATCTGCTACGGGGGTGTTTCTATTGTACACATGAAAAAACTGCCTGACCTCTGCATCGAGACATTTTAACTAACAGTTCATCTAAAATGTATTTCTGTTGGCAGTACTAATTGTCTCTAGAATCTGTGTGCATAAGCTGTTAAAAGTTTAGATAATTTGCAAAGAATATTCTCCTGTGCATTTACCAAGCAAATAACGTGGCTGAACAGGGAATAAATGTGATTAAATGTAAAAGAGGAAAAAACCCCTAGCTACTTAGCAGACCTGATCTGTAATTTTCTAACCTCCACAACTAAACAGATTTCAGTACAACTTTGACTCTGTTTTATTTAAATTTCAGACTAGCTTTAGTAAGTTATGAGCATAATTGTATGCACAAATGTTCTTCAGTATGGCACCATCAGAAAAACTTCTGCCTCTTTCAGATTATTGTAAACATCATTAAATTGAAGCTTCCTATAATGTGTTACAAAGCAATATGCAAATTTCACCCATGGTACTCAAAGTTAAAACAACTCACTAATATGGATAACATTAGAGACAAAAAGTTACATAGCACTCTTTGTGCTATTCTATTTAAAATATTTACAGTATTGTTCAGAGCCTTCAATTGAGTTGGAGTATTTTACGCCTGGAACAAGATTTTGTGAGGCACCCAAGTTGTTTTCCCCTCTTTGCTGAAGGAAGCAGCAGAACAAGTTGTGCAAGTCACACAGAGCCAGGTGAGGAGGGTCAGGAGCCCTGTGCTGAGGGATCACAGTGTCACCGAGTGCCAGCACGGCCACCAAGTGCTGCACACCTCCCTGACTGTGCCTGCCCACAACAGCCCAACTCAGAGGGGAAAAGGAGGAAGCACTGAAGGGATAAAATTCATTTGTTTTCTGTCAATAAGCYGTAAACCCAGCAGCCTCGTTAGTGTCTCTTTAATGCTGCAGCAGAGCTCATACCACCTGCTTTTCATTTTCATTCCTTGTGCAAGCAACTGAAATAAATTCTTTTTAAACAAAGAATAGAAAAGACGTTGTTACAAACAACAGTTATTAACTGCATTTTCCTGTGATAAAAAGCATAAGGATATGAGAAACAAAACACTTGAGACATGAAAAAATAACAACCAGCAACTTGAAGCTCCTTACTTCAAGGTTAATGTGAATGGAATTTACTCAAGTTGAACATCACGCCAATTACAAAGGCAAAAAACCCCACTAAGCTCCGATTTCTAACAATAGAGGTAGACACAGTGTTTCCAGAATGCTCATTATATACAGATTTAGGTTGCTCCAGGGACTGATTAAGACTAGAGATATTCTATCAATACCATTAAGCTCACTAAGATGCAGTTCTCCCCYCAATGCATTTGTACCATCAAAAACGAGGACACAGCTACAAAATGTTGGAGAGTATCACATAATGCCATGATTGCTCTTTGCTCTCAGAACTGTGAGGCACAGCACCAACTCCAACAGACACAAAATGATCTCTTACTCTCTCACGTAGATGAAAACCAGTAACACACCGAAGGAATTCCTCTGCACATTCCAGATGTAGCTGGTCCATTATTTTAAGGGTTTGGACAAAAACCAAGAAAAAGGTAGAAAACTGTACAGTATCTAAAAATGGCATCTTCAACAAGGCTGTGCTCTTTGAGAATGTTACTCAGCCAAAGCTGGTTTTTAAATTATTATTTCCTTCTACACTGATAAGGTGACTTTTATACCCAGATTGACTATTACAAGATTAGCCTATGAAGAGGCACTTCAGATTAAAAAGAAAACCTTTACAGGCATGACCTTATGCAACCTAAGATTAGCTCATCTTCATGTGCAATGTTTTTATCACTCCTTTGCAATAAAAAATTGTTACACAAGTTTTTCTTTCCGACGGATAGCCATAATCCAGTTGAAGACCACAATCATTTTGCTGGTGACAAGAAGCATTTSTCTTTAGAAAAACAAATCCATAACACACAATTTGACTCCACAGTAACATTTACAAGTCAAGGTATCATCCCAGCAACCTTCCCAGCCAGATGCTGTACTGAAAAGCTGGGTTCAACCTGTTAGCCAGAAACTGTTGTATTCATTCAAGAGTAAGTGCTGCTTTTTAAAAAAAATAAAGTCATTTTTATGCCTGTGAACAAAGCTTTTCTGATTAAAAAAATACAAGTGTTTTCCCATTGACAACTCTTCAAAAGAGCCTACAGACCTAGATATGAAAGATTCAAAAGTCAGCTTCCAGTTGAAGCAGACTGCGCCAGTTCTCAGAGCAAGCAGGAGCTCTCTCTGATGAGCTGTTTCCCATTAGCCTTGAGAAAAGTGATCAGCCCTCAGTTTGCACTGTTGCTACCATCTTCTTGGGAATGTTTGGCTTCCTTAGTGAAATCAGATGTCTCCTCAGTCCCAGATCACTTCAGGAACACACACATGGTCTAAATGCTCACTTTTCTTTTCATCTTTCTGTCAACTGAGAATGCCAGCCCTGTGACAGCCACACCATTATCAATGGTATCAAACACTTATTCCCCTGCACCTGGAGAACCTGTCCTGGCTACCMGTTTCTGTACCTTTCTGTGGAGCCAGAGGGCTGAGCTGATCATTTGTGAAATGATCTGTTCACCAATCATGGACAGGAGGGCACTGGGGACACAGAGCAGTGCTGTAACCTCCAGGAGGTTTGGTCAGAACTGTRGATACCTCTAGGAAAACAAAGGTAACCAAAAATCTGCTGCCACCAGCTCCCTCCCTCCCTTCAGACTTGCCAGCTTTCCGWAACGTAAGCTGGGGTACTTAGCAAATGGCAGGTATTAATGTATTTAAATTAAAATTATATGAATTTTAATGTGGATGCAGTAAATGAACTCATTTTCCTCGAGTTCTGCACTTTACAAATTAGCAGATGACCTTCCAGCACATCAGGAGGGGCCATTCCCATTAAGAATAAAAAAAGCCAGTCCATTAACTGCTCATGTAAACAAGCAACACAGAATTCCTAAAAGGCATGGAAAATAAACATAAAGGACTTGGTGCATTCTGAGCAGTGCTCAGGGCTACAGACATTACAAACACATGGGCCAGCAGGTTTTTTACTCCTGCACAGAATTTTACCCACCACAAGAGGAAAGATTATTCTTCTGCAAAGAGATCCTCATTAACTCATATGAAAACTACTGCAAAATGCTGATGCAGGCAAAGAAAATGATACAATAATTATCTTCTTATTAAGAAACAAATACATTCCTTTTGGCCTCTTCCCAAAACCACTAATTAATGTAGCTGCTACATTACATTCTGCAAACTGGAGAGGCAGCTCAGTCTTGCAGGGTCTGAGAGCTGCTCAGGTGGGATGAGCAGATGAATGAACATTTCTGGGTGGTTTCTGTTCTTCACCTCTGCAGCTGCTGACTCATATGCAGCAATCCATCAGTCACCCACCTGCCAGACCACACAACTTGCTAAATGAATGCACACCAATTTACATGGAGATGTAACAAATCAGTGGATATACTCCTGCATTTTTAACCAGAGGAAACTTCTCTTTTACATTCTCAATTTGCCAGTCACTCACCTCTCATGACTTACATACAACCAAGGCTTTCAGGGCACTGAAACTGCAAAAGAGCAGCCAATGATGCACAGCACCTAAAAATGCACAACCTACAGTATTTTATCCTGCATTTGTTTAAAATCCCAGTGTAAAACCAGGCACACACAGGCACCCACTGAAATTCTACTCCATTTCCATGGCCTTGAGGCAAAGGACAAGGGAAAGTATCCTTGTGATTTCATCTCCAAAAGGCATCCCACTTACCAAATGATAACTGCAGCCTTACTGAAGTCAGATGCAGCTGACAAAGATTTTCTCAAGCAAGTATGTTAAATCTAATACATTTTACGTAGAATCCAGCATTTCATTACCATATAAAAGTGAAAAATACACTAACAAAAACCCCAAACAAACCTGTCTCCACATTCTAATAGCAATGCATTCCATTAGTCACACACARATTTAGTTTTAAACTGAGAGGGAGTGTGCTAAGATTGGATGTCAGGAGGAAATYCTGTGCTGTGAGGGTGCAGAAGGAGGGGAACAGGGAGGTTCTCAACATCCTGCAAGTGTTCAAGGCCAGACTGGATGGGGCCCTGAGCAACCTGGATGAATGAGTGGCATCCCTGTCCACGGCATGAGGACTGGAATTAGGGAATCTTTAAGGTCCGTTCCAGCCCAAATTTGGGGAGATTCAACAAAGGTATCCTGAGAATCTTATCCTGCTTGTTAAATATTTCCATTCTTCAAAATATTTAGAAGGAGAGGGTAGAGTGTTATCTGTCTGACAGATACCATCCCTGCAAAAAGCCATTTCTGTATGGATCCATTCCCTTCAAAGAAGAATTACCCATTTATAGTTTCCAGCACCACACAGACTATCCATCTCCTCATGTGATATGATATTACACAGTAATGCAATTATTGGAAATTAATTATATGAAATGGCTCCCATGAGAATGATGCCACACATAACACAATTATGAATATTTTTGTAGTGCCACTAAATATGGAGGATACTCTGCATATGCTGATGTATTTTATGCAACAATCCCTTGCCACAACCCATTTATTTCTAAAACTCTCTCTATAAAAGACAGCTTTGCACTTGGAGTGTTTCAGCTCGCTTCCATTACACCACATAATGACTGCCAAATAATACAAATGATTGCAAGCAGAAAGTCAAACACAGAATTAAGGGCATAACAACACACTTAACTCTGCTGGAGTGGTTGTTGGGTTTGGGGTTTTCTTTTTTAAATCAAGACTTGTTATAGTTCATGATTTGATGAGAACTTCTGGTACAGTATGAGAAGCAAATAAATCTGAGTAACTGCACTGMATTAGATTATAGACAATTTACTTCCACCACTGTATCCAAAAACAATGATCAGCACAAAACAAACAAATGGCCATTTGTTATTTTTAGTAGATAYTCTTCACCTTATCATTTCTCTCTAAATTCAGCCCATCCCACTACAGCATGCAAAKCAAGTCCAGCTCAAGTTTCCTCAGCAAAAGCAACAGCAGAAAAAAACCACCTGCAAGAACASATTAATGAAATTCTTTGYAGCATATGAAAGGCCCCTTGCCTGAATWCCTTGAAATCTACTTTTACCTTAACAGGGTAACTGGAGAGTTTAAAGAATCTTTTTATTTATTATTTTATTATTTCCTCCATATTTATGTGTAGAAGCCATTCTGTCATTTTCTTATCCCAGACTTCAAGGCTGTGTAGTTGGTTTCCAGGTAATGCTACAGAGTTTGAATGGCTTGAGTCAGCTGGAATCTTTAATAACACAAAAAYACAGCAGCAACAGGCTCCTTGTTTGACTGTAACATTTCATCTCATGGCACAGAAAGCTGTTCACTGCATCTGGCAATGGAACACACAGGATTGATGCTGCATGCCTCCTGAAATTAAAGGCATCTCTACAGCGAGGTCAGTTTTAAAAAGACTAAAAAATCCCTTTCTTTGCTTCCCTCCAAAAGCCTTTATGGAAATTTGGTCAGGAGAGTTACACAGAGGGACATCAACTGGGGTAAGCTGACTTCAGTTCAAGACCTGGTCATACTAATTGGGAGAAAGCATTTAAAGCCAAAAAACCAAAGTCACTTACATTTTGAAAGTGGCAGTAACTGTGAGGTGTCAAATAGGGTCAARCACAACACAGGGACTCAACCATCACTGTGCAATGGAAGCCCCTTCAAAAGCTCCTTTTCAATTCATTYTCATGCAGCACTTTGCACTGACAGGACAGACCAGAGGCAGGCACTGCACAGGCAGAAAGGCCACTGCAAACAAACAAGCTCTGAAGGGATTCCCTGAAACACCCCCAGCACCTGCACCGAGCAAGGCCCTGGCTCCTGAACATAAACACCAAGTCAGACTTGTGGGAATCCCTGGGAGCAGGGAGGGGCAGGGGAGTCCCTGTGCCTTTGGGRTGGCTGCTGCCAAWCTCTGCATCTCCCACTGAAGGATTCAAAGCACCTTCCATAAAACCTTTGCTATGTTATGGAAGCCSCTGCCAGGCTCCTGAGAACCACCTTTTGTCACTTGGATTTTACAAATGGCTTTAGTTAGTTAGTTAGGGTTTAGTTCACAGCAAAAGTTTTTAACTTCTGTTGCTCCACTTCTGGATATAGAAATCGAAATGACCTTGACATAAAAAGAGAATTTTTGACAAAACATGATTTACTGAACAACAGAGGCTGCTAAATTCAAAGGGAGCATCAACCACACAATTGGCTTAAATWCACCATGCAATTTCCCTTCCTAAATTTTGCCTTGAATACCATTTGACGTATTTCCAGCAAAAGGCAACAAAATTAATTCTCYACTCGTGCCCTGCAGCAGCCCTGTGATTTACTCAGAGGGAATGGAAGTTTTCTCCAAGGGTTTGATAATGGACCCCTTCCATCAATCACCGTGGCACTGCCCTGCCCTGAGTGCCTGGAAGTCTCTGCGTGATCCCCCTGCCCTCCATCCCAAAGGCCCCCTGAGCTGTGTTTAACCTCCCTGCCCACAAAGCACAGCTCCTCTGCTCATCTGTCACCTCCTGATGAGGATTCCACCTGCAAGGGCCCTGAGGCTCCASCAGCAGCTGCACTGAAATGCTGCTCCCCAGCAGCCACACATCGGGCTCTGGAAYTGCTGCTGCTCCAGGACCATCCTCTGCCACACGTGCAGCTGCTTGTGGGGGGAACTTCAACTTCTGTATGTAAAACACAGCAGGAATCCCAGAAGTGCCAATGTGCAACCATCTCATCCAGTGCTCCACAGTAAAAAACTCTAAAGCACAATCTCTAATAAAGCCAAGAGTTTTCAGGGAGTCTAAAGGGTATCTATAACAAAGTCTCTGATACCAACTGAAAATATGGGACATTCTAGTTATGGACACGATGAAAATACTGCTTTGAAAATGAAACCAGCTTGTTTTGTGATGGGTACAGACAAAATACTGGAGGAAGCTTGCTGCTGTGCCTACAAAAAAYGACAGATAAACCTTAGGATGACAAATTACAGTTCAGCAGGTAAACAAGATTTATCCATATTTTTAGATGAAAGTGGTGCTTCTTAGGGTGGCTCAGCAACTACCATTATTTTTCACAATCTCCATGTATTTCAGAGGTTTCTGGAAAATGGCATGGGCTAATATATCTTGCATAACCTTTATTACCAGCACCTTATTCAGAAGGTACTAATTTTGCTCTATCCTGACATACAACATGCAAATCAGGGACCAGTTTTGTTCAGTTCATATTTTCCTAATTTTTTCACTTCTTGACTGAATTCAGAACTTCTTCTGCTCATTAATTTAAAAAGAGGGAAAATCAAATTCTGCATAGAGCTCAATCTCTAATATGCTGTGCTTTCTGCATGTTTCAAACACATTTTTTTTAAACAGCATTCTTTTTCAAACCTGTTTCACTGAGTTATCCTAACAGTTTGTGCTAATTCACAGCAGAGAAGCAGCTGGGAACAGTTCCTTTACTGCCTTACATAAATGTCCATTAAATGATGTCACATACTCTAATGACATGAATATATTAAATGTCCTTTCACTTGTAAAATGCAAAAAATCCACCCAACGTTTCCCCTGCCCTCCTCCTCCCAGATGTTTCCATTTCATCAGCAGGTAGCAGGCTGAAGCACAGAGCACACAACAAAGTGCATGTAGCAATTACATTTCAGGAGTTTTACCAATACAGAGATTTATGGCTGTCACTTGCYGCTGGAATCCTCCAACATCAAAGAGTGGAGTCAAAGCCTGAGTGACAGCCAAGGCAACAGCTGTATGGATAAAATATGGCTGKTTTAACACCTTCCCTCTTGATGGAAAGAAGGTCAAGGGATGTTGCTYTCACACTGTGGAGCTCTGGGTGAGTGGAAGTTCATCAGGAAAGCTKCAGAAAGGCAGTTTCTGAATATTCAATGTTAACTGTGCAAATCTGAGCTTCCCTTCACTGGCACTGTGAAGATTAAGCACTGGGAAAAGCTGCTGTCAGAGGTTCCTGCTCRCTGGGATTCCACATATCAAAACCAGGAGCTTTCTGGAACTCTGCAAACTCACTCCCAAATTCTCAGGCAAGGACACAGGATGGCAGATGAAAGACTGCTGACTGCTGTGCAGTTAAACCCTCTAATTTACTTAGCATATTCTCTGTCTGAGATCTCCTTGCAGCTGTTCATGGCAAATGATCCAAGGCAACATTCCCCTSCTCGAGACAAGCATGGCAAATTTGGACTAAGGAAACACTTTTAGGAAGAGGTGAAAAGAATCTGAACTCCAGAGAAAAAGATTAACACCTCCTAGTTCTGAAGCATTCAAAATGTATGCACTGATTTTGTAGTTTCTACAAAAGATAAAAGCTTGTGCATGAAACTTGAAATTATTAAGATTAAAGAGTGAAGRATTTATGCATTTCTTTTAGAAACAAGGGCAAATGTCAACCAGTGAATTTATACATGTTATTCTGTCCTTGCATTTGCATTACACTGTTACACTGAGTTCAAATTTACTTTGGGGAATAATATTTAATATASGTGAGTGCCTTTGTGAGGTGGGTGAACAATTACTGAATGTAGTCTAGAGGAAGAAGATTAACAGCATCTTTATAAAAAGGCCAAATTAAAGGAATATGAGAGTGGAGGGAATGGGGAAGTCATCTGGGAGCAYACCCTTTTTTTTTCAGTTCCTAATCAAAGGCTTGGGGACATCCCCATCTCCAGGATCAGTCARGGTGCACACAGCTCAGCACCAGCCTCCAACTAATCCTGCCAGTTAACAGCAATAAAACAAGAGATGAAACACAGTGTGCTGAATATYAGAGTCTGAAAATCTGCTTCAGGTAGCAACTGATGCTGATCATTTTATTTAAATGTAATTCCTAGGTATCTTATGAAGGAAGAGCTGTTATTGCCAGTGGCACCTGACAGGATGTGCATCATGTGCAGAGCCTTTGTACAGGATTTCTCCCTGCTCTTTCCCAGCCTGTCACTGTGATCCCAACGTGCCAAGCTGTCAGGGAGGTGGTGTCAGCTCTCCTGCTGTCCCTCCCCATGGTCCCTCTGCTGTGAGCTGGTACCAGGCATTCCTGGGACAATCCCCAGCTTGCCCTGGTGCTGCACAGCACCCTCACAAATATCCACAGCCTCAGAGCCTAAACCCACTCGTTTCTCATCCCCCCTCCCTCTGGGGACCCAGGGACCAGGGCTGGCTGACACAGTGCCACACAGCTTTGCAAAGAGGGCCTATGGACCTCTGCTTTGGACTACCAAGTGATAAAAGGGTCTAAAAAAAATTGAATTAACGGCCCTCCATCCCAAAGCCTCACTTTCTTCACTCCTGAATGGCTCTGGAATTTAGCAGAACCTTCTAATAATGTCCTTTGGCACAGTTTTCTGTCCAGGCAACAATGACCCTCTGTTCTCCAACCACACTGCTCCAGCTCCCTGAAATACTTCAGAACTGCTTTAATTCTACCACTAATCCTGGCTTATTTGCTTTGCCTCAGTTTTTATTAAATTGCCTTTCTTCTCAAGACTCCCACCTCTGCAGGGGAAGAGGACAGAGGACTCTCAGCCCATGGGTTATTTTGTTCTAAGTGAATTATTACCATCAGTTGAGAAGACACCTGTGAGCAGTAAACAGCTCAGAGGCTGACAGCCTGGACCTGCTCTCTGAACCAGCAGCTACCACAAAACTCAATTTAAAAGCAGTCACTCAGCCCAAATTAATTATATACAAGGCCAGGAGCAAAGAGCAGAATGATCTACTGGGATCTCCTGAAGGCCTGGCTGAACTGAAAAGCTACACTGGTAAATYTTCCCTGCCCTTGCCCTTTCCTCCTGACCAGCCATGACTGCCAGTGATGGAGAGCAATTTAACACCCAGCACCTGATCAGGGCCATGGTAAAGGGCTAAAGGAGAGGGAGAACACAGGCTTAGAGACACCAGGCCTTTACACGGTGCCTCAGCTGCCTGCTGCAAACATGACTCAGTATGTGCAGCAAACCCCTGCTCTCTTACAAAATTCACAAGGAGGAAGGAAAGGAGGTAGAGCTCCCACCACCACAACCTGCTTGCTCTGTGCCTGTCAGGCCACCTGGGAAGTCACTGGAAAAGTTTTGTGTTCACCTCTGGCACAGCCCTGTGCAAAYTGTAGGCACACATCTAAAACGATCTCATTATTGGCACCCATTTATTGACAGCAGACAGTTCAGTGCAGGTGTCAAATCTCAGTGCACCATTTGGCCTGGGGGAAAATACTGAGAGAGAGGCCTCTCACTCTGTAAAAGCTGCCAAGGAGAGGGACTGCWGGTGATCCATAAGTGTCTGCTTTGTTGTGTTCTCCTGTGCTAACTGCTCTCTGGCTTGGCAGATCATCTTTACTTCCCCCTCATTCAATTCACTTGCACTGGATTTATGTCTCCCTTTTCAGTAGCACGTTTCCCTCCAACTATCTTGCATCTTCATACTCAAYTTTTCTCCTCCCTTTTTCCTCTTCTCTCTCCTGCAGTCGAACTGGAACTGGCCTGGTATTTGCTGACATCAACACAGTGGATTTTAACTTGAACCCCACCAGTATCACTCACCCCTGGCTGCTACAAGAGAACACAAACCCATCTCCACATGTTTCTGCACTGGTAACAGCTGTTTGCTGGGCATTACCAACACAAACAGTATCACAGCAATCCACAGAATTACTAGGTTGGAGGAGACCTTCAAGATGATGGAGTCTTAGATCTGCTGTATTCAAATGCTCCCATGTATGGCTACACCACTGAGTTGCTCAAATGACACATGCAAAAGAGCACGTAGAATTTCACTGCTTTTACTGATATAAGACCTCACACTTTTTAAAATGCCATTGAGGGAAAATGCCTTTGAGGAAAAATGCCACAAACACATTCTGAGGCTAAATATTGCAGTTAAAAGTAAAGCAGGCTTAAAATAAAGAGCTGGCATTTGAAAGGGCTGCAAATAGGATTAGATGCACCAAGACTGTATAAACATTAATAAGTGGAGCTCCATTCAGAGCTGATGTACCAGTGAGTCACGTGAGGACCAGCACCAGCTCCTTTTCATTTGCAACCAGAAGGTCTGGAGGTTSAAAGAGGCAAAACAACTCAGCAGAAAGGTTCACTAGGACACAGATTAGGATCTTACACTTTCCAAAAAGTCTGTTTCTGTTGGCTGCAGCTCTGTCTGATCGCTGCTGAGCTCGAGTGCTCGCCCACCTGACATCTTCAGCACTCCAGAGATATAAAAAATGCAATTCTTTATTCAAGCTGCCTCTCAACCTGGCACATCCTAAGCACCAGGTTCCTGGGCTTGGCTATTTCTCCCTCCCAACCCACTCCCAGCCCCCAGTGGGGCTGAATGAAATGATAATCCTGTCCAACTGTGGCTGCATTTCAGAACCAGAGAGCATTTCTTCCTGCTGTGAGTGCTGGTGAATGTTCTCTGCAGTTCCCCCCTGGTGCTCTCTGGGGTGCTCCCTGTTGTACCCCACTTGTGTGAGGAGCYCCTGGCTCTGTGTGTGAGCTCCAGGGCCACTGGGAAAAGCCCTTGCTGCCTGAGAGCTTTGTCCTTGCTGTRCTGATGGACACTGCACAGTGCAGCCATTTGGGACACAGCTCTTGCCCCTCAGCACTACAAAAACAGAGATGGAAAAACAAAAAAAAGTTTCTTTTGTGTCTTGGGTTTGTTTGTCTGGGACTTTGGCTTTACTCATGACAGCCAACTAAAACCTGCAGTGAAGATCAAAAATCCCATTTGTGGTTTCAGTAAGGATTCAGCCTTAGAAAAAAAGAGCAGAAGTTTAGGACTTAAAAATTTAGGGGAAGTTTAGGAAAAGGTAAGTGTAGCCTGCAATGTGATGTGAAAAATGTGAAAAATGATAAGGGATGGTAGCAATACACCATCAAATCCCTTGCCAAAGTAAATGAAAACGTCACCCAGGCAGRTAACATCTGGATTTGTGCAACCTCCATTTAGTCAAAATCCTAATGTAAACAAGTCCACTGATAGCAGAAGGGTAGTTAAACATTCCACTGCCTTTGGATAATCGAAACCATCTTCCCTTCCACCTTCCCTAAAAAAATAACAAACCTTTCAAATATCAAACTCTAAGGAAGAAACTGACAGCTGTTGGAAGGATTCCATTAAAATTTCATTTCTTTTTCTGCTTYGCAAACATCTCTGCAAACAATTCTTTGTTTGTACAGAAACTGCAAGAGCTCTCAAATGACTTGTAAATAATGGCAATATATGGCACACTGATTACATATAATACAAACACTGTATTTTGATCTGGTTTATTAGACTGATGCAAGGCTATACAGTCTGCTGACTTTATAATGATATTATTAGTTTCAGGGATCTCAATATTGAAATAAAAAGTGAAAGGAAATGTGTTCTGAACTGTGTACCATGGAGTTCCTATGACATATGCACACCCTGTGTCAGAACTGCAGAAGCAGTTGGCAGCAGTCACTCACTCTGGGAACGGAGCAGTGCAGAATTCAGCCAGTCTCTAACAGATTTTACACAAAGGCTGTGGAGGATCAGTGCTTACACATCTTACACCAACCTAACTGTACCCTGAAACAGCCMCTCAGCCAGCTGCCACTGTACTGCATTCATCAGTTAGCACTGGAAATGCAGYTTGGACAGTAACCTGAAACATCTGCAACAGGCACCATCAAAGGCACTGAATACAGAACTGCATCAACAAAATMGTTTGGGGTTTTTTTCCCCAGGGCTAACAACTTCATATAGTTCTGGGGTAAATGTCACATCAGAAATGACTGTAATCAAACATGAATCACCTTTCATGCCTTTTGCTGCAGTGCATATGAAATGGAATAATCGAGTAGCTCAGCAGAACCCAAGCAATTTTTATGAAGAAAAGCTGAAGCTGATACAGCAGGTCAAAGTCAAAGGCTGAGGAACATAAAGGCGAGGAAGCACCAAGGAGTTACAAGGAAAAAAGAATTCCACTAAGTTCCATTGCAAAAAGGAAAATACCATCCATGTGTGCACCAGCAAATCCTAATGGCGACTAATTAAATAATATATTCTAAAAATTCTAAAATTCTGTTCTCCTGTAGCTAACAAAGCTAAAAAGCTCATTTTTAAAAATAGGTCAAGTCTCTCATCTCCATGCAACASTGACAGAAGAATTAAACTGGCTGATTTAAAAAGAAAGGGATTATCAGAACCCTTATTTCCACACAGTTATGCAGGMAAAAATCACCTCAAATGAAATTCAGCAGGACCATATTATGCTGAAAACACAAGTAAACCTGAAAAGCAACACAATGTGAAAAAAGGCTATAGCATTTCTAAAAAAATAAATCGAAGGGGAAACTGGATATTTAAAAAATTAAAATGTGCAATAGTGAAAAGGTTGCTCACCAGCAACTGTCTAGTTTATATGAAATATAAAGAAAATAAAAATGCTCTATGGTGCATGTGATGTTCATTGGTAACTTCATTTTTAGATGTACCTAATTCTGACTGAGAGATCAACTGGGCTCAGCTCTCAGGTACTGCAGAAGGTAAAACCGACGTGTGCATTCGTCCTCAGTTCCTGTTCACACAAGGAGGTGCTGGGGCTGTTAAACTCTGCACCTGCCCTACCTGAGCCAGCCAAGGACTCTCCTCCAGTGGCACTCACACAGTGACTGCCCTGTGCCCCTCCAGGGGCTCCCACTTCTGACAGTGCTCAGTGCCCTCTTTGGAGTGCACACTGTGGAAAATACACTTCCTAACTTCACCCAGGTTAAATGTTTCCAGCTTAGAGATGGAACACTCCAGAGCTGGAACTTCAGCTGCCACACTGGACACTCCTCCCCTCCCTCTGCAAAAATTTTCAGGGAAAAAACCCAACAAATTTATGCACCACAGAGCTCATTAATGTCTTTGTGACAGTCTCCACTAGTTGCAGTATTCCATTTCAGAAATAATGTATCTGCAAAGTATTTATCCTGTGTTCCACTTAAACCCCCTGAGCCATGGAAGGTAATCACAGGTACATCTGTTTCTGTCATATTTAAGTTCATAGCCTAATTCAATTGCAAATAATTAGCTATTTATCACCATGAAGTTCACATTACAAAATCCAAAAGGGTCAATATGATTCCAGCCATTTAACTAAAGGCAGAGGCCTTAAAAGGAGGAAAGGGGAGAAAAACAAMATAAACCCTAGTAATGAATCCCACAGTAAATCAAATACAATCAGTTCTGCTTGCCCATCATACCCCTGGACAAGCCAATTCCTTTGTTTTTCCTTACAGACTGACAGAATTTATTGCCATACGTATCATTTAAGTCCATCTTTCACTTTTATAGCCTGAAGAGGAGAATTATTCAGTGAAAGTAAGATGAGTACACAGCTCCTGTAATACTGCTGTGACCTCGCTTTCCCACACCTACTCTGGAGCATTACTATAAGTCACAAAGTTTTTTCACTTGCAAGGACATCTTAATTATCCCACCCATGACACGAATGTTTTTGGAAGATAAAGTCTGTAATTAACTTGTTGCCAAACAATATGTTTACTGTCCCTGAAGGTCAGCTCYGGCATAAAGACAATGTTGGGAGAGGAGCACTGTAACTGCCATCAAACATTAACCAGGTGGGCATCCTTTATSCACAGCAGCAGCACTGCAGGGCAGGAAAACGTTCTGAGCACCATGAAATGCCTGTGCTGAAATCAATGTGTGCTGCAGCACGTGAGGTAAGGAAAGTTATGATAAAGAAATACATGTTAAGCACTTCTGTGCTGTTGTGCCCAGCCTCTGACTCACATCCATCACCATCAATATTCTGTATTTTAACAGGAAACTTAACAAACACTTGGCCCTTCCTTTGCACTCTGCTTCCACTCAGAGACAGATGGAAGGAATGGAAGGCAAAGAAAAGCAGCTAAGAAAATCAGGGAGGAACAAAATCGTCTTTGCCCAAGCAGAGCCACTCCTTCATCCCACGCTCACAGCTCTCCTTGGTGTGGAGGAATAGGTAACAACTGAGAACTCCTGTTTGCCTCCAAGCATTGGACAATATGGGAACAGCTTGTGAAGAAATGGCATATGGAAGAACCTAAACATGGCAAACAGGCAAGAGTGAAAAAAGTAAACAGGAAAAAGAAAATTGGATGAGAAAATAGGAAAGATGAAAATGTTGTCTGTTCATATAAAAGGMAGGAAGGACTCAGCTACAGAAGGGAAAGTATTATGAATTTGGATAGGGAAAGAAAAAAGAAATATGGCATGCCAGAATCAGTGATTGTGAGACCTGCAGGAGGAGGGGGAGTCTGGAGCCATTCACATCCAGGTGTGGCCATTAACACTGCACTAACCAGTGAACAAAGGAGCTCTTCAGGCATATAGCAGCCCATTAAAGAAGATACTTTGAATTTGTACCTTTGATGCAAAACTAGTTGATTCAAGTCTGTGTTGTCTGAAAACCTCCTGTATGTCAACACTTAGATACTGGAATAGCTTGTCTGTGTTGAAACATGGACTATTTGCTGCTTTTCCACTGAGAATAGATTRGATTTCAAATTCCCCCRCTTAGTTACCAGAAGCCTTTCCATCAGCTGGAAACACTTTCCAATCCATCTTGCCAACTTCTGACCTATGCCAGTTACTTTTGGAAGGTGAAACCCATCAGGATGAGGCATGGATAAGCAATTCTCCACTGAGAGCATGTCAAACAGACATGCAGCCTCCCCTGAGCCAGAACACAGCAAATGTGCATTGCTCAAACAGGGACACCGGGAGCTGTGCATATGGAAGCAAACAACAAGAACTTCTGTCAGTCTGCACTCCTCCTGCAGCTCAGTGCAGGCATCACACATGCCATCCATTTTCTGAAACAAYGCTGCAGAGTGCTGCTTGTGCTGCCTCTACACCATCTCATTAAAGAGCAGAGCAAATTAAAGCAATTGAAAAAAAAGTYATTTGTTTCTGCAGCACAAAATGARGAGTCTGACTGCTAGGCAAAATAGCTGACATCCTGCTGCACTGCACACATTTGCCAAGCTATGCTATGAGAAGGGTTCAGCTGATCTCAGCCCTGGAACTCTCCACCCTCTTCCTTCACTTCCAGTGGTCCCCCTGAAGYGTGGCAGCTGCAGGCTGAGTGCCTAACTGAGCTCTCACCTCTGCATGTGAGATGCAAGAGCTGACTCTATGGATGGCTGAGAGCTCATGGCACCTGATGCCACAGCAGTGTTATTCTGGAATTATACCCAAGCCTTTCCTCACCTTCTTCCCATCATTACCCTTCAACATCTATCCATCATTTGTTCTTTGTTTTTTTAAAACAAGTCCAGCTCTGCTGTCTCTTGAATTTCCCAGCAGATTTCCTGACTTGTTGCTGGCAGGAAGGAAAGCTCCCTGCAGGCTGGGTGCACCCAGCAGAGAATACAGAGGCCTTGCTGCAGCAGGAGGGAGAAAATCAGAGCTGAAGTCRTTATCCCCTTCCCCTCTCCATCCTCTCTGTAAACTCTGACAGCATTCCCCTCTTATCTTCTTCAGCAGTGTCAAGCAAAATGAAAAGGTTAGACTTGAAGGCTTTTATGTGGCCTTTAGATTAGACAACCCATTAAAAAACCAACAAAAAAAAATCCCAAACCTTATACACTGCAAAGTATTTTTAAATCACAGAAACRCAAAGGTTCAAGGACTAAGGTTGCTACCTTAGCTGAATTACACCTGCTTTAATACTCCTTCACTAAGRAATACTTAATATCATGCTTCCCAAAGTGCCCATGGAAGCCAAGCACAGGACCAGAATTTTGCTACAGTACCCAGTAACTCCTTGCAGATGCAGATCCCCACACTTTGGAGCATCATGCCCCTTTACATTGTTCTTCATACAAAAAGGGATGCTAAAAATGAAAGATGTGAGTTCTCAGCTTCAACCTGCTCAGGGCTTTCCCTTTATTGTCTATATTTAGCATCTCCCTGTGGTATTGTCTTTCCCTCTTTCACAAACCCACACTTTTCCGCTGGAGCCACGTGGACAGTGGCACAGTGACAAGTACAGAATGCTGTGAAACCCTCCAGAAAGCTCAGTGTGACTCAGACTCACGGGGATCACAGGCCACCACTCAACTCCACTCACTGCAACAGCCACAGGTAAAGTTCCCCATGGGAAAAAAAAGGATGTTACTAAATATTGGCTGCAGTGCTATTGCCAGGACAGTGCACTGGATGATGGGATCAGCAGGGGTTTGTTAGCCCAGGCTGCAGCCAGCTGAATGCTGTAACTTTGAGAGTAGTTCACAAGTCTTTGCACAATATCAGCTTTTAAGCTTTCAGTCTTTTCAAGACAATTCCAGGGTAAAAATATATGGTGCCTTAGTGGTGCATCAACACCATCCATGATCAAAACAACTCGTTATCCAAGATTCATCTGTTTGTCTAGAAAATAAATGTCAGTACTGTCAGGAAAGGGAAAAGTTTATGATTAAACTCCAGCTATATCATCTCTCACAATATTTGCCTGAAGACAGCACAGATTCAGCAGTTGATTTTTCATCCACCTGTTTGAAATAGTATTGCAGAGCAGCCATACAGAAGAACWCTCATGCAGAAACACACACCTTTACAGTCAATGTTGTTACGTACAAACCATTCTGCAATTAGTGTAGATTTAGGGTAGAGAAGTAATTGCACAGAATGTGGCACAGGATCACTGCACTAAGCACAGAAAGCAATTTTGTTTAAACACACGCAGACATCAAGCCAAGGATCTGCACCAGCTCAGTGGAAAGGCAAAGTGCACTTCCCTGCTGTCCTACAGGACTGCTTCAAACACGAGAGAAGTTCCTGCATTTCCTCTGCAGGAGCTCTCCCCTGGAAGAGGAACAAGGAACACACCCAGTTTTCCAGCATGKGCAGGGTAATTAAACACCCCAAAGCACGACCCCCTGACAAACCCCCATCAGTGAGGATCACTGAGGGAGCCCAGGCTGAGTCACTGGGGATTCCTGACCTACATCACACTGCCAGTCACTGCTCCAGCCAGATAAAACAACAAACCTGCTAGGGCACAGCACACAGAGCACATTCCTGTCTCGTGAGTGAAGCTCTCCAGTGAGGAAAGGGCTGTACACCRCTGCAATCTCAGTTAACAATACCAATAATAAAACACTATACCTCTGAGTATTTTTGAACATGGCATTAAGTTATTTATTCAAAGTATCACATAACAGCACTAAAAGCAACAGGCTCTTTACTTTTCTCATGTACAAATGAGTTTTGCACGTAGATAGCTGGTGTCTTGCCATGTCATGACTGCAGAACGACAGCAGATACTTATCCACTCAGCCTTAATTAATTTACTCCCAAATGAATACTGCATTTAGAAGGAAATGTAATTTTATCCAGGAAAACCACTTCATACAAATGGGACAAACTGTTACCTCATCTGATTTGTATCTATTTTCTAATCACACAGAGACTTACTATAAAAGAATTCAAAATTATTCTAAAAATATGCAGCTGCCATTGCACATAAATATTCCATCTTCCTCTCTGGATAAAATCTTTCTGAGGAAAATAGCAGACTTGCTTAAGGCTTGCTTTCCTTACATTTCACATGGACATGCCTGAAACACTCATATCACTTTTCCATCAAACTTTACATCACCTGTGTGGAAATATGTACAAGTTCAACAAYGTTCTGCTGCTTGTGTTCTGCTATTTTGGTGTTTTAATTATGTAACTTCACATGGCAGAATGAAGTTAGGATTGAATCTCATAAATCATCACTTTAAGAAAATGCTTTCCCTTGAGGAGAGGTAACACAGGTCATCTGGGAGTCCCTGGCCTAGCTTCAAACCTTGTTAAACAATCTGAACTGTTTTCAGAAAGTCACTGGAGGATTCTGCCTTCTGAGGCACATAAGAAGCAAGTTTTATGTTAGCACTTTCTGTAAGTTTTTTCTATTTGTGGTGGAGGTTTTTAAAAAAATATATGGAGTCCAAACTAAGAAGTGAAATGCAATGTGAATTCAGTATCAATTCAGCAGTGCTGCCCGTGGGAGGAAGGCACAATGACACAGACTCAGGTGTGCAGCACAGCACAGAGCACAGCACAGAGCACAGCCAGGTGCAGCTGTGCCTCCCCAAAGGCTGCTCTGGAGGCACAGTGCATCACTGCCTCACAAACCACACCTGGCCCTGAGGCACACGACCACTCACAAAGGGGTGCTTTCTGGCTGAGAATGAGAAATCTGGGACCCTGCTGCTAGAGGCAAGTGGCACCTGAATCCCCCTGTGCTGTGCTGTGCTGCAGGAGATGCTCTCAGAAAGCAGCAGCAGGCAGTGCTCACCTGGGGTAATGAACCATCCTGCCTGTGCCTCCGGGGTCCTGAGCTGCCCTCCCCTCACCTGGCTGCATGTAACACACACTAAATTAATTTTCTCAGAGAGAGAAAAGAGAGAATCAATATTTACTCCAGGATCAAAATGCTTTTCGTCTAAAGAACTCAGCAGTCTAGAAAAACAAGGAGCAATCATTCTGTTCTCATGACAAACAAAAGCTTCCTCAGAAGCCAGCAGASTCTGGATGTTGACAATAACCTGGGAGCACTGTAGCATGCATAGTAATAAGATGGCATTTTGCTGCAGTGCATTGCTATCTTGTAGACTTCTGGGTTTGGATCTAAGCAGAAATATTAAAGAATCAAAATATAGTATTTTCCATTAAATAGTAGCATTAAAATAATTACAATCAATAAACACTTACTTCCACATCCCCCACATAAGCTTTATTTAACGTGTCCTAATTGAAATGCTGAGCCTATAAATAATGTCTAGTAAATCACCCAGTGATTCAAAATGCAAGGAATGTGAAGTTTAAGGGGTTTTTGAAACTATTATTTTACTGCAATTAAATTGGTAGTGCACCACGCTGCCACCAAAAATGTCACACCAAATTAACTTCCCTCTTATTAACCATGGCAGGTCAAATAATTTTAAAAAGTGAAGGTGCCTTGGTAATGAGACTKAACTCCAGGACACTAATTCACAATGACATGGGTTCCTCCATCCCRTATTACCTCACGTACTTCATAAAACATCCTTGCAGGGTCAAACCCTGATGTCATCTAGAAATGATTTTGATCCCTGTCTGTCTGAAGTGCACTGATGTTATTTCTAAGAGAACAGCCAGTTTGGAGCCTGTCACCCCAGCGTGGCCTGGCTGTGCTGCAGGAGGTGCCTGTGATCAGCTGCTGCACTGCAGGGACCTCAGTGGGGATGTCACTGGGCTAACACAGCCAGCTCCTGCTGCCCACCCCTGACTGCAGCCCGGTGTCCGAGATGTTTGTGTAGCAAAACACACACCAGACTTKGTAGGGCTTTGGAGGAACAAAAGAAAAAAACTTTGGATTTACCCTGAAATGGTAACTGGAGGATTTTGTGGAATTTTGTTTGGTGTCAGTAGCTCAGCAAGACCCTTTGACATGAAACAACTGCTGATTTGGCTCATGTTTCCTCCAAAAAGCACATGCAGTATAATTTAGGTGTTCGGATTTGAGGCAGGAGGAATGGAGCTAACATACATGTTTTATCCTGTGAAAAAGAAGAAACATAATCCAGTATTTCCATCTCCCTTGCCCAGTCACTCAGGCAAACTGTGTAATCCTCTCACACCTGCACATGAACATCTGCACTGTACCAGCTGATACTCTTCCTCAGAMTGAAYTRAATTAGATYACCTGCATGCCTCCRAGGCCCCTTCTTTACTACCAAAGAMTGMCACTTCTCCCTAGAGCAGGGGAGTTCACTTTAACACAGAGCAACTCCATGAGCTTTGAATAAAGCATATAAAATATTAAACTGTACTTTTCTATTTTCTGTGACATTTACATGGCTTAAGCAAACACTTAATTTATGTGCAACTAATAAATATTTTCTTGACAGTAAATATTTAAAGAGGGGTTTGATTCCAGGAGAAAAATTCTGCAGATCCATACTCACTATAAATGTTCAATTCTGATTTAACAGTCTTTTAATTATTTCTCTTTTAGCTTAAATGGAAGATCCGGTTTTGGTATCAAATGTCACTGAGACTGTCCRGGGTTTCTTTGCCCTGCCCAGAAAAAATAACAGTGATTTGGAGAAATATTTAGCAATTTCTCTTAGAACATACAGTCACCAATCCTTTCTCTAATATGCTGTCAAGATCAGCAAATCTGTTAAAGGAAAAAAATTAAACATTTCAATGTTGAACATAATTGTTACTTCAAAATGGCAGTCATCAGCATGGAAGGAGTTAATCCTCCCCACTCTTTCTGTAAGAGTAAAGAAGGCAAGGAACAGCTGTCACTCAGGTGATGAATACAAGCTGCCAGCCTTTTAAACAGCAGGTACAGCATTTGAGCTCGGAATTAATTAGCATTCAGAAAGCCCAAACACGGCTTGAGAACTCGGCAAGATGATTTTTGTCCCTTCCTGCAAATTAATACTGCTATTAAGATGAGCAAGGGCACAATGCAGATCGTAATTGTAGCCATTAAACAAAGTTTCACCAGTAATGACCTGGGGGCTCTTGCCAAGAATGCATCACGGCAAATAAAGCCTTGCTGCAAATAACAGACACACAGGAAGCCAGCTCCCCTTCTTCATGGCATTCCACAAAACCACACACAACATGGATTCCTGTGTCAATGCACAGAATGTTTTCTGCATACAAGCACAGGCTTCTCCAAAGTTCATGTTTTTTGAGGTTTCAATGGTGGCTTTGTGTCAGAAGCGTTCGGGCTGCTCCCATCCCAGAGCTGCTCCTAACACACACACACACACACACTGAAAGGGAGTTGACAAGGCYTCAGAGATTAGACTCAAAATGTCCTAAAAAACAAGGCCTCCCTCCATCAATGACTGCTGCAGCCCTGCATCAAAGTCCACACAATCCATGTGGAAAATCTTCCTCCTGTATTTATCATTTCCTTTAAACGATGAGCATATTTTATAAAGCACAAAAAATGATTGATACCAGAATTTAATGATGTTTAATAAGTGGCCATCTGTCAACAGTCAAGGAGTAAAAAAGAAGCACATTATTATTTCCCAAAAGACTAGAAATATTGATGCTAATTAAAAGGCACATTATCATTATCTCAGAGCAATGTCTAAACACTAATCAGACTTCACGTCCAGGGCAGGAGGACGAGGGGGAACTGTGGATATGAGTGCTCCCCAAATGGGTCACTGGGGTTGGAAGTCTCCTAACTGGATTTCTGACAGCATTTGGACTGGAACTTGGCAAGTAGCTGGTATCTCCTGACTGGCTGGGCAAGCAACCAAACCCCCATCTGATGTAGGGAAGATTACTCATTTTAAACTCAACTCTTYAGAAGAAACCTTTGGTTCATTTTGACAAAGRGCTGTAGAAGAAAAGAACYGTGCTAAACATGGCACTTCACTATTTATTATTGCCAGTTTTCCATCCACCTTATTTCACAACARAATAAAACCTGTGGTGCCCAAACACATGATTAACTGCACCAGACCTSACTGCAAAATACTCAGTACTTTTAGCTAGAAATGGCTCAGTGTCACTTGTACRTAAGGRCCTTATGTRTCAGACAGACAGAAGCCCACACAAAAAGGAGCAGAGCCCATGAACACGGTGTCTAAAGCACCTCTGAGTCTTTGGGCCTGCAGGAAAACCCTGCAGGGTTCAGGATGCTTCAGCTTCTCCTGCTGAGAGCTGTGGAGGGGGAAGGTACATGAAGGTASGTGATTCATGCTTGCCTGGAGCTCTCCCTTAACCATTAACAGTCCATTTATTACCTTTTAAAATGCAGGATTTATTGCCGTTTTCATTATTCATCTCGATCAGAACTTCTTTTAAGCAAGCAAACCCMTCCTAACCTCCAAATCCATGCTTCATGTTCTAGCTGAGGCCACCAGCAGCCTGTAACACACTTTTTGCCTGGGTATGTAAAAAGCTGACAAGGCTCTTGGCGTTTATTGCTTGCAGAGAGACACAGTTTTATAAGACACTGGCAAATGTTTTCCTGCCCTTGAGATATGAGAGATGTGTGAGCAAGATATGACTGATGCCACCTCCCACATGGTGTAAACTCTGTGTACAGTCCCAGGTTCAGCAGTGCTGACTGAGCCAGGCCCAGCAGCTCACCAGCTCCAGGCGGTTTTGTGTTGACAGAAGAACACAGGTGATGCACAATATTCCTGTGCTGCAGGTAAGCAAAGCACAGCAAACATGAAGTAAAAAGCACACTGGGAACAGGTGGAATGCAAGCAGGGATGGGAGAATCCCACTGAAAGCAYGGGAAGATGGCAAACTGGAAGTAGCCCAGGCTGGAGAAAGGCACAGCTACTCTGGCAGTCAGGGCACCAGTGCCATTCCTAACTGAGAGCAGGCATTTCTTCCCCACCCTATTTTTACTGGCTAACTTTTTCACCTATAATTGCCACTATCAAATTACCATCTCCACAGTGAAAAGCCACCTCTAGTCTTCCTCCTCAGGTCAAGGACCTCATTCATCACTGTCAAGTGAAGCATATTTCTATTTTTACTTGTCATTTTCAAACCATCACTTCACACAGGTGTGACCTCTGATCCTGACTTTCCTCCCTGCACTCCCCTTGCTATACTCTGATAGTCCTCCATTATCTCCTCCCTGAGAAATATTAAAAAATGGAAAGGAGATGTCCCTGGTTTTGATTACCCTGTTCCAATATAACTCCTTGATCTTCAGCATAAACACTTCAATCATTCTGGCATTTTCATTGACTCAAATTAAATGCAGAGCCAGTAATTATTTCACAATCCCCTTGCCCTTTCATACACAAGTCTTCTGCCTTATACAGTGACAAAGTATTACCTCCCAGACTCTCCAATGGATCAGATACTTCAGATCCATTTTGGATATGAACCTGGCATGAGGGGAGGCTTCAGTGAGGCTTACCCAGTACTAATTGTGAGCAATTACAGTGCTTTTCTGGTGTTGAGCTCCAGTGCTCAAACATGATGTGAGCCACAGAACCACACAATAGTTCCACTGATTAACAGCTTCCTGGGGCAATCCTGAACTTCAGCAAGAACTTCTACATCCTCTAAATGTAGATTCAGCAAAGCTGAAGCAAGAAGGGAAATTCACAGTACTGTTTACATGAATTGGAGACTGGACATTTACAGACACACAGAAATKAAAAAACCCATCAGTATCCAGCTTTACTTATGTTATTTACTTCCATATTCACCACATTTGTTTTAAACTGGCACCAAAATCTTTACTCTTGGTGCCTCCCAGGTTTGCCTTCTGCCTCTGTGCAATTGTTGTACATTGTATAGCTGTCAGAGCAGAAGTGGAATGCATGAAAAGCTGGGTAATTGTAAGCTGGGGCATATGGTACTGCAGAGAATATAGGGGTTAGTAGGAAGAAGGGGGTTTTGTTTGGATTTTTTCAACAGTCTGGATATGACTAAGCTTTTTCCGGTGRGCAAAGAAAATATCCTTTGTTTACCCATTTCTCCACAATTTGAAAAGTTGCTTCCCCACCACCTCCCCCTTATTTCTTTGGGGGGGTGTGGGGTAGGGAGAGAAGAAGGGCAGAATTTTAATTCTTATTCACATGACAAATAACAGACCTTCCTTGTGGTTTGTTTTTTATGCCCTAAGAAAATATGTTCTCCAACAGCATGCAGGACACTGAGATTGTCACCCAAAAAAGCACTGAAATGAGCCAAACTTGTCAGGCTTCACAGCTCACATGCACTGAAATGACCAGCACAGTTCTCTCTTCTCAAAGGTATTGCTTCAAGCTGATTGCTGACTCAAGACAAGAACACAACCCTGGTCACAGTGAGTTTCTGGGGATTTTCTCTGCAGCTGCAGGGTACAGAGGGTTTTCTGTTTGTTTTGCTTTTTTCTGCCCCTCGTTCATATGAAACCTCACATTCTGGAGTACAGTTTGGCAGCACCAGGCTGAAATCACTGCCAGTTTCCTGGGGTACAGAATCTCTGATAACACAAAGTCCTGACTATCTGCTTGATCAATAAATAATCAAAATTCTGTACGGCCACTGTCCTTAAAATATATGACTTGTTGTTTTTCTGTCTCAGTCGCAGCCAGTCCTTTCTGGCAGCAGCATTTCATCTGTAACAAGCCTGCCTGTGACACGTTATGTCCCAAGACATCTCTCAGCAAATCCCCGGTGCACGGCGCTGCTCACCAAGCACACAGGCTGCAAAAAGGAGCACAGAGACACAGCCTCTCTGCTCTAATGGGATCACAGTTCTGTGCTCTCCCATGCAAGCTGCTCATCAGAGGCCAGGCCAGGAGAGACAGCGTGCTGTCAGGGAAATCSTGGCTCACACACTGCATTGCTGGTGCACAAGCAGAGCAGAGCCTCGGTGATATTTGTATTCCTGAGTGGCTCCTCTGTCAGCTTGAATTATTGGTCACATGTTTATCACTGTCATGCTGCAAAGCTGATCCAGGTGATGTTTGCTTCACAGTCAGCAATTCTGAGCAGCGTTTATCCAGCTTTAAGGACTGCCATTGTATGACTCACTCCTTAGGACCTGCTCTTCCTTTTTGCCTCCCTTCTTCAATTTTACGCTTCTTCACTTTGCCCACCAGATCAAAAAGATCAAAACAGATCAAAAGAAAATAAACTGGATGTATCATTTTCAGCAGCAGCGAACTGTCAGAGGCTTCCCCTTGGTTCTGCAGGAAGAGCAGTGGGAATAAGCTCCATAAGAGCCATTAGTGGTCCCATTTCCCCAGAGCCTGGCCCTGTACCCACAGCAGCCTGAGCTCAGTGTGCAGGGGAGGGAGGGGACAGACTCCAGCTTGCTCTCCTGCTTCCCCTGGGAGAGGACAGCACCTCTCCAAAACGCTGTCACATGGCTGCCTTCTCCTACCGTGTCAGGGAAAGAGCTCCATTTTCATCTCACTGGCAAGGAAATGCAAAGTGCCCTCAAATTCACTGTACAGACCCTTGACACCTTGGGGGTTGTTCTTCCCTCTTATCTGGGGATTTAAACCAGTCCCCACAGCTCACTGCAATTCCCTGAAATGTGCTGTTAAGCCAAGAGTTTCAATTCMCTCAATGGCCCAAAGAGCTGCTAAAGCTGCTCTGGATGAGTGTTCAACTGCTAATAACTGAGAGATACCACAACAGCCATTAAATCAAAAACTGCAGAGGCTCTAGCTGCRTCTCCTGAGATGGCTGAGAAACAGTGTGCCTCTGTCTGTGTATACACATTCTCAAGGAGAAAGATGGAAAACACTGAAGTGGGGGTACTTCAAAAAGGATATATTCTGCTATTCCAAATTTGTTCTGCTCTTGGAGTGATCAGATGGGGCAGCAGAACAACAGMGCTCAGCCAGTGATGTGTCAGCTGACACACTGCACACTTCTGTACTCTTTCAGATTTAGCATCTCAGATCACCTCAACAAATACTAATGTAACTACTATTATATACTAGTKATAAATCTATAACTGGTATATAACATATAACAGTTACAGATTTACAGTATTMGTAGACTATATATACTAATACTATAAACATATAACTAGTATATATGATATACTATTTACCCTTAGCAATTTCTCAAACAATTCTATTATTTACTTTTTACAATAYTATTAATCATGTCTGATGTAGTTAGTTAATGTTACAACCAGTAATTGAAATACCCACTATTATGTTTATAATTTATTAAATTTCACCCTGGGCACTCTGAAGTGTTGGCACTGCCAAGTCTATATGGGATGAATATATTGAAGTAAATACTGTTGCAGGCACTTACGACAAATTTTCACACACCAGTCTATTAATGTTGTTTCCTACATATGAAACTCCCAAATGAACCAGAGGCATTCATTAATAATGTGCATTAATGGGCAGAAATTTCTTCACATGGACTCTATAAATCTTCAAACACTTGCAAGATAAATAGTTTGCTTTTGTGCAATAAGAAAAGACAAACTTTTTTGTGTTTGAWGAAACTCTTGGACCTAATTTTTTTTAGGAATGTATATCAGCACTCATACCAAGCACAGATGGGAATAAGTATGAATTTATTTTATGCTCTCTTTGCTGTGTTCACAGGAATATAAATTTGCATTTACTGTATTACTGTAACTTAATTTGTGAACCATTCATCTGGGGAAAAATGCAAGGAAGACCCATTTCTGAATGGATGTTAATTATCTAGGTAAAAACAATTAGGCCACAGCCACCCTACCTACCTTGTAATGAGATGAGAGCCTAAGAAGAAGAAGAAAAATAACAGGGAAAAGGAAGAAAGTAGGAAAAGAAAAGTAGGGCCACGTGAATGGATTTTTTTCAGCATGGCTGGTCAATCAGCAGTCAGCYAAACAACTCAAAAATTAAACAGGAAAAAGTTAACTCAGATTATTTACTAATTGTTCAAGAAGAGCACAACAGCAGTGAAACCACACAGTTCCTCCTCCCATCCAAGCAGAGAAGGCAGCATATGCTTTTATTTCAGGGCTATCCTTGTCTCCCTGAAAAATAACCCTGACTTGCCTGGTAATTGGGTTTCTGTGTCCACAGACAGTAACTGCCTGAATTCAGGCACAAGTTTAATTTTCTTCAGCGAAATATGAAAGTGAAAAGACCTGCTTAAAGCCACCTCATAAGTGAATCAGATCTGCTGGAGGAAAACAACAGTACAAAGAACAAACAGAAAAACTGCACCAATTCCTTGTAACTTYGGCTTCTCAAGGCACGTGGTCATCCAAGCAGGCCCCCCTGGGACCACACTGACGGCAACAAATGAACATTTTGTTGAAGTGTCRGTCACCAAGAGCTCAGCATTGAAAGGCGGGTCAGCGGCACTGGCAGCTGCTCACTGCYGACACTCCCTGCTTACACTGATGCCCTCAGTCGGGGGAACACCATTCTACTTTTCAACTGCTCTCCTAGAAGCTTACAGTTTAAACTTTTCAAAATCTATACTGAAAAATATTATAGTAAAACTTCTGGGGACAACTTCCATTGTTTCCTCCATCCTCTTCTCATTCAGAATCCTGGAGGTTAAAACCCCAAACTTTTCACTCCRAACACCAACCAGTGCCATTTTCACACCTTACTCTGTACTACTCATCATCATCCCTGTAAAGTGAAATGACAAAGAAAAGAAAACCACAAAGCCAAGTAAATACTTTTCTTGGTCTGAACTTAAAATGTCTGTCAATTTTTTTTTGGTCGTTTCAGATCCTTTCAGGATGAATAAACAACACTGAACTTTGCCAAAAAAAGTCTCCGTTTGTTATGAAGTGCAAAGAGCTCACAACAAAGACACTGCCGTTCTTCCTCTCTGCCATGTAAACACACATGATCAAGTTGCAGGTGATAAGCAGTAAAGAATAACAAAATCTGGTCTGCTTCACTGTGAGTGAACAAGTTATGCACATAATCCCTTTCCCAGATATTCTTCAGCACAATGTACAAGAATTTAAAAACGTGTTACCCATGACGGTTCTCTTAATACCTTTAATTAAAACACTACCAGAAGTTATCATGAAAAAGGATTGCTTTTTTTTAATACACTAAGCCCTCAAGCTCCTGTTATTTTACATTCTGGTAAAAAGGAAATGAATAATGAAGACACATTTTGGGATTTAACATAATCGTAAGATTCTCAGTTAAAGGGCAGGAAAATGGTTTCATTTTTAAACTTCCTTTTAACAGATACAAGCTCTATGTTCCTTTATTATTACAAACACTCTAATTTAAAATGTCATCCTTTTAGGCTGTGAACACTTGTTAACAAGCTGCATCTTTCCTCTGCCCCACTACAAACACAGGGTCCCACTGAATGAAAAGAAATTAGTTAATAATTGGCCCTATTGTGATTCCTTGTCCCCCACCCTTCTGGATTTCGCTCTGAATGCAGAATGCTAAATATCACCACGCTTTCCTGGGGATCAGCATGYTAACTTACAACAAAGCTATTTACTGTTTGCAAACTCTCCCACTCCCTTCTGACAAAGCATTTTATCATTTCCAGGATAAAAGCCGGGGCACAGCAAGACAAAGGCCAATTGACTCCAAGGCTGCTGCATGCCCCTGTGGAAAGGAGGCAGCTCCACCCACTAAGGGCATTCAGCATTTTAYGGGTTCAGAGCATCTCCCACTGATTCCAGTGGCAGCTGTAGGAACCATTGTTCCCCAGCCCCAGCTCCTCACGCTGGGAATGGGAATGTCAGCTGGAGCTGCCTGCCTCAGGTGAGGCTGCCAGCTCCTCCACCAAGGAGAGGACAGTGGCAGCTCCATCCTACTGCAGAGCACAGCTCACCTCTGCTGGCCACGAGGAAACAGGCATTTCCAGAGCCTCACTGGAACTCCGTATAACTTAGGCACATGTTTTACAAGAAAAAACCAGAATTACAGCCCCTTAAGAATTTTTAGACCCTTGCTCAAAGCATGAGTCCTCCTTCCTAATAAAAACAGCAACATCATCAACAAGAAGCCACCAGGAACTCTGGGATAACAAAGTCACTGTTCTAAAAGGATTTAATGAATGTAGGCCTTAAAAATCCTACCTTGGTAATACTGCAATGCCACTCCAAAGAGAGCTGGAGTGTAACTGTGCCACATGAAGACCCAGGTCTTACTTGCAGGAACAAAACCTGATCGAAGATGTAGCAGATCAGGTTAAATTTGGGATCTAACTACAGTTACAATGTAAGACAGATATTTTGCCCAATATCTCTGCCAGGTCATATCGACCTGGAGAAAGGAGTCTGCATAAGTGTGTATATCTGAGTGCATTACACATGCACCTCTTGGAGAAGGAGCAGCCATGCAGGATTGATGGCTACGGACAGTACTGCTAATGGCCTTTTTAATTGGCACTATGATGATTAATTGAGGCCTTCACAGAGCTCTGGGAGTGCTCATTACCACACAGCACGGTGTCCCAGCACACTGTGTGGGTGACCATGAGCACTTACCAGCCATCAAAGCATRAGACACTGGTAAGATAAATTCCACACAAATCTACAAACCCCAGAAATTGAAGCCTACTACCGAGGCARCTGGAAAATTCTGCTTCCTCCTTAATATATTATTTTAGCAGTGGCCATATGCTCCCGGAGAGCAGAAAAGGACTTGAGAAAGGTACTGAGAGCAGGCACTGTGTGTAATGAGGATTGAATACCTCATGTAGTATTTGTTGCCTTTGCAGAAGTTCACATTCACTCATGGCTACCCACAGGAAACTGCACTTACCCCCTCAGAACAGAGCCGAGCGCGTGGTTACTGCACACCTGCAGCTGCTGGAGGGAAGCAGGTGTGCTCAGGAATGGCCACCAGACACCTGAGCTGCACTGGAGCTGCACAGGGCCCTGCTGCTGCTGCTGCTGCTGCTGCTGGCACCCTGCCCTGGGACACGCTGAATGAAGGGCTGCTCCGTGCCCAAGGCAGGCCTGGCTGAGGGGCTGGCCCACTGCCGGCTCCCCGACAGCCACAGAACCAGGGCAGCACTGAGCGGGGCCGGGGGGAAGGCAGCAGGGACATTTCAGCGTCCTCCCTGTGGCTTTCCACAGCTCTGGCCATGGCGAGGAGTCCTGGTGGCAGCAGTGGAACATCCATCAGCAGCGTGCCCTGTGCCAGCCATGGCCCGGGCTCAGCAGCACAGGGACTGTCCCTCTGTCCGGCACTGCTGCAGCCTCCCCTGCAGGGCGTGTGCGAGTCTGAGCACGGCAATAAAAAACAGGCGTTCAGCAATTCCAAACACCCAAGGGAGGGTGGGGAAAGGCCTCGAAGGGAGGGTGTGTGGAGGAGAGACGGAGGGCACTCGGTCTGTTCACATGGAGGAGACTGAGGGGAGGCTTTAGCCCAGCTCCAACTTCCCCTCATGAGGGGAAAAGCAGGGTCACACACCGATCCCACCTCCACACACCGAGGTGACCAGAGACAGGGCCCAAGCACCGAGCCCGAGAGAGTTCCAGAAACGTCTGYACAATGCTCTCACACACACAGAAACACTGCTGGGGCTGTCCTGCAATCCTTGGGGATCCCTCCCCAGTCAGAATACTCTGTGATTTCCTCACGTCTGCCCTTGCAGCGTGCAGCCTCCGTCCGTGCCCTCACGGCCCTGCCCGGCTCCGGCTGGATCACGCACAGTCAYGGCCCATTCCCTCTGTACTGAGGGGTGTTCGCTGCCTCAGCCTGCCCGAGCCCACCGATGGCCCCAGTAAACAACAGAGARCCGTTCAGCCATTGAGAAAACTTCTGTAAATTATCTTGGATAACACTAACACTTACCATTCGTTCTGTGAATGAKTCAGGATTTTGTTGCACACTGACAAAGAACTCGTTCTCATTAGAATTCTGCAAAATCTTCTTACACAAATCTCCTGTCAGCTTCAATGCATTACAAATAATAAAGGTATGCTCAMAAGTGGGGACCAAAGCAAATTTTGTTTAGATTTAACAGATCCCACTTAGTGTGATGTTAATCGGACAGCAACAACTCACATCTTCCCCTGCCTCGCCAGTGGGATCTAATGGGACATTTGGCTGCATTTCCTTCACACCCCAGATCTGTGCAACACTGGCCACAGCACAGACTGAACCCTGCTCAGTGAAATGGGAGCAGCTGCCAAGAACACATTCCTCAAAAAAAAATTAAAATATATATATATATAAATAAAACCAAATAAATGTACTCTGCTGATGCCCTCAGGACTGTTTCCTCAGCTGGGCCCATACAGCCAAAGCCAGGCCAGAGCCCAGTCTGGGAGCAGGCACTGTTGCACACCCCAAGCAGGTGTGTGAAACACAGGCAAGTTTGGGAAATTGCTCGTAGTTGGAAGCCTTCTGTTAAAAACCCACACCTATTCTCTGAGGGATCTCCCTTCCCAATTGTATCTCCAGCTGATCTCCATCAAAGGATACAGTGCAAGAATTTCTTTGTCCAGTGCATTTTGTGAGCTAAGAACACGCAGTATCAAGGGAAAAAACCAAGCTGACCAAACATCTGCCTGGAATTTGGGCTTTTTCATGACTCCAGTAATGCTGGAGTAAACTGGCTTGGAAAGATTTCTGAATTTTGTAGTTCTGAGTGAGAATTCTATGAACCAGTGTAAAATGTGTTGGATCATTAGGAATTAGTTTAAGTTGTGGTTCCCTARAAGAGAAACTGCTGTAAATCAATCTTATTTTAAATACACATGAACAGCTTAAAATTGCATCGTATGCCATTGCTAACATGTAATAGCTTCCAACTCCAAAGTAGATTTAAGTGTTGCTACAGAGCTGAAGTTATCATTTGGAAACAGATGTTAAAGTGTCATGAAAAGCAATTATCTTACTGAATAAATGAACTTCTTTGTAGCACTTTAAAAAAATTAGACAGGCTAAATAATAAATGCCCTATTCAACATTTTCAGATGGTGTAAATAGCCACCATTATGAATCACAAATCATAACAAATTGCCATGTTTCTGGAAATGGATATTAATCTCCTTCAAACCTTGTGCTCATGACGCACAGCAAGCCTGCCCAATACAAACTCATGGAGAAAAAAAAGAAAATTTAAAAAAAAATCAGAAAAACTGACACACATCACATTTGTAAGAACAACTGAACTGGTGAATCACCAACCCCAGCCTTTCACCCAAGAGCACTGCTTCTACCAAAAAAAAAGAGGAAAAAAAAAATCTGTATTTTGAAGCACTTTAGATTTTTCTATGTTCTTTTTAAACTTCAAAATTCACCTATTTTGCTATTCTAAAGAAATGAGGGTTTTAACACTTTAACTGTGGTTAAACCAATCTTWAATTCAAGTTTGATTTAATGAGGAGTTTGCAAAAATACTGTGACACAAATAAACTCAGTATGCTCTCTTCCTTGGCCTCCAGTAGACRGAAAGTGGTATTTTCAAAATCCATTGATGTGACTCAAATCGTTTTGCCTCTAGAATTTTTATGGTTTCAGACATATCTGACACATCATTTTTGCTACCCTCTTGTTAACTCCCTCAAATCATTAGCAGCATTTCAGTGTACGGAGGAGAACACTAAATTAAAGAGTCGATTTCAGTTTCTAAGCCCCGGGGCAGAAAAGGTTGAGCACATCACAGAGAAAATGTATTTTGCTTCCAACTTGGATTGCCTGTGCTCTCATTACACCACCTCAGCTGCGGTGAGAGGCACAGGTCTATTAAGCTCTGAAGGGAGCTCGTTCTTCTGTCCTATCAGCTCAAGAAAGCCATTTCTGAGTGACCTGCTGGAGCTGGATGGAGAAGGCACTTGAAAACGCCCGGTGTGGGGCTGCAGGCAGAACGGCACTGAAGCGGGTGTGGCACAGCCGATATTTCTAACTCTGCCGGACAGAGCTTTYATTGCCTTTACAACCCCGAGATGAAAGGGGAAAACAGCTCTGCCTTGAGGGGGCAGGGGACTGCACACAGCGGGGTTTTTATGTTCCCCTGAGGGTTTCTGTGGGACTCACGGAGCCCACAGGATCACTGTGCGCTGTGGCAGCACATCCCGGGAAGGAGCTCAGCGCAGCGAGCAGCCCCTGTTCATGCACACCTCGCCAAATGGCCAAATGCAGCCCTGGGCTCTCTGGAAACCCTCAGCACTGGTGTGGCAGCTGCAGGGAKCACAGTGAGATCTGGCACAGCAGCGAAAGGAAAGGCACGGCCGGGCACCCGAGGCATCAGAGGCTCCTGACACACAGAGCAACCACGAGGGGATTTGCAGCAGCAGCACCAGCGTGCAACTGGTGCCGCTCCCGAGAGGTGAGGAGGAGCATTTGGCACAGAAAGCAAAAACCAACAGGAAAATTAAAGTGAATGCGTATCATTTTCACCCATTGTTTCTAAAGGTACAGATTTTGCTCCAAGAAAAAAAAAAACCAACAAACCCCATGTACCAAACCGACCAACTTCCTTCCCACTCCCATCTCTCTGCCCCTTCTCCAAAAGGAATGAATGATGAATGTAAAAATCCAATCAGTTCAGTTACATGAAGACAGGGACAGAGGATGAAGCCTTGAATATGATTAAACAACAACAATAATAATAATATGAATGCGTATCATTTTCACCCATTGTTTCTAAAGGTACAAAAAAAAAAAAAAGAAAAAAAAAAACCAACAAACCCCATGTACCAAACCGACCAACTTCCTTCCCACTCCCATCTCTCTGCCCCTTCTCCAAAAGGAATGAATGCAAAAATCCAATCAGTTCAGTTACATGAAGACAGGGACAGAGGATGAAGCCTTCGATATGATTAAACAACAACAACAACAATAATAACCACCCTCATCATCATCATCATCCCATATTTTAATGGCTGAAGATGCACTACCATCATTTCTTTGGGGACTGACACATTACAAGAGGGGCAGTGAAAGAAAGCTGCCCAAAATATTTCAAATTCGTTTCAAAAGACCCACTCAATGCACCCAGCTTTTCAAATTCCTGGCTTTTCATGAAGCATTTTCCAGTCTAACTTCTCTGAAGCAATAAATTCAATTTGAGAGGGAAGAAAGCTACAATTTTCTCTAACTGGAAAAGGCAAATCAATACTTCATAAGTATGGTATGCGTTAAGATAATTAATTTTCCACAATATGCTCAAATCTCAGCAGTGAAAAYAGTATAAAACCAAATTAATGACTAAATATTCTACATACTTAGAGCACGAAAACACTCTTTCATTCTTGTTAAATAGATGAAATGGCAACAGTTTCTATGGCTGTCAAACTGCAGCCAGTCTGAGCACCTTGAATTCTGAACCCTATGGATAGTATCATAATTGTCTTTTCTTAACCGTTTGTTAGAAGCTTCATATTGTATCAAAAACCTTTCTGAAGGGAAAGGCAACCTTTAAAGGTCTCATTCATTTGGGCTGTGCCTCATTTCTATTATTCCCAAAGCTCATGTAGATTTTATTCCTCTCATTCTTTGCAAGGTCATATTTCTCTATGTCATTTTACTTGTTACATCCTGGGCTTCAAGATCAGCAAACACAGCCTTAAATGCACTTCACCCTCACTCTTTAAAAAAAAAAAGTAAAGAAAAGCTTTAGAAAAGGCGATTTTGACATTGGCTGCCTGCAGTTTGACTCCCTACAGCTTCGCAGTGAGATCAAGAATAATACTTCACTTTATAATGCTCACCTCGAGATTGCATCAGTAATGAAACACTCCAAGCAGGGATCAGTTAGAGCAGCAAATGGCTTTAACATTTCCAGGGAGCAAAAGGAATTGAAACGTACCACACTTCACATTTGCAGAACAAAGAGGGGACTAAAAAACACAGAAATAAAACCCAACAACAACAAACAAAATCCTTCATGGTGGAATGTCTTGGAAGAGTGAATGTGYATGGCTGGAGGAGCTGCTGTGCTGCTGAAGGCACTAAGGTTCTGTTAACCACAGCTTAAAATCCACATTAAGTGCAAAATAAATTCTTACATATTTTCTCTYGAATATTTCAGCCAATTTCCACATGTTCATAAAAGCAAAGCCAGGACCAAAAAAGCTTTCCTGAAGGAAAGCAYTGCACTGCAAGGAATGCTTATTTTACAAATAATCTTCAAGGATTTCTTGAAGATTACTGTAAATTTATTCCCAAATTTCTAACACAGCATACAGGCATACGTAAGGAGTTCAAAAATATATGCAGCAAATGCACAAGCAGGAACAATAAAATAAAATCCAGCCATAAAGCCTGCCCCCCTCTGAGTGGGATTTCACAGGATCCCAACCGGAGGGAAGAAGGCAATAAAAGGGGATCTGTGGGTGTTCTCACTGTACACAGGAGTGTGTCAGGCACATCTCACTGTGTGATACCCAAGTTATTTCACTGGSATTTCACATCTCTGACATGTCACCCTCACAGACCAAGGATCTGATCTAATTTTGATCACTTGTGATAAGGTGCTTTTAGGCAGTGATGCAGGGACAGAATCCAGCACCAGCCTGCAGAGCAGGGAGAAATTGTTACCTGCATCTTTTCTGAGTCCAGGTTCTCCCTAACAGACACAGCCTTTCCACCCTTGCTTGAACCAAAGCAGAAACAGCCATTTGATTCTCAGTTTTTCACATTTTCTGAGTGCGATTTTATCCTAAGGGTGACAAGTTGAAGACAGCTCCTCCTATTTGAAGAYCTCCTGCACATGTCTCAGAATTCAGCCTGAGGCCAGAGAAGGAGATGGTGCTGAGCTGGTTAGCAAGGACAAAGCCTGACTCTGCCACTCTTGGAAGAACAGCCAGCTACAGACGAACACTTTTATTTGTGGACATGACACTGGATCAGAGCCACTGAGCCAAATGAAATGCAAAGGCTTCACTTGCACACTTGCATCCTCTTCACCAACTTCCCAGGAAGAACAGCCTGTGCTTTGCATGCAGGGAGCTGTCCCTAGGCTAAAGCAGGCTGCAGGGTGACACCCAAAGCATG
>CADDXX010000731.1:225082-298524 GCA_902810485.1 Alauda arvensis | reverse complement strand
CAACCAATGAATTTGAAAGAAAAACATCAGAATCACTTGAACTGGATCTTGACTGGTACACTTCAGTTCARTTTTGTCCCAGGCCTGAAGGACAACTCAAGCAAAGGGCCTGACCTGAGCCTTTCCAGTGTACAAATGAMAATCAGCAACTGCAGCAAGTGCTTCTCAAGAAAGCAGATTAAGAAAAGCCACAAACCCTCAGCCAAGCTCTGTGGGCAGAGCCCAATAAATTCCATCACGATGCATGGGGAGTAGTGAAAGCTGTGTTATTATTGGGAAAAGTGTAACTGTAATTTCCTAAAAGGCTCTGTCTGGTCTCTGGGCTTATCCTGGCTAGCCAAAGGGATTATTTTACCACTCCAAACAGTCCTCATTCATAGAATTAATTCCTGGTTTTGAAGAGGGTCAGGTACTTGAGTAGGGAAGGTTATCTCTGGGGTGGGAAGCAACAAGCCAGGATCACTTAACCTACAGAGCAGAGGTATCAGCACACACAGCCACTGCCAAATGCATGCTGCTGAAGGAWAATACTCACAACTGGAAATATTTACTGATAAGGACTGGGACCCTTCATTATTCAAATTCTAAACTGAACATTTTTGGACAGCTGGAGTTTTTGCTCCACCTTTTACTCTGAATTTTCAGAAAGACAAATTATTAACAAACTTTCTGAAAAACTCTCAGAATTCACKGAGTCACTGGAAGGAATCTTTTTAAGAATAATTAAAAAAAAAAAAAGGCATGAAACTTGAACTGAGAGTTTGGGCTGCAATTATCCTCTTGAAACTCAATTGCAGTGGCATCCCACCTCAAAGAGGAGCAAATCACAGCACGATTGTGTGACTGAAACCCATCTGCCATCAATCCACATAACTGCCTGATCCTTCACTTGGACCTGTTCATCTTGTCAAGCAAAGAAAAATCTCATAATCACTCCTAGCACCCCGGAGCCCTTCCAATTYTCAAAGTAATATTCCAAACAGCTCAAGTAGAGCACAGGAACAGAGAACTCGGCAGCCAACCCACTGTCCTGTTATGAAAGAGCACAACTTTGGATGAGAGAGGCCATAAATTTACAAAATCCTTTTGAGGCCATCCAYACCACAAAATGAAACTCAAATGACTACTTCTCCCACCTGTTTCTTACAGGTTTGTTTTTGTTAAAAACATCTATTGAGTATTCCTTTAGTGTGCACAAGATCCAAGGGCATGGCTGGAAGCAGATCCTGCTGTGCCTGTGTGCACACAGGTACASGAGTGCAAAGGTGTTCCTGCAGTGGGGATACACCTGATTTCCTACTGACCAACCCCAGCAGCAGCAGCACAGGAAGGAAACCATACCCTATTATTATGCTGTGCAAGCAATATATTTTCACTTTAAAGGAAAATCTGGGCAATAAATGATAACTGATTGGAATCTGATACACCTATTATTAAATATATGTATTTCTAATACCTCATAATAATTAATAATTACTCATATAATTTTAATACCGTTTGTAAATTAAACTGACATACAATTAATAAGATGTAAAAACATTTYTGAATATTAAGTTGCCCATTTGCAAGCATCCTAGTCTCCTAGAAACCTGCATTTCATTCTTGTTAGGATGCAGTAAATCTGGCTCAGAGATTTACACCAAGTCTGGAAAAGGAGGTGAAGGAGACACAGTGGGGAAATGAAAGCTGATCATCCCTGTGGTCCTCAGAGGAAGTCACAGCATTTTCCCACTGAGTAACACTGAAAGCACAAGTTATCTTCATCCAAATAATTCAGCCTGTGCTTAGTCCTTAACACAGGAGCCATTTCAGTGCCATGTGGTAAATAATKACACTTCACCTTCATTAGCAGTGCCAAACTCTACATTATGCCCTGAATCGAGGCTCTTGCAAGCACATGGATTTGAATCACATCCTCCAAACCAGTTCTCACCATTCACTTTTCTCTTAGCAAAATCAAAGACAAGGACTCAGTTCAAATACCTGGAAGGCAATGTTTCAACTTGCTTTTATAGTTAAATTAAAAGCATGCATGATGTTTTTATGGCATGATGCTAAATCTAAGTCTGTCCACCATAAAACAAGAATGACACTAGTATTACACAGCTGTGGTATCTCTCMAAAAAATGACTGTTTAAAATGAGTTGTCTCAACTTTTAAAAAGAGAAGTCTTTTTCACTATTTCCCAGCTGAGCTATGAAATGAACCGTACCAAACCTTGCAGGTACTCATTTAGCAAGAACATAATTCTGTTTTTAAATGTGTGTGCAAAAGGCTCCCTAGTCCAGTTTATACTGAAGCTTTACCCACATAATCACATCAGTAATGCAAACGTGTCCTGACTGGAGACAAGCCCTCATTAGATTATGCTGCTTTAGAACAAATTCCTCACAGGTCCTAATGAAACTCTTGCCATCCAGCAAAGGAAGGAGATTAAGTAAACAGTGCTGTAGCATGACACCATGTGGTAAAATGCCATGGGAAGGGTTTAATTGCAGGGGCTTGCACTAAACGCCGAGCTCTGAGCGAGCTGATCAGAATCCAAAGTGATGGGAGAAGAAACAGAGCACTCTGCAGTATTTCTGCACTGTACATCTCATTACTTGTGGATGGAAGCTAATGAAGTCCAGAACACACTCAGCAAAGCAGGAAGCCTGACAGAGTGYCTGCCTACGTGTGCTTGTCATTTCTGAACCCACACAAAACTCACATCCCAAGGCTGCACACCGTGCATGTGAGGCASGTCATGAGCCTGTATTTTCACAGCTGCTGCCCTTCAGATCTCCTGTTTGCATATGCAAATGTTGGGAGGCTGATGTGAGGAAAACCTGCACCCAAATAAACAAACCCTGGCTGAGCCCTGCTCACAGGCAGGGTTTGGGTGTGCAAGTTCTCCTGGCCATCAGCAATGGGACTCTCTGTGTGTCCTGGCACAGGACAGACAGCTGATGCCTCCACATCCTGCTCTCCATGCACAGCTCTGTGCTGGCACACTGAAGCTCCCATGTGGAATTCCCCATAGAGCCTGGATAACCTGGTCCCACTTCCCAAAGTGACACAGATGCCAAGAGRTCCCTCAACCCTATGAGCTCCAATCACTCCGTACTTTCAAATATCTGCACATTTTCTATGTCAGAAAAGAAGAACCTTCTCATTTTCAAGTCATTTGAGCAGGACGTGTGCAAGTGTCCCCAAAGGCCTGAGGACAGAGCACCCCTGCCCTGCTGAGCTGAGTTTGCAATGCTGGGCTGCTCCAGCTGCTCTCCACCTGCCCAGATGTGGCTGAGTTACCTCCGAGGAGCAAGGCTTGGGCTGAGCTCTGTTTATTCCTGAGCATACCCTGGGAAAACAGAACATGCTGAAAGCTAAACAATTAGCCTTCCAAGAAAAATGGTGCAGCCCAGACAGATATTAAAGTGCAGCTTCTGATCTGCCAGTGAMGGGGGCTGCAGCTGCAAGTCACTGCACTGAAGTGAAAATAGATTAACTGCATACATAAACTGAGCAGGGGATTTGTGGGATCTGTAATCCTGGTATTCAGCTCTTCCCTTGTGCTCAGCAGAGATGTCTGAATCTGTTTCAGGCATGTCACACAGCTATTTTCAGCTGGCTCCTCTAATACTGGAGATTTTAAARAATATCTTTACAGCAATATTCAGTAGGCTCTCTGGGGCCTTCCAGAGAAAGCAAAACTGTCCATACAATAAAAATAGTTTTATAATAAAAACCTATTTTCTTGAAGCACGATTTTATGAAGCACAGTATTAACTCTTGGAAAATTATAACCTAGGCTGCTGCTATTGCGTTAGAATGCAATTTATTAATATGTAGGAAATGAAGTTTATATTGCTAAATGATTATTTGACAGTTTAAATGCAAAATCGGCATTTGGGTTAGATTTTAATACTTTTGATTTCAAAGCCTGTGTATTTGTAAGACCAAAAACTGCATTTGTAACTGCAATCTCTAGATTTTTCTTACACAGTCACCTTTCAGTAATATTATGTTCCAATTCCAAAAGCAGCAGATAAAAATATGCATGAGAAGTTTCAAATGTGAAGAAATAAGGAATAATGACATTACCACGAGGAGGTGACAGTTTTGAAAGCATCTTTGTGACGTTATTTTGGTGTCACTTCCAGCTCACCGTCAAGAGAGGGAGCATCACTGCCAACGAGGGMATTTTCAAACACATCCCAGGAGATCTCACACCTGCCTGTCTGCTAAAAACCTGCACCCCACAGGACCTCGGGCAGGTCCRTTACCTAACATCAATGCTGTTCTGGCAATAATTAGGAATCCATTCAGGAAATTAAACAGAGGTAAAATTTAGCTGTCTAAACTTTGCATTGAAGCACGAGCCCAATGCTTCCAGAAGACAGAGATACCTGAATTATCAGCAAGTGATCTGACTGAGGAATRAATCTGCCATTCTCTTGGGTTTTCTCTAAGTGTACASAARAACTTCTKTAAGCCAACTGCCTTTGCTTCACCATCACACTTGAGTATTCATTTTGTTACACAGAACAACAATTTTCTGATTTARAAAAGAACTGATCCCAGTGATTCCCAAATTAGGACTGATTTCAAGTGTGGTAAAATAMATTGTCACTTGGGTTTAGAAATAACAGAAGGTGCATCTTTCTAACTAGACTTGAGGCATGTCTTTTTCTCCCCTTGATCTGAGTTGTTTCAAAGTTATCCCACCTGTATCCTCCAGGGAAAGCCAAGCCTCACATTATTCTCTGCAAAGCTCAGAGGGCATTTGGATCAATACCTCAGAGTATTAGTCTGCTTTTCAGTGCCAGCTTTTATCCTTCAACATGCTTCCTTTTAAAATTCTTCTTTTATTTTCCCCTTCACCCTGTTTTACTGCCTCCAAACTGCCATTCTTGGTCARTGCTTGCCTCCACTCTGCCATACCTCCAACCTTTATCATACATTTTATGGCCTGGTTGCACACATCTCAGGATTGGCCAATTCTGAAGAGAAATTCTCTTCCCATGGTTTTGTGAATGCAAATGTAGGATTATTCTAATTCTTCCATTTTCTGTTTGCCACCTCCAGCTGTTCACACTGAACTGCAGTAGTGAATGCTATCTGATCTTTGCTTTTTAGAATTTTTGCCTTCTCCACTTAAAAATGCAGTTTTTCTGTTTGTCTGGCATATCTGTAGTGTCTCCAGCTTTGTGCAAGTGGAGGAGATGAAGATGGGAAGAGGAGAGGGGGAAGGTTTGAGCACTCTCWGATGTCTGCCTGCACCAAGTGAGAGCAAACTGGAACTCCTGGCTCACGAACCCCCTGCTCCCCAGCACTAAACCCACCAGTGTCTGTGCAAACAGACTGAGCCTTGGCTCAGAAAGGCTGCATTCCAACAGTACTGGACATTTGGGAAACTTTGCACATCAGCAAATACTTCAACAGCCAAATGTAAACACATGGGATGGGGATATTTTGGGCAAGTGTGCAATGATCCCAAGTGGAAAACTTCACACCTTTCCCAAGCCCTGCTGGAGCCTTCCAGCTCAACAAGGTTACTTCTTCCAACAACACTTTTGCATACATTCAAAAAATAGCTACTGACCTCCTTTGAGTACAGCTTTCAGAATATGAACTTCTTAAAATATCCACTACCAAACACTGAGACATGCCTAGCTGTTTCARTATTCTGTCCTTGCACACCAGTGGAGATCAGAACTGCAGTGCAGTTTCAGGGAACTGTTCTGATATTCCAGCCATGGACATTTTTTCTGGGGAGGCTTTTTTCTCTGCTTGGGTAGGTTACAGGTAAAGAGCCATGGGAGCCATGTGTTTGTGGATGTTTGAATAATGGCCCAAAGGTAAGTCTCTACAGGCCTCTCTCCAGGAAGATAAATTCATTTTATTTTAATTGAAAACTTGATTTCCTAAGAAATTGATGAAATGGATCCCACTTCCTACCATGCCCTTCCAGACACAATTACACATTCTTCAGTAGCAAACTGATCCTTCCAGAGCTGACATTAGTCCAGATGTAAGTCCAACTGAAAATTACATCTAAATGAGTCACAGTGGAAACTAATTGGAGGAGTTTGTTTTGCTTACCAAAATCTTTTCTTAGCGTGAATGTGCTATCCTTCTTTAGCCTGTTGAAAATATTGCAGCGTTCCTGGAAGTTGGGATCAAACTCAGGGCCACACTCTCATGTTTCTCTCCCCTTTAGTCTAACCACTCTTTCATTCAGGACATTCCTGTGCAGCTCTGCCAAGGACACTCTCAGGGTAACAAAGGGTAAACTTCAGATCCTTTTTTATGTTATGATCAGAATATGACAGCATCTGTCTYCTCCTTCCCACCAGTGCCAGGCCTGCAAAAGTCACAGTCCCTGAGGTCTTGGGCCAAACTCTCCTGCAGGACCAGGAACAGGGGGTAACAGTGGGAATATGTGGGAACTGTCTCTYTGTACCTGGAACCAAAGCACTGCTCCCAGGGGGACACTTACATAAATCAAATTAGTCCTGTTTCCARATATTGAGCTCTCTTACATCTCACCTTCATCAAGCAATGTGAGCACAATTTGGAATATGTTTTAAGTTAAGAATGAAGGAATAAGAGAAGGAAAAGTAACTGGAAACTTAAAGTGACGGGAAAAAAGGATTGCACCATTATTGGAAARGGGCACTGTGCTTTACTTGTTACCAGAGAAACAGCATCTGTTTGCCTTTATTCCTTGAAGATCTATATAACATAGGCCACACAATGAAACCATTTCTGAAGGTGAATGCTAATAAACTGCCTAAGCTATTGTCCTCCCAAGCCTAAATTAAAACTTGCCATATTTACAGATTTTCCTTTCTTGTTTTCCCTCCATACACATGAAAAGTCATTTGGAGTCAAGTTCYGAGCACCTGATGAGAATGCAGACTTTGAATCTATTGATGTGACACTCCAAGCTGATCTTCTCTTGGTTCACCACTGGCTCTGAGGGAAGCCAGCAAAGCTCCCCAGCTCTGGCTCTTAGCAACACTATCATGTCTTTATAGCATATTTYCGACTGAATTAATTTTTAATTGTTAAAATAAATTACTGCAGCTACCTAAGAAAAAGTGCAGTTGATTTTTCACTTTATTAGGATAAGCCATGCTGACATCCTTACTGCTGTTCTCTGGTTACCTTGCATTGGGTCTGGCTTGTGAAAGGGAAAAAGATCCGATTAGGAAGTGCCCTAATCCAATCATCCAAACAGCCAGAGGCTGAACAGAGAGGCTGCAACAGAGAGGCTGGAACAGAGAGGCTGGAAAAGAGAGACTGGAACAGAGAGGCTGGAACAGGGAGGTTGGAACAGGGAGACTGGAACAGAGAGACTGGAACAGGGAGACTGGCCCTGCATCCATCACGAGTCCTGTCAAACTCCCTCCAGTGGTACAAGGCACCCCAAGAGCCACACACTCTCCCAGCAGTTCAGACCTAGGGTTTTTCTCAAGTCACTAACAGCTTTTTGGTTCCTCAGCCCCTGATGCCAAGCTGCCAGAGCCCCTGAGAAWGCCTGCAGCCATGGGRTTTGGGCAGCAGGGCAGGAGGCAGCAGCAGCTCCATCACTGCTGCTCCCAGCAGTGTGTGCTGAGCTTGGGCAGCTGATGGCAGCTGATGGCACTGCAGGCAGCCCTGCACTCCCCAGGCAGCCCTGCACTCCCCAGGCAGCCCTGCAGCCCCCAGCAGCCCTGCACTCCCCAGGCAGCCCTGCAGCCCCCAGGGCTGATCTCTGGACAGCAGCACTCAGGTGAACACTCAGGTGCTGCTGTGAAGCTCAGCAGTGGCCCTGCAGCTCACTCCTGCCCTGCCCTTTCCCCCTGCAGAGGTACCAGTGCCCATGAAGGCAGACTGGATTTCACAGGGAAGGTCCCAGAGGTGACAGGCAGCTCATTAATTCCCTGTGCTGCAGGARGTGCTGCAAACGCACACTGAAACTATTTACAGCCACCAAATAATTATATCACAAGAAGCCACTGCACACTYCACATTCACTACTGCTAAAATCTAGCTATGTAATCTGCTGAGAGAATTAATGAAGAAAAAAGGAGGAGACTGGCAATTTATTAAGAAATGCTAATCAACCTGTTTTTGAAGTGTCCCTCATTTGCATTACAAACATTATTATGAAAATTCAGCATTATGCCTGTCTGTGCTGCATTGTACTGCTCTACTGAACATCAAAAATATTCACTTCCTTAGAGCAGGGAAAAAAAGGGAATGAAAAACTCATGATCAAAGATAACTTCAATTACTTGCTAATTTCACCTTAATTCCACTCCTGGGATAATAAGCCTTCCTCCTAAGTTCCTTCCCTGTAACAAATTCTGATATATGCTTATAGGCCCCTAAATATATTCCCACAAGAAGTACATGAATAAATATGCATTGGTGTCATTTACATAGCCTTCACCACAAGCATGGCAGGCCTGTTCAGAAAAAACCCACTACAGTTTACTATGTGAAAAACTCATTAAACTCCCTTTTGAATACAGGAATGAAACTTATTTTTCATGTATTAGACACACTTTCATTGGTCTTCTATCCAAAAGCATTATGAGGGATGCTCAGAGACACTTTTATTCTCTAGTAAAAATAAAATACCAGCACAGAAAAATCAGAAGTGAATAATTTTGATCATGTTTCAAAACTTCATACACTCATTCCTGAATAAACCACTTCTCTTCCTGTTGCATAGATAAGTTGATATGAAGAAAAGCAAAGTAATTTCTAAGTTGGTTCATCTATCAAAAAACTTTCCACGATTTATTGCTGAATATACTTTCTTCCCTTTTCACTGAAATTTTAACTGCAAAGACTCAGGGAAACACACCTGACTCACCAATCAATACTATGAACAGGTAGAAAATGAAGAATTTATTAAACCTTAAAAAGKCACCAGAATGGTAACATCTCAATTACTAATTCTGGTCCATCACCTGCCTATGAAATAAATTTCTTGAAAATGCTTCTCTTTTGAAGAACTGGTGAGCTCTGAAGAGAAAAAAAATTGATACTGGAAAATTCTTGACCAGCTCTGCCTAAAATCCCAGAGTTATATAACAGAATTCTCAGTGAGGCTAGAAAAAACTCAGACTGGAAGAAGTTTTTAGAAGAATACTTGACTAGTAATACAATATATCTTCTCTGGCTATGACTGAATTGAATTCAGCAGTTTTCACTGACAGTATTTAGATATGGCAGAGCTCAGAGCTGTTGGAGAAGCTGCTCCTTTGTGCTTCCCCATTTGTATTGTTGAGGACTGTGRTTTAGGACAGACACTTGGAAGCACTCTGACTTTCCCTCCAAGTGACAATACTGGCTCTCCCAGTGGGCACATCCTCTTTTACTGGGGTGCCTGACAATCTTCACTGCCACAGAATTTTCTCTTCCAAGGTTCAGCAGCTGCAGCAGCCCTTAATTAAGCCTCTTCTGATCATATTTTTACTGCACAGCAATCTAATGACTACTGGGAAAGCAAAATATATTAAATGGCAGAGTTATTAGGAAAAAAAAATAGAGGAGAAAACCAAGCATGGGTAGGTACAGACAAAATCACTGCTCAGATGCTTTTTAAATAAGCACCTGGAAGCAGATTTGTCAAATCAAAGGAACAAATCACATTTGTGGATGTAACCTTCTGGGAGCTATTTTTTTGTGTTTGTTTTTTTCTTTTTGCTACTTCACCACATTTGCTGTATCAATTATCTTGGCTTTCAATTCAGATTGAGTTTCTCTTTTAATCAATACTTTAAACCAAAGGCTTGATCCAAAGCCAACAGGGACCAGTGAAAAGTTTCTTTGACTTCAGTAGAGTGCAAGCACCAAAATTACATGAAGAAACTAATCTTCACTGTAGAGGCACTATTTGTGAAACAAAGCATAAAATACTTGAAATTACAGCTTTTTAATCATGCTTCAATACCACTTTCATCACACAGACATTTGCTCTGGGACTCTGGCTTCATACTCCCAAATTCAGACAGAAGCTCTCATTTTTGTCTGATTTGCCCATCAGTGTAAACAGAAAAACATACATTATAGCAACTATATTAAAACTATTCCACAGCCCTCCAAAAGACAAGTCTCAATTTAAACCTCCATTTCTTACAGTCTGSGTTTCAATCAGGATACCTGGAGCTAGTAATTAAACTCCACAGAAATTGTAGAAAGGGAACACTGGAATAAAATCAATAAAGAAACCTTTTAGAAGAATATACCTCTGAAACAAATGGCTGCAGAATTCATTCYATTAAATGGTACCTGAAGGAGGGAAGAGCTGAAGGCAGTCCTTAGCACAAATGCTCAGATGCCACACAACAGCTCCYTAACACTTGGCAGATGCAATTTCATTGTGGGGGATCTACTGCCTTTTAAATGACAAAAAAACCCCCAGCGAGACAAAGCTGAGGTTTAGTGAAAACGTGGCATTAACTCTCCTTCAGCCCCGCAGTAACCACCTGTGATGGATGCTGAGGTTGAAACGAGATGACTTCCCTGTCCYGTGTGCCCAGCAAAGTCCCATCACATTGKCATTCAGSGCTCCAACACATGGCAACTGCTGCCTCGTTTCATTCTTTTTTAATTCCAAAAATAACTCTTCAAATGCTAATTTCAGGGTGGTACCTGSAAGTTGTGTGAAGCTGCACGGAGCCAGGGTAAGTATTCACCCCATTTATCATCCCTTTGTTTCTTGCTTGACAGGGATGATAGCCTAATTTTTCCTCTGCATTAACAGAACATTCACGTCACATCAAATCCTGAAGTCATTAGTTAGCATATTCACCAAATCCACATTAATAAAGCAATAACTTGATCACTGGCTTTTCAAGTGCCAATTCTAAATAGGAAGGAAAGAAAAAATCAGGTGCTGTTTAAACAGCACCATCATTACTCTAATTGATACCTTGGAGTGAACAGCAGAGAAGGGGGACTGAGYGAGCACTGAGCTCCCACACAGCCCCAGCTGGGGCCAGTCTGTCCCCCAGAGCCCGAGGCACCAGGGCACMGAGCACAACTGCTCCCACTGATTCAGCTTCCAAATGCCAAACCATCACACTCCCTCCCTCGCTGGGGGAGAGCTACACAGAACAGCATCATTAGAGAACCACCTCTGAACAGAGCTGCTGCTAAAAATAACAGCACCTACAGCACCCTTGTGTGCTCTGCAGGGCTGGGTCTGCTTCAGACACAAAACCCTGTGAGAATGTGAGCTATGTCAAACTCAGGCCCAGAGCCTCTGAGGCAGGGACAGGGAAGGAGCTGGGGTTAACAGGCTCCACCACACGCCCTGGAAGTCCAAGGATTGCAGCAAAGGTCTAAATCTTGAGAGCTTAAATCCCTTYTCTAGTAATCTCTCATGGGGGCTTTTGATTAAGCCTGCAACTCCTGACAGGCTCTGGATCTGAAGCAAACATTTCTCCAGGTTCTGTCAGGGGCAGTGTGGAGTGCAGAGCAAACACAYTGTCATCTGAAGTTTGCTAGCAGTGGGGAGAGATGAAATAACCCCAGAAGGCAGAGAGCATTTTTCACAGAACAGCCTGGCTGTACCTCCTGTCTGCTGAGTGACCTGGGACACTTCTTCACCTCAGTGCCGTGTCATTAGTGCATTTTAAATGGCACAGACTCATTCAAAGGCACTGTCGATTCATCTCCTTAAAACTTACAAATATTTGGAATATTTTATCAGTACAAAAATGAATAGAGAGACCCAGATTTACTTTAAAACATCCTTGGAAGATGGTMGTTCATGTCCCAAGGAAACTGAACAAAAGAAGCCCAAATTTTATGGCTTTGTTGTTTTAAAACTCTATCAGGCAAAATAAATGTGGAAACAAAAAGAACAACAGCACTCAACTTTCAAGCATATTCCTCTTCACACAATTGTTTTTCCATCTGTCTTTTACATAATCCCTGTGACAGGAGCTCATGGTGGAACATAAAATATGTGTTCTCTGATGATACAACTGCACAAACAGTTGGATTGAAGTACCTCAGGTGCCCAGGCACTTCTGCTCTTCTCCAAACTTAAAAGGTTCTGCTTTGTTTAAAAATACAGGTGTATATGTAAGGAGGTAATTACTACTGAACAACYCACTGTTCCCTAACAGAGAATACACTGCAATTTCCTAGAGATGCTTCTTAAACCAATAAAGAAAGGTTAAGTGAAAGAAAAAAGCACAAGCAGAATATATGAAAGGGCACTGTGGCTTTGAACCTTTATATGAGAACTTAACTGAAAACCAACAAAGCAGAAACACATTACAAAGCCACAATTTTGCTAAGTTTGGACATAAAAACCTGCCAAAGAATTGCAGCATAATAAAAGATTCAACAAGACTTTCCAAGAAAAGGGCTTCAGGATGACCCTGATCACGAGTCACAGACTGTAACCCTCCACTGTGGAGAAAATAACTGGGGCACAAAATGGGTTGTGGGCTCTGAAGGGGAAAGTGGGGGAAAAAGGGCACCAAAGTTCAGTATGGAAGCAGAAACACCACAAAGAAAAAAAGACACATAACCAGCCAGAGAAATAGGTGAAAGAGCTTTCGAGCTTTTTAACTTCCCAGTGCCTCTGAGGTAAGTAAATATTACCTCTTTYTGCTTCATAATTGAGGCAATAAGGGTAAATGATTTATCAGAATCACGTGGGAAGTCTCAGGCAGAGCCAGGAACCAGATTTATTACCTAACCACTGTATGTGCTGACTCCCACCAATGATGGAGACAAACTGCAGGGATCAGAGAGAAAAAGCCCAGAGACTGTGGGCCGACAAGACTAAGCTACAAAATGAGACTTTAAAAAAAACCAAACAAAGTGGGGTTGGCACAGGTTTGCCATGACAAAACGACAAAGCTCATAACTTCACACCAAAGGCAGCACATAATTAGGGATGGAGCAGCTCACAGCTCAGGAAAAGCAGCACAGGACCTGCAGAAACAGAGTTCCTCCCACTGCTGGAGGGGCAGGGAGCAAASAGGAGTGTCAGGAATTAGTCCCAGGGCTCAGTCCCATGCCTGCTGAAACGCTGCACATTGCTGCCATACCTCGGTGTAGCACAAGACCCATCCAGAACAGGGCATCTTGAATAAATTCCATCCATGCCTTGCCTAAGGAACCATCAAACATTCCTAGGGATTAACCATTTCCCTACTGTGAAGGCTACCAGTGGAAAGGACAAGATAGGTATTTGGGTTTTTCTGAGGGTAGGCATTATTTGGTGGAATGGGTTCAACAAAGAATTCTAAAATTTGTGCCTAATAAAAATTAACTAATCACTTACAGACAGAAGCACTTCTCACATACCTGCTGAGGGAAAAAGTACACGTACTGGCCAGCAAACTTGTCCTGATAATAATATACCATCTATTCCAGCTTTAAAATGTGGATTTGTTGGGAAAAGGATCAATGGACCTTTGCAGGGGACCCAGTCTGACTTATCCAGAAGCCAAAAGTCAACAGCCCCATCAATTSCACTGTGAATGTGAGATTTTTAAGAGGTGGGTGAGCATTACAGAGCAGTRGAAAACTCCTGCCCTTCACTTGAGCAGGCCTGTCAACACATGAAAGATTTGGACATCAAACAACTTTAAGGTCAATTTTGGCTGTAACCTTTTAACTATTCCTTTAGCTTTARCATACGTAACTGAGATCACAGAATTGACACCTATCCTCCAGGTCTGCCAGCAAAATTGATGAAAACAAGGCCAAGTTTAGCAAAATACCCTGAAGAATTCTGTTCCTGGGATACCACTTCTAAGGAGTAATTTTGCCAATTTACTTTTAATTAAAACAACTTTTAACACAATGCAAAGCTGAAATGAGAAAGTATGATTGGCACAGCCTCAGAGACAGGGCAGCTCTTGCTGGTCAAGCAGGATGAAAGAGGTCACAGGCCTTTTCTAGTTTATGGATCATATCCTCGGGTCCTGTTTCAGTGACTTGGTTTTGGAAGGCTCTGAGGCAGGACCTTTTCTGTCCTAGCTGACAAGGTGTAAGGCACACCTACAGATTGTTTCTGTASACCCACTTTTATAGCCACAGGCTCTCAGCAAGATAAAATTTCAGGACAACCATTTTCTACTGGGTACTTTTGAATGGTGTATACTGTATTAAAAAGTATTCAATACTAATGGAGATTCTGATTTTTTGTGCATTTAAGTGGTATTTTGGAAAACAGATGACATTCAAACTGTGCCACACTGACACTGAGTAGATSTGCAATGACTCACCAAACATCAGGGAAGTCACTGACCTCACATTTTGCATATGTGATSCTGCTGAGGTTTTAAAGTTTCTGTAAATCTTTCTTAAATGAATCAGTTTCTATTGCCTTTGATGGCCTTCCCAGGATTGGGAATCCCTGTCAGGATTCTCTCTTGCACATTCCAATTCCTTGCACCCCAGCCAGCAGCAGCAGCCCCTGGGTGCTTTGGGTGTCTCTGCAGGCAGGTCAGGATGCTGCTGCCTGAACTAAATCAATTAGCAAGCAGCAGATGTCCAGGGCAGGGAGCTCTTCCATGGAAGCCTGCTTCCTTGAGATCAGCTGCAAGGTGAAGACAGCAGCAGTTGAGGGCTCTGGCCGGGCTCTGATGCCTGCTGCAGGGATGAGATGGAGCCCAGACAGAAATCACATCAGGAAGGGAGAGCAGATGAAGGCAGCCCTGTGTACACTGTCAGACACAAACAGGAACCTGCAGTGCAGTCCAACTTCTTGCCAGATACATCTCTAAACAAATTAGTTTATCAAAGCTGACRTCTAATTAAATCTTCTCTTTAGTGTCTGTCATTCTTCTTGCAAAGGCCATGCAAAAGGGGTTACAGGAAAGTTTTTCATGGCATTAARCATTAATTGCAAACTGTATTCTTATATACTCATTCCAACTTACTGGCTCCTAAATCACAATTTAGGCCATGCACAGGAAAATCCTGTACAGAAYGTGATCACATCAAGATCCTGTGTTGTAAGCAAATCTAAAATAAAATCGATGAAGATCAAGCATGAATTAGGAAAAGCATGATTTCAAATTAAAGGGGAAAGGATCAAGACCTAYTCTCCTGCTGAGCAATGTGTGGGGGCTGAGGGAATTTGAAACCATTGTGTGTTGTGCTCCATACATGCTGCTGACAGCCAAGGCTCAGAAGGAAACCTATCCTAGTGCTATCTGATGACTGACAATGTCCATGTGGCAATATTKTCACTGGCAGAAAAGGAACATAAAAAGGACAGACAAGACAACTTTAAATTTCCATTGATCTGTCAGACTGAGTTAGAATCCTCATATTACCAAGTAGATTTTTTTAAAAGCTGAACATGGAGCAAAAAGGAGACCTCAAACTTCAYAGGACCTAAATCCATTCACAGTAAGAAAATTTTAACAAATTATTCTTGACATCACACAGTGAAGTCACAATTTATTTAAGAAAGATTTACAGAAACTTTAAAACCTCAGCAGCATCACATAYGCAAAATGTGAGGTCAGTGRCTTCCCTGATGTTTGGTGAGTCATTACAGATCTACTCAGTGTCAGTGTGGCACAGTTTGAATTTCATCTGTTTTCCAAAATACCMCTTAAATGCACAAAAAATCAGAATCTCCATTAGTATTGAATACTYTTTAATAGAGAATACAAAATGCACCATTCAGAAGTACCCAAGAGAGGATGGCTGTCCTGCAAACACCATGGGCAGCTCTGTGAGCAGTGGCTGAGGAGCTGCTGTAGCAATGCCTGTTCAACTGAGAATCTCCCTCCCTGCCTTGCTGCTTCCATCTGATACCAGCAGAAAACACTTCACTGTTTCTTTGGGTTGTTGTCATAAAGCTGAGAAGGCTGTGGTCCCTTCTGYACTCTGGAGGATGTCAGAAGCCACCTCTCTCAGGCTGGATCARCACGGAGTGTTTAATAAGATGTGGCAGCAGACACTCCACCTTTATTGCTGCTTTCTGAGCTATTAGCACCAGGGAAATCAAAACAAAACCAGCAAGAGCAGCTTCACAGCACTGCTAATGTTTTCTGCTGTTTCTTCTCTCCACAGACTAACACAGGAGGTTCCCATTCCTTCAGCAAGTTGGTTTCTACATTAATGGAAGCAGAGCAGAGAAAACATWAGTAATTCCTAGCTGGATTTTCCTYCTTTTGTTTCAATCACTTTTCCTCTTTTGCTGGTTCACTTTCCTGACAATTATCYTCTCACTTTCATTACTTAGTTTATTTTCTTCCCCTTACAAGTGTCCCCAATATAAATACAAAATGCTAGTGCAGCTTATTAAGAAGGGGTTTAGTTGAGATAAACAGAAGGATTCCTGTGACTCATGAGTTTGGCCAGAAGTAACTGGGTCCTGGGTGAATGGGAGATATGAAGCTAGAGTATCTCAAATCAGGCAAATTCAGATGAAGACTCTAAGTCAKCATGTCAAAAGTTCACTCTTCACTCTGCAAAAAGCAAGAAGCAGAAGTTTTCCTGGCTGCTTCCTGCTTGTTATATCACCTCCAATTTAAAATGTTACAGTCTTGGGGGTATTTTTTTCTCTTTTTGATTTCCTACTTACTACCTTAGTTACACAAGTCACATTTTAAACTGCTGTCGTTGATGGAAATAATCACAGCTCTAGATGATACACTTTTTATTTTTGCTGCTCTGATTGTAAAATTGATTAATGAGCCCTGAATTTAGAAGCTTCTATACGAACAATCTTGGGTTTTAAACAGTCTCACCTTCCTCAGCTAAAACAGAATACGTTGTTACTTCCTGACAGTGAAATGTGTGTGCATGTGAAATATGTTTTAGCAGACAGGGATTTCAGGTCTACAAGCACATCTTGTTTAAAAAGAGCAGTGTAACCTCCTGTCACACAGTGGAGATGTTGGTCTGCAGACACACTGATGGTTTCATACACACCATCCAAAAAAAMCCCTTCCAGTGGTTAAGCCCAAGGTCAACAGTAAGTGTTGGATACTCAAAATTTAAAAAGTGGAACTAAGTTTAGGTTCTTGTTTAGGAGATGCCAATCTCATCTGGCTCCAGCTGCTAACATGATGGATGGATAACTAGCAAAAACATCTACCTTTTTTTGTATCACCCCAAAAGCCAACAGCCATCTAAAAATATGACAAATCTTTGATGAAATAAAGGTGGCAGAGCTCAAATATATATTTATCAACATATTGCACATTTCTGCTGCAGACTGACTGCATTTACAGCTGGAGATCAAATAATCACTGCRTTTCCATACAGGTGTAATGTCCACACATGCAGAGTCATTCACTGGGTTTCAAAGCAGTCCTGGCAGCACCAAGCAGCACCTCTGCAGGCACAACCCTGGCTCTAGGGAATGCAAGTGCAGCAAGCTGGGAACTGCAAAGCCATGAGCTCTGCATCTCTCAGCATTAGTAAGGGAAGAAAAAGTCCATCATGGGGACATGGRGTGCTCACTGCAAAACCCACATCAGAAAATGGAAGAGCCTTGGTAGGTATTAATCATTACTAATATGATCAATAATTAAAAACCAACATGAGGCAATAAACACTCCTCCCAAAGCAGCAAGACTCTGGAAGTCCTGTTGAAAAAATGTATTGACACCTCCAGACCAAATATTGTACAATGCAGTGCTGTGAGAAAAAGCCAGGAGTCACCCTGGCAGCTCTGGAAGTCACTCGTGAGGTTGGAAATTCAATCTCTTGTTTTGCCCAAAACTGAGGGCTGAGAAACGAGGAGCTCTTCCTTTTCCAAGAGGAGAGCAGTTACAGGGAGAGCTGACCCTTCACCCCTGCTCAAGTCYGTGGGAACGGGAATCTTTAAGCCCTGGACATGATTTATTAAAAGGGCAGGATCAATTAAAAACTCGTATTTCTAGCTGAATTTTTTATTACCAATAYGTCTTAAGATATTATCATTACCATGGGGTAATAAAAACTTTTCCTGTAGTGTTTTTTTCTCCAGATCTCTGACTGTGCAGCTGCAGCCCCCACATCCCACCCACAGCAGCCAGAAGGAGAAATGGCAAAGAGAAATATGAAGGAAAAACAGAATGCTTCCCATCACACCTGAATCCCYGAGATGCTCTGGAGCAGCTCCAAAGGTGGCACATCACTCTGTGCACCACCAGAGCACACAGAAAATGTTCTAACTCTCTCAGGCTGGGCTGAACCTCAGACCTGTGAGCAGCACAAACTGCTCGAGTGCCTCACACACACTGAGAGCTTGAACGTGTGGATTGGCACTTTCCCTTGGCATCTTCTTACTCACATTCCTTGCATTTGCCAAGTGTTCCCCTTCAGAAGACCCTACAGTGCCTAYGGTTAGAGGCCAAACATGATTTAAAAGTACACAAAGCACAGAACAGCTTGATGAAGATCAAATATGTGCAAATAGGTGCTAACAACTTTTTTTTTTTTTTTGTTGCTGCCTTATTCTCAGTCCTAAACACAAAACAGAAATCCACTTGAGTCAGGACAGAGGTCAGCAATCACCATTTCAACTTAAAATATCGCCATTTAAATGCAAATACTAGCCTTTGTTCCTGACCTTTAAATGTTCATTTYATAGAAATGGAATAGAAAGTGTAAATTTWGTGTCTTCGTATCTCTAAGCAGCTCCTGTGTCATTTAGTTGCAGTTTCTGACACATAAATCCTTCTTATTAAATATATTCCTTCTGATTAAATATGTCATTGTATCAGCATGCTCTAGCTCCTCAGAGACAAAACCCAGTAATTTTGCATGATGTTTCATTTCACAGAGCACATAGATTAAAATGGAGATTATCATTGCTTCTTGCTCTCTATTATTTGAGATAAACCCAAGTTTATGTGATACCAACAGAAATGCTACAGTATTTTTTTCTGGGGCTTGCTCACGACAAATTTAAACAATCCTGGCACCCACAGCAGAGGCTTGCAGCTCTCCTCAAACATATTCACCTAACTSAAAACCTCCCCTGTGTACCTACAGCCACATATTACCCTTACATTTCCTGGCAATCAGCAGATGATTTATGCAGGAAAACAACAAAATCAATGAACTCCTATTTGTTTTCACACCAGAAGACTGGAGATTCCTCCTTGCTGTTAGAAGAGCCATCCTGTGTTCCTCCTCCTCCAGGCCCTCTGCACCTGCACAGCAAGGCAGGGAAGGCCCAGCTCCCTAAGGAATTCTTTCCTGCCTGCTGAGCAAGCATGGCAGTGCCATTGAAGAGAGCAGGATTTTGTGAAATGGCAGAGGAGGCACCAGTTCCTGGCTCACACAGAGTCCCACCACCATCACTCCAGACCAAAGGCTCACTCAGGTGTGGCCTCATTTCCCACGCCATGGGCTCCCTCCCTGTCCCACCCACACACCATGCTCAAGGTAGGGCTGTCCTCACAGCCTGCACATCACACACATTGCTTTGTTGCTGTTTTCACCAATTCACTCATTAGTTTCACAAATTAGAGCCCATCCCCTTCCATATATTTTATTTCACGATTCAAATCAGGACAAATCACGATTCAAATCAGTTTTAGTGTCGATCAATTACGTATGCAAATCACATTCATGCTCTGGCAAACATGACTCCAAGTTTGATTAAAAAAACATAATTATGCTTTATTACTCTGTTTATAGGGGGATGGGGAGAAAAGTTTTAAAGACTGATTTTTCATGATGGCATTTGCTCCTCTGACTAYCAATGTGGCTAAGGGCAGCAGCAAGCCTAAGGAATTGTCAGTCTCATCTCTYAAATCARAAGGTAATGAGGAAAACCTAAGTGTGAAAATCAGTGTTTTGCACAGATCACCACAGTAAAGCCTTGAAAACATTCCAGAATGAAATGCATTCCCTGTTTATATTCTTTTACATCATACAAGGAGTTTCTGTACTGCTCCTGCATTTCATAGCTTAGATATTAAACCAATTAACTCCTTAACACATAGTGGGAGCTGAGGCAGATTTATGCATGCCAAGGAGCCAGCATCACATCAGACCAGAACTAACCACAGCAGCCAGAGAATCACAGCACAGTCAATTCAATTTCCAGTGATGCCTCTTGAAGCTCTAACGAACCATGGGGCCCTAATGAGAGGTTTCACTGAATCCTGGCCAATCAAGCAGAAATTTTATGAAGAAAAGGTAAAAGCTAAGAAGCAAAACCACTCAATAACTGCATTTTACAGCAATGTATTCAACCATGGCTTAATAGTTACTCTTTAAATCTGTAAAAAACTAATCATGATAGAATTGTAGCTTTGCAGTGCAGGATTGGTTTCCTTCTTCCCACTCTCTGCCTCCCCCCAGAAAGTGGAGACAATGAGCTGTAAGGGGAGAAGAAATTAATGTTGGAAAACAGTGAAAGGAATCATGATGCCTTGGTTTGTACCCAGCAGTATCTCAGGCTGCCCTCAATAGCTGCAACCTCTAATTTATTGGGCCATTAAAGCTCTGGTGATAATTCCAGTGCAGTTCCACAGGTGATGGTCACTGACAGGAAGGGTTTCTGCCTTCCCACTGAACAGTGCTGAAAGATGCAATCCTGACCTCGCTGAAGTCAACAGCAAAACTTCCACTCAGTTCTGCCTGCTGGGGTTTTATACAGACATCTCCCAACCTGCAAAAGGTTTTCTAAAAGAGTAATGAGTTAAAGTATGGCAAGGGAGTGTTGTCAGCTGGAAATTATATCAACAGAGTAAAATCATGGAATAATACCAGTGAATAAAAATTTTATACTATCAAAGGACTTCTGGATATATAATACTAACAGTAGAAAAAAATATAACACTAACAAGGAAATCAAAGTGGTTGCAGCTATTGAGGGCAGCCTGAGACACTGCTGAGTACAAAGCAAAGTTATTCCTTTCACTGTTTTGCAACATTTGTTTCTTCTCGCCTTACAGCTCACTGTGTCCCACTCTAAGTTCAGCCTCTCACACCAGGATGGTGGATCCTTTSTGGATTAAGTACAACCCTTCAGTCTTAAGGCTTCACTCTGCAGCTGAAATATCTCTGTTTATCAGCAGAGACTGTCATATGACTGTGATGCTTCTAAACCACACAACCTCCAAGTYTGGACTGTGCATAAAAAGATTCTGGTGCTTCAAATTCTGGGCTAACTAGAGACAAATGTGTGAACCAGAGGAGCAAAACTCTGCTCTGTTTCTGCTGCTTTTATTGGAGAAACTAATGAAAATTTAACCAAGAAAACGTTGTTTCATAAAGATCCTGAAAATTAGCTGTATCAATGAATTTTAACAGACAAATGTAATGGCACAATCTGTGTGCTTGGAATCATTAAAATGGAGTCCCAAATCAAGAGCTGCTTCATTTTTTTTCTGTGAGAAAGACATCTACCAGATCCTTCGACCCTTCCTTTCCAATGCCGTGCTAAAGTTTTCCCAGTTTTTTATTTTAATTTCTAGAACTTTTGCTAAAAAAACCCCGTAATTTATGGATAGTTCTAGTAAGTCAGTGCTTTCCTCCCAGAAGTTTGGTGGATTGGTGGACACCAAAGTCCACATACCCTGAAGAAAAGACAGAACTGAACACCATTTCAGTTTAGTACAGTCTGGACAGTCTAAAGGATTGACAYCAAAACCAGCATTTTTCCCTGCTATCCCTTCATCAGTCTGACCTGAGCTCATAATTACCTTCATGTCAGTGAATCAATKCACTGTGCTGCTGGAATGCACAAGTGCTGACCTTTGATAAATGTGAAACCAGATGGCTTTGTTGGCTCACTGGAAATCTGGCACCTACCACGCACCACACAAACTATGCTGGGCTGTCAGCAACTCTGGAACTCTCCCTTTTTTATAGAGCAGAGCTGGATCAGCACAGAGCCTGTGCCACACTCCAGAGTCAGCCATGGCTGCTCCACTTTGCTCTTCAGGCACGTTTAAGAAGGAAGGCAGCAAGGTTGCACTTCTCCCTTCACAAGCCACTCCAGCTCTCAAATGCAACAGAGGTTGGGTTTAAAATTCTGGAAGGACTAAAAATGTCATGAATTATCAGCACATCCAATCAGATAACTTAGTAAAAGAAGAATATTTGTATGCTGTGTTAATCAGGGTAATGAGGACAGCATGGTAGACTTAGCAGTCTAGGAACTGCCAGACAAGATCATGATTCAACTTCTTCAGTATCATTTCACCAACTGTGGCCAAGACCAAATGTTTCCAGGAAGACATAAGAAATCCAGATGGACACAGTTAAAGGATAAAATTATGCTTAAAGATAAATGTCTTCTCCAGTTTGTGAACGTAATCCAACTTCATCTTTTGCCCTGMAGCAGGGTTATTTAAATTCCTTCCAAACCCCAGTTTTACTCATTTAGCTCTGGTTTCACATAGCAAAAAGGCTGATGTGACTGCTCTGGCCATGACAGTTTCCCTTCTTCCATCACCAAAACGTGACTTTTGGAACTTTTGGCYGACTTCATCAAATCTGGAAGGAAAGGGCATGCAAGTCTTTGAGACAAATGCCAGAGTGTGATGAACAGCCAGACACACAGGAACAGCTCCACTCGTGCTGTCCCAGTGGCTGCAGCTGCACATCCCCCGGGCAGCAGGGCACAGTCCAGCACAGCAGCCCAGCCACAGCCCCTGAGCCAGCACAGAAAGGCTCTGCTGGGCACCCAGGGCAGCACAGAGACCAGGAGCTGCTGTTTGTTCACTGGGGATGTTCAGGTGGCAAAGGACACATCCCCAGAGGAAACCCAGCCTCATTCCTCTGGCTGCACACCCAGTAACCTGAGAGGCTTTTCCTTCCACCTCTAAGGACCCACAAAGGTCTAATCCCAGCACCTCACCTTCCACCTTTGGCTTTTACTTCTTTMAAAGAGCTGGTTTAATATTTTAGAGCTGTAAGTAATCAAGCATTACACACTTTTCATGTCAGCTCTTGATTTCTGTGGCATGCCCAGTTTCATTCAACTGGTCCCGTTTTCTTCCTGCACCACAAACAAACCAAGTTCTCCCCACTGTGCCACTGTATGTAACAAATAYTTAGTGTTGTCTACCCTTCCTCTASAGGGAAAACAATCTTTTGAGTCTTTCTGTAAAAAAAGACCAGTTCTTTCTGTGCCCCTAAATTATTTTCACCTCTTAAATATGGATTGTTTAATGTTCTGTGACAGGTYTTCTCTCAGAAAACACGTCTGGAAGCATCTGAAGTGCAAACACTCAACCAATACAGCCTCACATTCTCTTCTGCACACTCACAGTCCATGCCTCAGACAAGGTAACATTTGGGTCAGTTTTTTAGCTGCAATCATAGATTTGTCAAGAAATGATAGCAATAATTTCTTGAAAGGAGGGCATCTGAGTTTCAAGGTGTTTACACAGGACACTATAATAGGAATACAAACCTGTATGGGAAAAGGAATTCAGAGATGTCATGATGAAAATGCCTGAAATTCTGACATTAATTTAATCTGCATTCCCTTGCAGGTGTTACAATGACAGACAATATTATAATACCAGGAATATATACTATCTGTTAACAAGCAGAATAAAAATATTTACTACAAATTGGACTGAACTTTCAAAGATGCTGTAAYCAATGCAAATCTGTTCTATCATAGAGCATATACACACGTAAAGTTTGCACAGCAACAGGAAGCAAGAAAAAAACAATTTACAAAGTATAACCAGAAGTGAACAACACCACGGTATTTTACTGAATGAAATTGCTAATCACATGTCCACAGGCASAGAAACATCTGGAACAGAAGGAAACAGTTCACCCACATTAGAACATAAGCTGAACTTCACATATAACCTTCCTCAAGGCATGGGGMTCAACCTCACAGAGCAGCTGGGTGACAGCCAGCCCCCTGACACAGCCAAGCACACAGCACTGGGAACAGAACCCACCACACAGAGGAAGGGCCACTGCACCTCCTGACAACAAAACAAAGGGCCAACACGTCCTAGAAAAGGGTAACTTTKGCCAGCCTTCCTTCAGCTCTGACATTAGTCCATCCTTAAAAGGCTAAATAATGAGCATTGATGCTTTAATTTGTTCATTCGAACATTAGAGACTTCCAGATCTATTAATTGGATGCTCTATTTAAGTAGTCTATTCAATTGCTAAACCTGACTACATTAAATGGGAATTTTAAGTGATTAATTTAAAACAAGTTTTCTCCTGCAACAGCAATTGATATTTAAGCTTTTCATCTGCTGTCAACATTTAAATTAGTTGTATRTAAGTGTTCCAGCCTGAAAGGGCAATAAATCAATTAGAATCCATTTACTATGCCATATCATGAGCACATGTCACAAATRAAACCAGGGCAGTATTTTGATGTTTTAAGAGAGAAAAGAGGTGGCTGCAAAGCAGAATGTGGTGGAGGCACATCATCACAACCAGTACTGTGCAGGTCAGTGACAATCAGTGACCACTGCCACGAGTCTGTGCACAAGACTCAGCAAGCTGTGCTTTATTATCACATCTAGTATTTTCTGTCAGTGGATGTRTTTATTTGAAGCACAGAGTGGTGTCACTGCAGCTTCTAGTCAGGAAGGCAGCAGGGCTGGGATTTCAGTGTGTCCAGGAGAAGGTTCTGGCAGTTTCTGTGCTGCTCCTGCAGTCCTGGTGACAGAAGTCACTGATGGCTCAGTGACTGAGCAAGTGTCTGCAATCAACTCCACTCTGSGGCTCTTTGCAATGGAAAACTCATGTTAAAACACATTAAAAAAAACCAAAAATAGCCAAACTAACCACTGCTAGTATCCCTAAAATTCATCTCAGCCAATGTGATTGGCTTCTGCCAGGAAATAACTGAGAGCCATCTGCCAAAGCAGCCCATAACCCCTCCTCTTGTGTCTGACATTTCTACAGTAAGTTTATTTAGCAGTAATAAAGGAAAACAAATGTTGTCCTGTAGTAAGAAAACAGTACAGCCAAAAAGCAGTTGGGGCTGGAATGAGTGACACCATCAGATCTGGAGTGGCTGGTCTGAAGTGGCTCCTTCTAGGCAGTGATTTGGAATAACCAAAGGTCACACARGCAGCAAGTGGAATGGAAAATCTGATTTTCTCTAATCAAATTTTGTGCATACAGGTACGTGTAATCTAATTCCAGGCTGCCAGATTAAGTTATTAACCCAATTATGTTCATTTTATCACCTTGTAAAAATGAGCCATCACTTCATTTAAATTTGTTCAACTGTTAAAGGCTAAGAGAGTAATATATTCCAATGTCAATACAGTGCCAAAATGCATTTCATATAGAAAGCATCTATTTATATGAATCTTAATCAGTCTAGACATGTGCAGAAGCATTTCTTAGAGCAGACCCAGAGGCACAGCAGACAGTAAATTGAGTGGGCACAGAGAAGACTTACATTAGTGGAACTGAAAACTCATTTCTTAGGCCCATTCATAATGGGGAAATGATTGTCCCATTCCCTACAGACTTTCCATTATCCCATTACAGGGAAGCCAGAACTTCTACCACATCCATCAATTCCCAGTGCAAGGCAGATGAAGATGCTCTCAGTCTGTCACAAGGCCTGACATGCTGGAGCCCGAGCAGGAGAGCTCAGGGCCYTGCTGAGCACAGCCTGCTCCACCCAGGTGGGGAGGCCAGCTGTGCTCTAACAACTGTCCCAGAGTAGCAGGGTAAACACACACGTGTCCCCAGGGCACAGTGGCCCATTTCCAAAGTGTTAAACACAAACTGAGAAGGAAAGTGCATGGTTCTGCAGCTCAGTGACACTAATTTCTTCCAGCCTGAACAGTTACTYTTCTAATCCTACCATGTTATATTGAACATAAGTGCAAAAACCGAGGCAATTGGCAGGAAGACAGGATACCAGAAAAAGGCAAAATGGATTTTTTTAATCAGACAGCAGAAGAATTTCCCTTATCAGCCATTTGTTCAGCAGGGCTCTTCAGCCCATGCTTAAGTGCTTTGGTGAACCAAAGCCATGGCACCTTATCCATCATGACCACAGTTAAAAAAAAAAACAACCACAACCAAAACCAAACCAAGAAATCCTTAAAAATACATACTTTAAATGTTGAAATAAGAGTTTACCTATGAAACAGGATACCATCTCCCTGTCAGAGGCCATCTGTTATGAACAGAGAAGTAGCACAGGATGAGAAAGACAGCTAGGAGAACTGCTGAGGTCTGCTTTAATTGATTGTAGGCAAGCATTCCCTTTTCTCAGTGTGTTTTTACCCTTTCCCATTTTGCCTGCTATTCTTGTCAAATAAACCATCAGCAGCTGCTACAAGATTTCATGAAAGCCACTCTTTTTTTATGTCTAGTTGCCTGTTATCTATTCCTACAAACCCAGGCAGAYGGAGTCACCAACAGGTGACTGAAGTTCAAGCTTCAGAGGGGAATTCTGAGCTGCTGGTGAGGTTTGTATCAACACTGTCCAAACACAGCACGAGATGTGCTCAACTTCACAGCACAGGGGAGCAGCCATCAGTCAGGAAGGGGCCCACACGTGGCTCTGGCCTCTCCGCTATCACTGCTGGCTAATGTGCACTCCTATCAAGGTTCYTCTTGTGTCAGCTACTCAGTGTCAGCTACAAAGGACAGCTTATCCTGGCAGTGCCAGGGTTCAGCCTCCCTCTCAGCCAGCAGCTGAATGCACCAGAGCCCATTTCTCCTTAGACTCAGGTGTTTATTCATTCTTACCCCCATCACAGTCTCACAAGCTGGGAGCTCTGCACATTGGCTAACTGAGCACAAAATGGAGCCCCTGCTCCAGCTCTACCACGTCTCTTCAAGGACAAATCACCCAATTATGAAATGCCACCTAAGTTGTTTTTACTTTRAACCCAATAACCAACTACTTGTGGGCTGCATTGTGGACTTTTCTAACCAATCACAAAAACTGCCCAAACCCATGGAGAAGAAGGTGAAGAAGAAAGTGAAAAGAAGGACTCACACAACGCCTTCAGTCCTCCATCCTGGCTCACACACATTACTGTACACTAAAATCTAMGTTTTTCACCCTGTGAGATCACACACTTGTACAAACCCCACACCCACAATCTCAGTGCTCTCTCAATGATGAAAGCCTGTTCCAAGGCCTTGGATCAAATGTGGTGCTTGCTTGGGAGTCAGCACCTTTTAACACAGAAAAATTCAAATTTTCAGCATCCAGGGTTCCAGCAGGTAAGGGAGGTTTTGCTGCATCTCTAGCAGCCCTCAGAACTGGTCCCACAGCAGGTTCACTACCCCAAAAGATAAGCCACAAGTGCWTTAAGAGGGACGCCTGCCTCTCTTACACCAACACATCAAGGCAAACATAAAGCAAATTACAGYATGGCAGATGCAAAGCAGAACATGCACAATGCAAACCAGATGGCAGTGAGCCACAGTGTGTTGAAACATGAGCTATCTCACCAAGCAAGCAGCAGCACTGCATGGAGAGAAGAGGTGTGCTTGGGTGTAAATGATGTGCCTCCCYAGGATCAGCACAGATAAACCTCACCCTGGAGAACAGAGCACTGCTGGGTGCAACACCAACCACAGGCACAGATCAAAGCTGGTACCTTGGAGTGGTAAAAACAGACAGATCAAACCAAAGAAAAGGCTGCTCTGCACAGCCCTCCAGCAATCACATAATTCCCTGTGTTTATATGAACACATGGACACCACCCTCTTCTAACAGAGAGAGAACTCCTTTCCTTCCAACCCCACAGAGAGCTCCAAGGACTCAGCACGTAGCCCTAACCAACACACAGAAGCCATTAAGCATAAAAAACAAGCCCCACTCTCTTTCATTAACTAACATGAAATATCTCAAAATGTCGACTCTAACAATAACTGCTTTAAAAAGTTCTGATGAAGGATTACAGTCACTTGAGGGGCCTACAGAAGGTGATGAAGGAGCAGTTGTTCACCACCTCTCCACATGCAAGAGCTACAGTCTGACATAACAGGCTGCAAGGAGGCTGAACCCCAAACRGAAACAAGGTTCTTTAACAAACATGCAATGAAAGAATGAAAAAAGCGACAAAATATTCAAATGTGGAGCATTATGAGAGTTCAAAAGGAAACTAAAAACTACTGAGTTTATTTTAAGGAAAACAGCACTACTGTTGGCCAAGGATGTCTYTGTTACAAATATCTGGAAAATGGGCTAAATACCTGAGATTTGGGAATATCCTCACTGGTGCCTGACATGACACTGATYCACTACAGCCAGCAACATTTCTTTTTTCAAATCTAGTTTAGATGGCTGTGGGGGGTTCCARCCTTTAACTTCACTTGCAAACCCATGACACAGGTCCTTTGACACCAAGGGCCACAGACTTCCCCAAAGCTGCCTGCTTTACCTGTCAGCTTTTCAAACTCCTCCAATTCAAAAGTTGGAGTTTTCAAGTAACCTTACAACAGATTCTATCAAGGAACAAAAAAACAACTCAATTTTGTGGATTTTCAGTTTCATTCATTTAAGCAGTCAAAACACAGGGTTTTTTTTTCCTTGTATACACACTGCAATTACTCATTTGAATGCACTTCTGTTTTATCAGAAGGCATAATAGAAAGATCTCTTTAAGGCCAGCACCCCATATAATGTAATTTCCCTCCATTATGCAGTTTGCTTAAAACATTTTGCCTGRGAACAGTCAGTAATAAAAAGCACTTCAATCGATCTCATCCTTGAGCTGAGCCATAATTTTCAATTCAGGGTGTCAGCACCACGCACAGAAAGGCAAGCTGGAGTCTGTTATAAAAATATCAAGCATATTAAAAAAAATGGTGAAAGACCTTAAGAGATCACTGTTCCCTYCTTTAATCAGTCTGAATTTCAATCTGAACTCAACTTGAACAGATTAATACATGAGTTTTTTCCTGAGGCGAGAGCTCTTGCAATTAATTTAAAAATATATTTAAAACCAACTTGCAGGCCATAATATTTGTGACTTGATACCTGTCCAGCCCCCTAACAGAGCATCACAGTTAAATCCATGGAAAGGGTTAGGCAACGAAAATTAATTTTCTAAGAAACATCTGACAGCCTGTGGAGAGCCAACCCAACCAGCAGAGTAACACTTGCAGATCTGCTAAGGTGTCATTAGTGGATGAAAGTGGATTATTCATTGCTAAGTTGTTTACTCTCCTCCTCTCTCTTTCCCAAAGTCAATATGTCATATTTCACTCCAGAAGCCATTTTCTTTTCCCCTAATTCTTCCAATGTCTCTAATAATKAATTCATTTTGCTTACACTGCAGCAGCCTCCAAAGCATTGCTAGAGTTTCTCAGCAGCAGAGCCCTGCAAAGGCAATGCCATAACCTCAATTACAACGTACAYGGGAGAAGGCTCCACTCACTTCTGCAGGAGTCACTCTTTTGTCTTAAACCAAATTCTCTCCGGGTTACTGGGTCTCAAAAATGTACAGCAAAAAACACAGCACAGAATATAAAAAAGAATCCATTTCAGAGCTGAGATGCGTGTCAGAAAGCACAGGTTAGAGAAGCACATCACTGTTAGCAGTTATCCTGTCCCATGCTKGCACAAGCACAAAGAGTGCTGATGGAGCCAGGACAGCCCAGCACTGCTGTGCTCAGTGACTGCAGCTGCCAGCAGCTGCCCCAGCTCTGGCCCCACTGCCCAGCTCTCCTCTGGAAGCTCAGAAAGGCTCTCTTCTCTTTGGTGGCTGCACACAAATACCTGCAGCACACTTCATGAGCGTTGTTCTCTCACACATCAGTCAAAAAGGTCACCCATTCCTAGGGAGGGGAAGGCAAGTCCCAGGAGACTTGTGGCCACTGTCACTGAAGCAGGTGGAATTGGCTGTGCAGCCTTCAGAGAAAGGCCTAAAAATCATTTACTGCCCCGACCCCTGAAGTAGAGCAGAAAAATATGGGTTCCCTGAAGTCTTTTTAGAGATCTGACACTCCAAGGRAAGTTCAAAGTCTTTCCACCATGTGAAAAATCAGATTGAAGACTTTGAAATGTGAATGAAGAAATGCTTTGTCAAATTAACCTCCGGCCTTAAAAGAAGACAAAGTCTGCTGGCATAGGATCACAGAAGCCAAAATAAGTGAGAAAGGATCTTTTACAGGAGAATGGAGAAATTGTTAAAAATCTTGTAAAGGGTCAGGAATGAGTTGGCATGAATACTATTTATGAAATCAGCAATATAAAAATATTAAATTAATTCTTCTTCTCATGCAGTGAGTAATAGTGAGCTAATAATTTATCTTAATGAACAGTACTTATTCACCTGAAAAGACAGGGAACTATTTTGTTAGCTGAATTTATGTAACATCTATTGGACGTGCATAGCAAGARATAACTCATGGATGTGAACATGGCACAAGCACCTTAAGTCTGTTTTCCCTTCTACAGTTAAAGTTGCTAGAAGCTACACGATTTTATTCACAAGCTGTATGCAGTTTTCTGTTTAAAAAAAGCATTATGAATCAAATACTAAAAGGACTAACATTCAATTATAAGACAACAAAACAAAAACAGCATCAAAGAAAATAAGAAAGCTGTTGTAAGAATTTGCAGAGGCTTTTAAATATGCAGAAATGTTTAACTGGACTCGTGACAAATTTTGGTTTAGTGCAATGAAATAAGAAACCATATGAGGGTCAAACTGAAGGCAAGGTTTTCAACAACAGTTTGAGTTTGCAATTYTAGTCTTCCCTGTAATTGTAATTGAGAATGGTCTAATGCTTTTCCCCAAAGTGTATTCTGTTCTTAGCTTAACATGTGTGGCATGTCCCTGAAGCAGCATATTCACAGTGCAGGAATAAAATGGTCAAGACACGTCATTTTAAGGACTGGAGTGTTTAATACAGGGAAAGTAAAAGGAAATAGTGTAATTTGGAAAGAAATTGGGAAAAAAYCCTGACAGCTGACAAAGACAATAACAGAATTTTGCCAGATATTTTCCACAGCGGGGTGGCTCTGATCACTAATGYATCCTACTGGAATGGAGAGGRAAAAACAAACAGAAAAGTGAATTAMTGTGTGACCCAACATAACTGGAGCCAAAGGTGGAAYGGACAGAGCCATCTCAGGTAACACAAAACATGGGAGCAGTTCTTCTCTCTCCCCTTTGTTTGATCACAACCTGCATCTCTGGTGAATCAGTGCCATCAAGAACAGCAGTAAGTGGAACTGTCACCAACTTCACCCTGACTCCAGAGCCACATCATCCCTGCTCTGCCAGCACATCTGTAACAGCTGGCCAGAGCACAGTGTCCTGCTGTAACCTGGCCCTGGCTTTGTTACCTCTCCCTCAGCCTCCTCCTGCCCCAAGGATGCTCATGGGATGCACAGAAGGGATTTTGACCAGGATTAGCAAAAGCATCCCCGGACCTCGTTCAGCTCAGAATGCAGCTTTGGGAACAACGTCAGCAGTGATGGCTCTGACCCACTTCAGGCTCACAAAAACCAAAGGACATGCTACTCCTTYAGAATCCTCTTGGAACTCTGCTGTAGATAAACTCTCTACATATACGTAAGTGTAGTTTTAATTAATGCTTTATCATCTGCTTCTGCATATGCATTCTAATCTGAAGTCACAATCAGTTAATTTACTCCAGTTCTAAGCCAGTTTTAAAATATTATGGAGACAAATGCAGGAAATGTAGTCTGGAAGCTGAACTGAGACTATCAAGCCTCTCTTGATTTTTAGCACAGTATTAAAAAAAGTATTAAGAAGTGCAACTTTGGACCAAGAAACTTAAACTTCAGGCATYAATTCAACCTTTCACATCCCCACTGAATCTATCTCATATAGCTAATAATTCAGTTCACATTGACTTGTCCCAAACTCAATCCAATTTACATAAGWAGTACCCAAGCCTAAAACATAAGAAGGGATTTTAAAAAACCCACAATAACACCAGCATACAAGGTCTTTAGATTTTCAGTCTGGACTTTCCTCTTATTCTTTTTGGCYTTTGGAACCTCTGTAATCCTCCCTGGTAACTGYTACATGGATAGTGGACAGCTAGACAGGTATCTAATGCAAGCTGGATGTCAAAAAGCGAATCTGAACTTTCTTGTGTAGGATCCTCTCCAATTTTCTGATAAAATGTCACCTCTACTTCTCTGTCAGGGAGTGACTTTTTTATACCATGTATCATGGACTACCTTTATGTTTTATATTAGTTTCTACATTTCTAGAAGACTATCCAAACGTCAAAACTGAGGTTATAAGAAGTATTAATAATTAATGAAAGAATTTATGACTCATGAAGCAGCTTCACAACAATCTTGAACAGAAATTCTCCAAAGAAAATACTCAGGTTCTGTTTAAGGAACCACGTGTGGATCTTGAAGAAAGTAACACATTTTGGTTTTAATGCTTTCCACTATTTYTGGGGCATTTTGAARCACTCTGGAGAAGTATTGGTCAGGRTATCAGTGACATGAACCTAATCTTGAAATTTTCCTTTTATCTTTTCTCCAYGCTGTACCTTCCATACAGGCAAGTCCCAGAGAGAGTGAGTGCTGTGTTCCTGGAGTACATGAAAGGATAAGAACAAGAGTACAAAGAGAAAGTTGGGCAATTAAGCAATACAATCTCTGTGACCTTTACTCATCCAAGAGGAATCTGACCTGATGCTGCCAAAGTGGCCATATAATGGAGCGTGGCTCTCCACTGGCAGCCTGAGCAAGATCAGTTTGGTTGGCCTCTGTGTTTGCATCTAATCTCTTTATTTAGTCACAGAACACTGAGGTCACCTATTTAGAAACCACCTACAGAAAAAAGGGAGCAAGTGTTATGTTTCCTTGCTGCTGCAGAACGTTTGCAAGATAATGGCAAGCAGAGACTACTCCTTCCATTAACACTTTGACCCTTGCAGTTAATGGCCTTTTGGTTCAGAGAGATGCAGGCAGCAGCTCCCTCTGAGAGCCCAAGGCCCGGGTAACCTGAGGCAGGATGGGCTCTGCAGGTACCTGGACAATGTCTGGGACACACTGAACCRAGACACAGGGTCACACTGGCCCATGGGTGCAGTCATCTCACGCACCCAGGGATCCCAGCAGACAGGGACATGCTCAAACACCGTCGTTTTGTAGGTTCCAAAGCACAAATCAGTCAGATCAACAAAGCTTTCAAGGAAAAAGGCCTGCTTCAAAGCAGTTCCAAACTGGAGATGGTCCCTTTTCACCAGCACATGGTTTAATATCTGCAGCACACTTCTCAAAATGAAAAGCAACATCTCTGTGATGGACAAGTATTTACACCTATTACTACAAAATCCTATGAGGTGACAGAAGCAATTAYTTACACTTGATTTCATGCATTCTTATTCCTGCTTTGAATGGGAAGCCTTTCTCACASGGAGAACAGCCTACACTGTGCTGAGCAGCACCACTGCAAGACAAAGGTTCCCCAAGGCCAGTGATATTTTTCGTCCTTTGGTGCTTAATACTGGCTTAAGGTGTGCCAACATTTCTGCTACCACCTTCCCCAAAATCTAACTCATGACACCAAGACTGTGAATATATAAGATAATTTGGCCWCCAGTGTATAATTTTGGCAGATTTTGCACAGAAATTAAAAAGCACTAGTTTTKGTAACCCCAGAAGCTGGCATTCTTGGGATTTGGAATTWARAATAAAATTTWAAAAACTRTATCTGTTTCAAAGACACCTCTGGAGGTCTGTAAAATTTTGGCTTCTATAATGATTATACCAATAATAAGACCCTATTTCAAACACAGCTACATAAACCCATTAGACRAATACACAGCCAAACACCACCTGAGAAAGGAAAGAGACCTTTCAAGTGCCGGATTTAAGGACTACTGAAAAACAAGGRAGAAAAAGTACAGATACTCCTGATGCCCACTTTTCCCTTACACATCTCCATCCTACACTTTCCCAGCTCTTACACATCATCACCAAACAGTTTTACAGTTTTTTTTTTTTCACATGAGAATGTCTAAAACAGATGTCAAGGCCAAGTATTACACCTGAGAATGAATCAGGGTAGAATTCCTGCCTAAGTGGACAGAAAAACACAATAAAGCTCAGCAGCATTTTGAACATTGAAGTTGATGACAGTGTTTATGTACGAGTTCATTTAGATTTTAATTTACACAGAAATGGTTATTATTTGTAGACATTCCCATGGTGATTTTCAAAGCAGCACCAGGGTTGTGATTAGCAGCATGCTCTCAAATCCAGGTCCTTAGGCCTGCCTTTTAAACAGAGGCAGTCTGCTCATGAAGTCACACTGCACTTGAAATGTCACTCTTTCAGAGGAGAATCTCTCTGCCAACAGAGGAGGATTTTCTGCCAKGCCGTGTTCCCCCGGTTTCTAGGGCAGCTGCTATTTCCCTGTCCATAAATAACCTGTGGGGCTGAGAGCTGTGCACAGGGCTGGCAGCAGSATCCCTGTGCTGGGGCACACAGGTGTGGGGAGCTCCCCTCTGCAGTGCCACTGCACCACCATTCCCTGGGGCTGTGCAAAGAACAGCACTCACAGCACCTCCCCCGGTTTAAATCCACACCCACTGGCTCTGATGGATTCCAGTTGTTGCAGGATCRGAACACTCCCCAGAGCCACGAGGATCAAACACTGCACTTAAGCTGGAGATGAGGCAGCCTAAAAGGTGATTCACCTTAGCCAGGAATATGGCTTATTTTTATTCTTTTTTTGTTTCATTTTGCCAACTGGGACTCATAAAATATCAGAGAAAGACCACAGCTACACATTTTTTAAAGAGAAAGAAAGAAAGAAAGAAAGAAAACAAAACACTTACAAAGAATCAGACCTTTAGGAGACAGGGAATTCCTCCTAGAGCCAGGAGAAAAGCAGACTGCCTCAGGCAAGATGTCATCTTCTTAGTTAACACACAGTTCTTTTTCCCCATCCTTTCAAGTGAACTGCTGGAAACGTTTTAGATCTTGTCTAGAGATAACAGTTAATTTTACATGGTGCATCAGAGACGCAGTATAAGCTCATAAATGAAATAATATTTTTCCAGTAAGGCTCCGCTGGCAATGCAAGAGCCTGACTTCTCACTGTTGCAGAACCTTCCTATAAATAAGGTTTCTACATGTAAAGATCTAAGTTACTTGTCTGTCAGCAGGATTCAATAAAAGAAGTTCACATTTATTAAGTTTATAACTCTCTRATACCAAATGCTGTTTTCCTCCATTAAAAAGGCTTTTTTTTTGTTTTTAATAATTTTTGTGGTACCTTCTGAATGCATTAAGTGAAGTTGTACTTTTGGGTAACTCATGAAGTTCCAGAAGATGATGGATGGGGCTCCTGGTTCCCCAGGAGTTCCCAGTTCCAGGGCACTGGATGAGACGTGCCTTTATCAGCTGAAGAGGAAAACCACGAGAATGAAGTGCAAACCCAGCTCTGGTGGTGTGTTTGTAATATGATAAGAAAGAATGTTAACGTGGCCCCAGGGACTGGAATGCAGATGTGGAATATGCAAGCAGCAGAGTCGGTGCACACTGGGAAAGCCAAGGTTTAGAGGTGCAGGTGTCCTGAGCTGATGCACCCAAGGTAACTGCTCAGAAAGCCTCTTTATCTTGACAGCTAAACCTCCCCTCACAACAAGAGTGCTCTGGCAGATCACCAAACGATTCCTTCATACTCAGATAAACAGTTGTAATCCTCAGAGGCCATCCTAGCCAATCCCCTGCCATGGATGATGAAAGCAATTAAAGTCTTACCCCACAGTACTAAAGTGATAACCTCTCGTTGTGAGAAAAGCCAGCAGAATACAYGTAATAAATGTCTCTATCTGCAATTATTGAAAACTGAGGCAAACAACCTCCCCAAACAATTGTCAGCATTTCTGCTCTCTGTATTTTCYTTTTTAGAATACACWGTGAATATGAAAGCATTTCAAAGAACAGTACACAAATTAAATTACACTGGTCATTATGAACACAGAGCAATATGAGAGGGTGATGAACTCACCAGTATGACATAATAATGCCAGCAAATTAAGCATAGAAAACATCATGACAGTAGTACTTAAGCATTTCCCCTGTGCCTGAGCAATTTGTGCATTAGCAGCCTATTGCCTCATCACTTACCACRGAACAATCTGAACTGCTAACTCTTTCTGACAACGACTGCCATTTATTATCCATTCCYGCAGTGCCCAGCACAGTGGTGTGCAATTTATATCAGTAATAACCACACMGAAAGCACCCAGTTTGTAGCAGGGGTGTGCAGGAGATTGCAGTTCACAGCCCATGTGCACTGAAGAGGTGCAGAAGAACCTGCACTGGCAGCTGCAGCACCACGGGCACAGCCAAGAGAGGCCTGGTGCAGTGGGGCCATGAGGAGGATGAAGATGAAGGCCCTCTGTGCTTTAACCTCTGGAGCCAAGGCTGCTCAGCAGCCAGGGAACGTCACAGCACTGGGGCAGAGCAGGCACGGGAGGTTTGCTGGCACATGAGCTCAGGACAGAGCRGGGAAATGAGCAGTGCCAGGTTTGGGTGTGCTCCAGCTCAGCTCTGAGCTCCATCCAAGACAATAATGAAGGAAGAGCCATCACAGCCTGGTCCATGGGCCAGCACATGCACACACATGCAGGCCTGACAKCAGCAGCACACACAGTTTTCACTCATCTCTCTTCTCTGCCCCTCATGCTCATCTTTCATTACAAACCCACACCTGTAAGTTATTACAAAACAGCAGACAACCTTCTTCCAAGAAGGATTTTAGACAGGGTGTTTTGGTGTTTTGCCATATATRTATTTTCTTTTTTTAGAGCAGATACCAGCTGATAACCAAGACAGATATAATATCTTAGTTATAAATACAATTATGCTACTAAACAATGGCAAGCTGACAAGGAGGCTGAGTAAGGCTGCAAAGAGAATAAATACCTCCTAAAAATGCAAGAATACCCCACTACTAACGAAGTCTGAAGAAMCATTTACACAAAGCACAACCAAGTCAATTAAGTGACAATAACTGGTTCTGCTTTGAAGCACCTCAAATTCCCGTGTCATTCTGTTTAATGCATCATTTATTCTCCTACCATAACGGGTGAGCACAGGCACACCAAGTGCTGGCAGTGACCTTTCTGTCTGCAGTGTGCTGTGCACAGCTGTTCCATGGATCCCTCACATGTGCTGGACACACAGCCTCATGTCCTGCAGGAGGGCACTGAAGTGGCCTTGTTGTCACCATGTGAGATGGCATTCATCTCCAAATGCCAAAGCAGCCACGAGGAATGTGGCACAAGAATAGGAAGCATTGAGAACAAGAGAAGAAACACTTGAATAGCCTGCTCTTTGATTATCATTTACAGATCCACTTCTGCAATGAAAAATGKCCACGAGATTGTTTTCCCACTTGTGCAGTCCCAGTCTCCTGCACTTCAAAGGGCTGTTTCTTCACTAGCCAGCAATTAGGAGCCTCAGGTCACTCAAGGCAAAATTCATCTTCTCCACTTTTGTAATTTTCCCTCTTATCAAAAYGTGTGTGTGCACAAAGCACAAGCTGAGATGGCTGTCAGAAAACAGCCTGAAAGCCTCAGAAGCAGAGAGAAAGCAGCTCAAGCATTCCTGGAAATTTTACAGGAATCTACTTCTCTCTTTTTTGATCTAAGTGTCAGTAAGTAAGAGATTTTCATAGCAGAGATTATTTTTAATTCTTTTATTTGTTTCGGTCTGAATAAGGGTGCATRAAAAATGTATTTTAAATACTTCCAAGTAAAAAAATGAAGAAAATAAATGTAAAGCCCCACACACCTGTAAGTCATTAAAAATTTAGAATGTGCTTAGGGTTAATACTRCACTTAACCCAAAATTGTGATTACCAATGTTGTCCAGCTAAAGTGCTAATGCTTCTTCACCCACCAAACCTCCTGTGCTCTCTCCTCCTAGTGCATTTTATTTGAAATTCACACCACATCTCACAGCCTGAACTGTCAACTTCTAACTTTATCAGAAAAACAAGTTATGAGTTACATATTTCCTAATAATGACAGTCATTTACAGCTGCAAATCTCTATGGACAAATCTGCAGTAATTCGGATTCTCATTGAAGAGAGGAACTGTTCCTGCATTGTGTTTTGCTCTGAGAAGTGTTAAACAAAGTTGTTTCTATAGGCCTCTAGGTAAACACAATTAAAACCAAATAATTCAAATGTCTCTTTTACMCTGAAAATTTAAAGCACCTCAGAAAATACCAAGAGAGTTACRCAAATGTAATTGTATAATCTTTAAACACTTCTACTGAAGAGCTTTTTACCAAATAAAGCTCCACAGATCTCTTTCTACTTCAGTTACTACCAATAGCATGTGCTTTTTATAAACACAGACTAAAGCATAAAACAAATGTGTGCTRTCTGCAAAATCGATTCTTATTCTTTATGAAAAGCAAAAATACCCCAATATTTACATTGCTTTCTTCTTTGTATAAGAGAAATAAACCCTTCATTTTTCAGGGCAAGAATCCATGCTACATTTTTAAGTGAGGGGGTTTTCTAGTTTTGGGTTTGGTTTTTTCTTAGGAGTTACAGACTCTTAGGTTAGTCCCAAAGTCAAGTGTACCTACATTCCTGTTTCAGCTCATCAAGGGAACGGATGAGTATTTAGTCTGGARTATTTCAAGGCCCCAAAGACTCTTTTTCAGTTTAAAAGGACCTGTTACATCTCTGAAATTCAGWCTGAATGTCGCAAGTATGACACTTACTGCACCATCAGACTGACAGAGGAGAAATCAATAGGAWAAAACTCTATGTTCTCACTGTCCACTGGAAAGAAAAAAATATGGGATAAATAGTTACGGTCAGCTCAGCAGAACTTTTCCTTTTGCACATGCACAGTACAAATYAGACAAGTAGCACCAGCTTACAGAAATCTGAGAGAACAGACAGAAGTATTTCTTGGCTTTCCTATCCCTGTGCACTTGCCTGGCATGGACCCTACTTAGTCTTTTGCTGCTCCTCTGCAAAACACCTGCTGATGTTTCCAASCCCTTTCACTGAGGTACAGTTCACATCCAGAATTGTCCTTGCTGTCCCTAAAATCCAAAAAGCTGTGTGAAAAGTGGTGGGACACGAGAGAAGATGCTGGGAGCTGTGGTTCAGTGGCAGGCAGCAGGTTTGTCCATGCAATGGACTCTCTCAGGATGCACCATCAGACACTTTGTCAGCAGCAAGCTGCAGGCTGCTGCCCCATTGCAGCCCAGGAGGGCAGGGCACAGCTCCCATGACCATCAGTATCACAACCAACACTCCAGGCAGCTCACGGGCACTCATGCTGCCTGTCAGAGGGATGTTCCTGCCATGCTGGGATAGCTGCCTTTCACATCTGACAGTTCATACTCTATTAATCAACACTGTAAATCCCAACAGCTCCTCATCACCCCCTGAGGGCCTAAAAAGTAATTTTTTACTATTTTGTCAGAATGACTGGAGAAACTCAAGTCAGAAGAGAAGCAGAGGTCTGTCACTGAGAATTGCAATCTACTCTGWGTAATAAAATTGAGATTCTGTTTCAGAACACCTAAGCTGCTGCAAGTCCCTCTTCTCYTCTGAATCAATTATCTGTTACTCTTTTGTCCTTCCAGCCCCACACTAATGTTAGTYTTCTATGGCTCTGGCCATTTTTTACCTTTAAAGGGTCTTGATGCCTGGCTGGAAGGAGCATGCAGAGGGACAGTGTGAAAGCCCYCAGGATGGCCTGGGACCAGAGTGTATAAAACAATTCCTGGCAAACTGAATAGGTTTGGCTTYTTTGAAGCCAGCCATTCCCTGCTTACACTTCCTTTCAGTACTAGTCTTTCCATCCTGGTTTTTGACAGGAATTAAAGTCCCTTCTCAAAGGCTTGGGACATGGATTCTAGATCAGTCTTCTATACCCAAAYAGCCCCATCATCTCTATTTATTTCCCTAAAAAAGCGAGGAGGGCTTCAAGTGAAGCTTCTTCTCAGCACACCCTTGCCATAAGTTATGCAAATACAACTCAGGATAGCAGAAAAAYGGAACTCCATAATTCAATGCACAAGTCATGATAATGCCCATAAGCCATCTGGGTATGTGAAYAGTTCCTAACTGCAACCTTGAAGGGAGAGATTTTGCTTTCTGGGAAAGAGCAGGATTACTGGTTGAATACTGATTAGTTAGGTAAGAGCACGTTGGTCCCTCAGCAATGTGCTGGTTTGTTTTCTTTTTAATCTCTCCTGCTATACCGCTGGGAAATTGGGTATCTACTGGTTTCAATGTCTGAAATTAGTTTTTAGAGGGAAGCAAAAACTCCTAATGTATAGAGCATTAGAAACAAGTGAATCCATAAGGATGAGAATTTAATCATCTCTGGAAAATGGGTAGAGGCCTAGCAGAGACCCTGCTGAAAARAAGATCCCATTCTTGCTGCCATAAGCACAGTGCTATTCCTGAACAAGGGTCAGGGGAAGGGACTGTATCCTGCCCAGCCAGGGACCCCACAAAGCTCCAGCATCTTTCCCTGAACCATGATTTCTGCTGGAGCCACCCTGCTCCTGAATGGGAGCACTTTGCTGCTTTCTGCTGCTGCTTCCTGCTGAGAGGCTGTGTCAGTCAGAGATGGCCCCTGACAGGCTCTCTCAACTCTCAGTGCACACAGTTACAAACTCGTGCAAAGATCACCTTTACTGTGCCTTGCTCCAGCCCAGGAAGCAGTTGGTTACATAGAACATACACCCTATGACAGTGAAACTGCCTCATGCAAGGCACAACATGCTTCTCCAACTGCTAGGGACASAAACAACAACAGAAAGGTAACTGTCCCTTTCCAGGATGGCCTAGGGATTTGATAAATTCCAAACTACTGGTCCTACAGACGAATACAGACACACCCATCCTTCACTGAGCTTGGCCTGAGAGCCCTCTTAACCATGAAATACTGAAGCTCAGATAGCACAGTGCTGAGATGGTATCAAATGGACTGTGSAATGAGCATTATATAAGAACAATTCTCTTATAATAGCAAATCTTACTTATTTTTATGGGACTCTAAATAATTCCTTTCTATGTGGCTTCTCAGCACTGCATACATGAATCTCAAGCAGCTATTTAAGGTCTTTCCTATTTCTTTTCTACTTGCCTTTTGGTAACCAAACTTCTTTAATAGGAAAATGYTTGATACTTGTATCTGATGCAGCATTTTGCTGATGTGAAAATTACTGAAATCCATGTGTCTAACAAGGAAATGGAGTGTGAAAACACGCACATTTCTAAAAAGACCTCTTTTAGATGTACAAGCTTTTGTCATTAAGCTTTTGTGTTTGAAAGAGGCATTAGTAAGTATTGTGTTTTAGTGCACAAGCTATCAAATACAAACATGCTTTTTATATTCTCTGAACTCCCACTGGTGCCACCTAAATTAGTGTTCTTGTTAACCAGGATGTTTTTTTATACTTGTGAGGTCTGAATAAATCACTTCCATATTTTTTATACATTACCAGGACTGCTTTTATTAGTATTTTTTAAAGTATGCAGCTGTCACAGGCTAGCATTAAAATGTCACCTGGAAAACTGCAGGAGAAATGGATCACTTAATATCTGCTTCAGCAAATAACTATGCAGTCAATATTTCTTGTGGTCCCCTGAAATCCATGGCAAGTCCCATTTGTTTGTCAGTGGTTTATTATTACAATGCTGACATTTCTGTCATAAGGACCAAAAGATTTTTCTCCTTCAAAGAAAAAAAAGAAGGGAATATCCTTTCTGCTTTAGGTCTTCAAAATGAAGATGGAGTACTTCCAGATTTTCTCCAATTCATAACCAGGCAGTTTTAAACTTGTATTTCTGAGATTTCTTGCACGTTTGGTCATGCAAGTTATGCCACTCACAGCATTCATCTGCAGGGCCCTTTTCTTTATTCAGTGGTGCTCTATTTTTTACTATGTCTCTTCAGTCTCTGTGGAATTCAGTATTTACTTTAGTATATCAGAGACTACAATTTGACAGATTTGTGCTCCCGTGTTTTTATTCTTCARAAACAGTTAAGGTTTCCATCTAGTGTTTGTCGAAGACACTTGGTGTCATGCCTGACAAACCTAAGACTGCAGGTAGCCCTAAGAAATTTGGGTATTTTCCATCAAAAACATTCTGTATCCCTTCCTTCSTGTTTCCCCCTGAACTGACTCCTGTCAGCCACTGCTGTACCACTGCCCACCCAAACTGAGGSCTTTTTTCTGGATACACTCCAAAATGAGCAGCTTTCTGCTACTCCCTGAATGTGCTGTAGCCTTTAACCTTTCATTATTTTCACTTTTGAAGAAGAGGCTTCTAAGAAAATTGCTGGGCTCCTCTAAGGCACAAGAAGTAGTTTTTCTGTTCACCAGCAGAATTTCGTATTCTTCTGTAGGCTCCCCCACCTAAGCTGCTGTTTCCATCAKTAGTGCTACAGTGATGCCTTTCCTTTTGGGATTTCTGCATGCATTGTTCCATCCTCTCTCTAACATGATCCTCTCACTGAAAATGTGACAATTCATAACTAGCTTCTTTCCTTTCTGATCAATGCTGCCTCACTTCTCTAGGTGCCCATCTGAACCCTGTCACCAAAGGTGAATTTTTAACTAAATACGAATACTCTTTCAATGCTGCGTTTAGCCTCTGTTTATTTTATTTAGACTGCCTTCTAGCCCATACAAACCAGGAACTCCATCCAGGCTTCTCTGCACACCCAGCACACGTTTTCTGGGTTGCTGGTCCTCATTCCCTGGCAGTCTGGCTTTCCCCAGCCATGGCACAGGTCAGCTCTGCCCCTCACTGACACTGCTGGACCCCAAGTTGGGAGGAGTTCTTGAAGCCCTCAAGTGAAGGGCTTYTCCTGCCCTGCTGGCAGGCAGCCATCTGCTTCCTACAAACCCGTGCCTGCTGTGAGCACAGCCAGCAGCAGCCTCCAGCCCCTCCTGCTGCCCCAGCTCCCTTGCACCTGCCCTCTTTTCAAAGGGAAACAACTGCTCAAGAGAGCAACTCAAAATCACCAGGCACAAAACCAGTGCTCCTGCAGGACCTGGGGAGTTTGTTATGCCAAATGGGAGAGGCAATGAGCATTTCTTTAACGTTACTAGCTGTGATTGAGAATTAAAATATTTATTTGAGGGACTATGAAAAGTAAACCTCGGAGGCTCAATACACAGATTCAACCACTCCAATTCCTACAGCTCACTACAAATTTTGCATTACTCCTTTGTTATTTTGAGGGGTTTTTAACTGACGTTCTTTCTTCCTTTCTTGAAGTACTCATAGCATATGTAAAACACGTTACAACCATATCCTTATTCTTTATTCTATTTAGAAGAGATAMAAATCTTAACAGAAATGTTATTATGTAGATATTAAAATACAAATTCTTGGATCAGATATGAAAATCTGAGGAAGAAAGATCCTACTTGCATTCAAAAGCAAATAAATGCTGGTTCCTTGTAACCCAGAAGGAAATTCCAAGCTTTTCTGCAATAAAAYCCAACACTAAATGATCCAGTGTACAAGTGTAATTTGTATAATAAACAGTAAGTTAACCTCAATGAGATAAGTGCTTTGAAATTTGAAATTTTACTTCTCCAAGTATTATTCTGTATACATGTGAATCTAATTTGAATTTTAGCTTCAAGGAGTATGTTAGGGCACATTAATTTCAAAACCATCTTTACCTTAATTAACATATAGCAAGAAAGTACAAATGCAGAAAAATCYAATTCTTTACAAATTTTTAAGCAGAGTATCTACTTCATGGCAAGGATATCAATTAATAAAAAGGGGAAGCTTGAAAATTGCAGAGAAGGTCACATCATAGGATGCAGCAGTGTAACTGGTGCGAGGACAGTGTGCTGCGTTTGAAAACTGGAAGTGTGAAAACGTTTATCCCCCCTTAGATGTCAACAGCTTTTAAAATGACACACAATTAGCCCTAATAACATCACACTTCTTTTTCAAGCCACTGCACTTTGACTGTCGAATACACAGACTCCAAGGCCAGAAGTTTTGCAGATACTTTGTAATGCCATTGCAYAGAGAGACAAAATCATTCACAACTAACATCTCTGAATGTTACAGATGGTAGGAGATACTCTTTACTGTAAATGTCATATTAATGAACTGCCTCAATCTGAGACACAGAAACACTGCCATCCCTGAGAAGAGTTCTACTTGCATTTACGTATTGTTGGTGCACTTTACCCTGCCACAGATCCAAAGTTTACCTTGGGCCTCTGATAGTTTTTCACACTCTTAACTGAAACACATGGTACGTTCCTGTGGGGTTACAGAAGTGCTGACACTCACTCTGTTTTATTCACAAGATACTGATGCATCTAATTTACACTACAGAAAGCACTCAGCTCCTGCAAGGACACTTCTCTTTCTCTCTCTTCACTTCTGAACAACATTGGGAGAGGTAAAATGAGACCCTCCCACAAAAACACTCCTATGTACCTAAAGTTGTTAMCAAAGAATGTATTTTGTGCCAATGTTTAAAATCAGTTCACTTTCCTTTGTTCTTTAAGGAACTTTCAGAGATCAATACTTAATGATATCCCAGGGACTCAAGGAAATCAAAGTGAGGTCCCTAATGAATGCATTAGCATTAGTGTTCCTCCATGGCAAACAAATGACAAAGAGGTGAACAGGTGAGTGCAGCTGTAACTCATTTCGAGGAGCAGCAGTGATTCACATGAGGCTGTGCTCTGACCCCTCTCATTGCTAACTCACTTCAAAGAACACTGCAGAGAACAGCCAAGGTGTGGGAGTTCTGAGGGGATGAGACAGCACAGGATGGAGAGATTGACATCAAACTCCTGATAGCWGCATCTGAAGTTGGTATCTCCTGAGCTTTGTCCAAGTGAGCAATTGCCTCTGGCCAGTGCATGTGGGATGCTGCAGTGAGCTGCATTCACAGACCTTCCTGGGACAAGCACAATCACCATGCACTCGCCGCTTCCTGTCTGACTAATAAGAGGGTTGTACAAACAATATTTATAAATTACACTTAACACAGCCTTGCAAATCAGCAAAGAGTTAGTAAAATACAGGCAAACTCATCTTGATCGGAAAAAAAATAATGTACCTTGCTTTTGAAAGAGCACGGTGTAGCAGCTTGTGGTACTGATCTGGTTAATACCACCTACCCATAATRTTCATAGGTGAAGTTTAATGCTTCTTCATAAGAAATATTTAAGCATTACTTTTTCTACCAAAAACAGTTTCACACTTCCAAACAGGTGACAGAATAAGAACCACCAATTTAATTAAGCTGTGATTCTTTTCTTTCCCTACCAAAGCTGAGAAAGGGCCCCAAATGACAGGTACACTGCAAAAAAAAAAAATCCAAAAAACCACACAGAGCACTACAAAAACAACAAAAAGTGAAGTCATCAAGGTTTTCTGTGAAACGATGGAAGGACACCCACTGGGTCTTCAACTTCATACAACATTTTGAACTGAGCTGGGCTAAACATTCTGGAAAACACTGTGATCAAAAATTCAAGTATTTTCCACTGGAAATTTTCTTTTCAAAAACTGGAGTAAAATGCTAAAGAATTAGGCTCAGTTGACACAGTTTATTGCCATTAAAAATCACCTCTGTAAGACTGTAAGATCACCTTCTCAAAGCACTCAATGCCAGGAAGGCAAAATCTAATRAAAGTATGTATAGCTCASAGGTGTGCACTGAAGCTGCTATGGYGCAACTAACTTTGTAAAGTAATGCTACTTTAGTCTGAAAAGAAGATTATTACTGAGCTACATGCTCCCTATATACACTGGCTTTCTAGTTTGCTTCAGAAGACRCCATCAGCATTGGTTTGGTAAGGAAAGTAAATGAGCATGCATCAAAAAAAGTACCTCGGGCCAAAGATTATAATGGCCAGCCAACACTTGTGTTACAATAACAAACGAGATGTGCATTCTGGGTGTGGGCAGGCAAACTGCACAGCAAAWGGCTCAGATGGCATCAGCCTGCTGTACCTGGCTCTGCCACCAGAAGTAGCTTTTGAACCAGAAAACCTGCAACCACGGGAGCCCTGATTTTCTCTTCTTTGGAGGCTCATTAGCACCTTTCAACAATCTGCCTGGGAAAATCAGACTTACTACTGAGAACCACTCTCAAGCTGAGAAAGGAGATACTTCCACAGTTCTGGCTTGCAAAACAGCCAGGAACAAACCATGTCATTCACATGCGTGCCCAAACCTGTTTGTTCCCAGAGCTGAGACAGCAGCACTGCTCATAAACAGCTGGGAGCAAGGTAATGACATGAAAATGCTGAGCACGGGAGATTTCTTCACAAAGCAAGGGAAGTATTTCTGGTGTAATACACACTGTCTTCAAGTCTTAGGGTATCACAGCCTGTGTGAAAAACCAYTACAGAGGGTAAGTTTTATGGAAATTATGTTCATACTCAGAGCTGATTAGGAGAAACCAAATTTATAGCAGTGCATCCAATTCATGGAAGATKAATTCTTTTTCAGAAAACTCTCAATTCTCAGAAATTCCTTCTCTGTTGGGAAAATGTCGGTTTCTGATTCACACAATCATTTCACTTTGAAACATTTCATAATAACCAAGAAGCTTTATGTTTGAGTCGACAGGGTTCTCTAAGCAAAGGATGACAGGAGGTCTTTTCCTTAACTGCAACATTTCACAAGACTTGATGCCTAGCAAGCCAGGATAGCATAATTGTTGTGTATACACTACTTCATTGCTTAAAAAATATTATTATCCTAAAACAKAGCAATGAAGGGAAAAAATTGTGTTTTACAATAAAGTAGCAAAGATGTGTTCTGAGTCTGATACTCCTGCTCTTCTCATGCCAGAGCCCCAGAGAAGGGAGAAGTCCACACGTGGGAAGATCTTCACTCTAATACATGCAAGCTGTGTGTTGACATGTACATAATATCTGCCTCTTTTAACAGGGAGTTGCACCATGTGATTACATAAACTACATCTGGGAAATGTGGTGGCAGAACATGGCTGTATCTGCCAAATAAGATAAAAGATTGCTTTTCCAAAGATTTCTTTTTTCATTTCATTGAAGCAATAAAGCAGAAAGGACAGGATTTCCCCACAGCTTTGCTGAAACTTTGCTGAGTGGAAGACAGGTGGTGCAGGGCTTCCCTTTCTGTCAGAGACTTGGCCAGGACTCTCTCGAGCTCCATTCCTTGTCCACAAGCCACACTCACAGATAAATACTTCATGGGGGGGTCTCTTCAACAAGTCAAGGTGTCACCCATCAGACAGCCTTCCTGAAATCCTTTTCATGCAACAATCTTTTACATAAGTAAGTATGTAGACTTGACAAAAAAAGAAACCAGAAAAAAAAAACCAAAAAAACCCCTACATCATGCCTTTTAGTGAGTATCTTTGGTAGTCTGAGTAAGGCAAGGTTGGCATGGATTTGTTGTCTTAACCATACAGAAAATGGTCGTGTTTTAATCTAGGAAGACATGTAGTGCAAAATTAACACAGGCAAGTTGTTGTAGGTTTGGGGCTTTTTTATCCAGAAGGCTTCACCTTTAATGACTTTAGACAGACAAACTGATTACAAAGGCATCTGCTCAGCAACTCAATGGGTGTCTCCTCACTAGAGATCTCATGATTGAATCTCAAATAAAATGTGTGGGCAGTCTTCAAGGAAAAGAGTCCCAAGTGATATCCCTTCAATTAGAAGGGATCTGRCTYTGAATTCCTTTGTGATGCTATCTGATATAGGTGATGTGAGGTGCAGGTAATTTCAGGGCCATGCCCATTCCACTGCAGCACAAGGACTATTTGTGGAACGCATCTCATTTGCCCTCTACCCCAAAAATACCTCAAGAGGGCATGTCACAGGGCAGGAACTGGAATACTTGGTAGYGTCTGTGCTTGGCAGAGTTGAAAGAAAAAGTAATGGGGCAAAGATAATCACAGCCAGTCATACACASACTGCAACACCCTGAGGAAACACAACCATTTATGAGCCAGTCTGAAAACAGGCAACGTGCATCTCCAGAGGTCAGAAGGGATGAGCAACAGCTCTCTGGACACTCTGGGACAGACTGGTTCTGACCCACGAAAAGAGGATGTCATCCTTTGGACAAGACTGGGGCAGAATGTGTGGCATAAGTGTGTATAAATGCAAGAGGAAGCTGGAGAAGAAAGGTGTCACCCACTGGCTTTCCTCCACCTCAGGGATGTGAGGCCATCACAGACTGCAGCCAGCAGAGCCCACAACAGCAGGGGTATGGTACTGTATGACTAGGGCTTGACTAATCTGTTGGATTAATGCTTGATTTTAGTTGTTGAAGTGATAGCATAGTAGTTTAGCAWAAATAATGCTTCTTTTTGTTTGTGGAAATCAGCCATAATATTCCCATCACAGTGGTCCCCAATTTCCTAATCAAAATAGCTGCTACACTTCTGAAATCATCCATATCTGAGCTACCCGTTTCCACACCAGCTCTAACAAACTACAAAACTTGAATTCTGTTAATTCCAAAGTTGAGCCCAACGCACTCTTTCAGAAACCCCAAATTCCTTGTTGCCGAAAATAAATTAAAAGCAATTAATTTACTTTGGAGACAGGCAGGATCAGCTAGCTAGCTCTGGCAAACATACCTGAATGCTGGATACAGACACTATCTACAAACCKACTATCTCACCCAGGCAATCAGACAAACACGTCCACCAGGAACACAAACATACCTGCTCGTCTGGATTGTACCAAGGACAAGCTTTCCAAAGCTTGCATTCTCTCAGAGCAACTCTGTGCACAGATAAAGACTATGGATCAATGCCCACGGGACCTCAGGAGTGTAAAGAATCCCTTTCATGTGGTAAGCTCACAAAACTGAAGCAAGCACAGGAAAGCTTTCTATTTAATGCATGAATTAAACACCCCAGACGCACAGGTCGTTCCTGCTGAGGGCTGGGATTTCCAGCTGCACAACACCAAGCAGGAACCTCAGCCTGGCTGCCTAATCAAGAGTTCAGTGCTACCTGTGACAAGGAGGTAAACACCTCTCGTCTCGAGAGGCTGGGAGCAGCCCAAGGGACAGCAAGATAAAGAGAGCTGTGTCACAGACATGGATAAGTGTACAGAATGCTTGGCTGTGCAGAAGCACTCAGGAAAAAAGCCTATGGAGAGTACCMAGCTGTAAACACAATGATATGTGAAAGGCAGCTAAAGCCCAGATYTGGTGCACTGCAAACACAGATGTGACTGTTCTAGACAGGTGGCAYTGCATTTCTCTCTGTATTGGAATGACAATCCCAGAGGCAGTGCTGCAAGTGTGCAGAGGCYCCTCTTTTTCTATTAATACAACACATTAAAGGTGTAAAACACAAACAAGAGAAACTGAGACAAACTGTACAGCCTTGTGTCGCATCCTCCCAAGTAAAGACTAAGTGATGCACTTGGTTGACTACAGAGAAGCAAGATGTTATGCAGCACATGTTCTTTGATAATGCCCTACTTTAGAACCAAAGAGCAGTCTGATTATGCTTTGAAAGCTACATGATCAAAGGAATTCAGAAAAAGCCTTTTGAATCATTTTCCTAGATGCTTCTATCAAACTGTATTAGGCCAAATCCGCCCTTTCAGTTGGARCAGTTTGAGCCATAGCATTAGTCTTCTGCTCCTTAAATCTATTCATAAACAAAAAATAAAAACCTTCCCCAAAGAAATGACCACACTAACCCATTATCTGGTGTAACTGAGTGCAATCAAAGACCTTCATTTACTTTATGTAAATGTCCTCTCCCTTTCCCAGGCCTAAGGTTTTCTTGCTCTCTGTTATGTCACCTCATATCTAAGCTAGATACTGAGATCATCTGGGTGGAGATTCTGGGTAAAAAAGTYACTACTGACTAAAAAAAACACAGCACCATGGTAATTCAAGATACTTTTGCAGTAAATACGCTGGTTTCTTCTGCTGCACAATTGATGTCTTTCACCTATAATGATAACACAGGTTAATATAATATTACACAGATGAGTAAAATCATTAGTTGTACTTTGTTTAAAGGTTAATAGCTAAATATGAATAAGCACAAGCTGGACACATCCAAAGTGATAGGACAGGTGAAATGCCTTGGCTAACAATACTCTGGATGTATATAAAAGGATTTTTGGAATACAGAAAACGTGGATATGTGGAAGTTTTCTTTCTCAAAGTTTCTTCTTTAAACATACTTACAATATGTTAAAAAAAACACATGATGTACTATATACAAATATTTCCATATTAATCACATTCTGTTTCCTCACAATGARAAGGTTCCAATTCCTTACGATGTAAAATCAAGAGTGATTTTCAGTAGCCAATGATGTTTAAAGCAGGCAGGCCCAGAGGGTGCTGTTATTAAATGTGGAATTCCTTGCTGCTTATAGCATTTCCTCTGTTGCTAACRCAGAGGCAGAGGTCAGRACTCTCCTCCAGAGAGCACCAGTCASTGCCACTGSTGCCAGTGGCGGCTGTGATTCAAAGGCTGGGAGCACAGAGCCAGCCAGTGGCAGCTGCTCCRCTGGCYACAAGTGCTCAGCACACAACCAGTGGCACAGAGGGGTTCATGTGGGGGGACATTAAAGCTCTCTGCAGCCTTGGCCGTTTGTGGCTGCAGTGTGACAGTGCCATGCTTCCTCCTGTGGGCTGGTCACAGCACTGGGAAGCATTTCCCTGTGTGAGAATTCTTACTTCCACTCCACTTCCCTCCTGAAAACTACACTGAGCTGTTGGCAACACCAAAGGGTGATGACATTTGGTGGACCRAAGTCTCCTAAAAGATTCAGACCAACGTTCACTATAGAAATGTGAAAGGAAGATTTGCTTTACATGCTTTGATGCAGTAGAGTTTGATGGAAGAGATTTTATCTCTGTTTTCCTTTGTTCTCTTTTCACTTTACAGGAAATCTTTATGCATTGGCAGTCAGATTTCACAGCTAAAAAAATAATACCTGCCTTGAAAATTTGAGTCTTTCATCTATTTTCTTTTAGTTTGTATCAGTGAGCGTTTCATCTGAGACACAACAGGATATACACGGAGCTCCTAAACACATTAAACCAACTGGATCAAGTCCTTTAAATGTGYTAACTTATGTCTGCCTGGCTCTTTCATTTTACATCATGATTTCCTTTTCACTTATTACTGTAGTAAAGCAGAATAAACTAGAACTAATTTTTTTTCTCAGGCCATTTTATATCCCTTTTTCCTCCATTCCCTTGCCACATTMTGTATTTCCAGGAATCCTACCCCAGACAGGCAAGCACTGTCTTAAAAACACCAACAGGAAAAAATTCATTCGTTTAGGTTTGACAAAAAAACCCTARAACACAGCTTTCTCCACAATTACTTTTCCAATCCAGTGCAATCCATGGTAAGCAGTAACAAGCAAATTTGGGATTTTAGYAGCCATTCCTGCTCTGCCCCAGAGAGAGCCATGGGCAGGAGTGGGTTGTATGAATTGTATAAATGTGTCTGTGTTACTCAAACAGGAACATGTCACATGAATGCAAACTGCACATGGTGAAAAACAGGCAGAAAAAAACACAGGGGAAGGAGGGCAAATCTCTGAAAGAGAAATACATTATTAAAGGATATATTTGTAATATATGCAAAGCTGCCTTTTTGACTAAGTTATTGACCAGGGAAAAGGGACTACAGGTCTCTGCTACTRTAGTGCACTGCCAGCTTTCAGCTTTATGTACTCACTCCTCCAGAGAAATCTGAACATCCTCATCCTTTGCCATTTTTACCCTCTCTCCCCAGCATTTGACTGAATTTTAAATGTCTAATACATTGAAATTCAGTGAATGAGATGGAATAAACTGTGCAGTGAATAATCAGCAGTRAATAACATCCAGAAAGCACTTGTGTATTTCTTTCCTACTGAGAAAAACATCCTAAACAACATTTGATTTATCTACCCCGAAGTTCTCCTTACAGGGACTGACATTGCTGTTGACTGGGCATTTATTTATGATCAGTTGGTGCCAGGCTCTGTGGGTTTCATAGCAGGAAAAGTGAAATTCATTACTCTTGCCACACTACACCATCTTTTATGTATTATATAGTGCACCGATTTACRGGAGGTGCAGACTTGAAAACCTAAAAAATGAATATTTAATGATTATAATATTATATATGCCCACATTTTGTTGTAAGGAAAATGTATGCATGTATTTTGCTGCACAGGTTTTTCCAGCAGGTCAGTATTTGCAATGGTACTGGCCTGCTGTTTGTAGCAGATATTTATTTCTGCTTTCCCTGGCACCACTTCTGCCAGTTCTTTCAAGCAAAAGAGGTTCCACTAAAAACAGGAAGACCAAGATGACATCTCATCAATGAGAAAAAATACTGAATCTGATAAAACAAAGCCACTTCCCCTGAATCAGAATTAGTCTATKCTAATACCTGTGCCTAGGAACCAAGCTGTAGTCTCACTTAAAATAAATGACTATTGGATTCAGAATATGAATTTAACAGGTGAGTTCTGACAGAAATCTTTTTCAATTAAGAGCATTCAAACAGAAGTACTTCCAAAATAAGTTTCTTACTAAGTTTTCCTTCCCAATTAACCTATAATGCAATATTGTGGTTGCTCAAAGGCAATGTGCATGCATTTCTATATATAAACTAAGTAACTGTGACAGACAAAGAAATGCTTCAGCTTATATTCTAAACCTTGGAAGGACATAGCTCCTCATGTTARCTCTGCTGAATTCACTCGTGTGTTATCACACGTTATTAAGACACATAAAATGAATGTAAGAGAAGTGAGCAGACTAACACTTCACATACCAGATTTGATGTCAAGCATATAATGGCACAGCCAACCTAGCATTCTTTAGCATTGCTAATCTATAGCAATGAAATGAAGCATAAAGGAARGGGGGGGAAAARGGGGGAAAGGGGAAGAACACACAAAACCTCCAAAGAAAATAGCAATTCAGTTATAAGATCTTCTATGAAACCATGAATATTTATGAAAAAGCAAGGAGGTTGGGTTTTTTTCACTTAGCTTCCAATATCGCCTTTAAAAACTCTTCTGAAATATTAGACGTATTAAAAAAATAAACTGTGCATATAAAAGAATGAAAGACATGCAGCTTTTAAGATAAGCGTGCTTTCAGTGCAAGCATCTGCACTCAGAAGAGCATTTACACAAATTAACATATTTTATCCACTGTAAGGACCATAAAGCATTTCCAATTCAGCATATAATTTTTATTTCAATTGGCATGACAAAATCTTTAAGTGTAGCACTAGTAGAAGATATAAGAAGCTGCAATGACCAAAGGCAACGCTGGATTTCCCTGCATAAAGGAATTAATAACAACCAAAAAAGCTTTGGGTATTTGGAGCAGAGAGAGGATGTTATTCTCAAATTCACAGAATCAGTTTCTTGTTACTGCAATGTTTTGAAGCAAACATAATCTCCTTCTGAGTAAAGACAGAGATAAAGATTACATGATACAGTACAATCCCTTTTCTAGAAACATGGCAATTTTGTCATCAACACACAGATGAGAGATGTCATTACTCTTGGAGAAGAATTAAAAAGCCACTATACAGCTCTCAGGCACAGCACCTCGCCTGGCAAACAAGGTCACTCCACATTCAAAGCTCTACACCATTTGCACAGTAAGGTTTCCAACACTAGAGCTGGTTCCTTCAGCTCCCAAAATTCAAAGTGCAGTGCTCTGGCACATGCCACAGCCAGGGTTGTTACGGCACAGCACTCACAAAAGCAGTGACTGCTTCCAGCACTTTGCTTTATGGCTTCAAGGACTTGTGTGCCCTGATTCRTTTTATCTCAGTGATGAAAATACCAGGAAGAGTGAGAGCAGAAAAGCAAATTTAGGGAGCTACACTGGCTCTTGGACTGTACTATGATCTACTTCTGTGCCATAGAGCTTTCAGAAGAGACTGTTACTTCCCAGGTACACACAGGAAAAACACTGAACTGCCTCCTAAAGAGACAGGACATCCATGATGTCCAACACGTACTGCCATTCTCTAAAAGCACTTTTCCAATAACCAGCTGTCTTTTGCCCAAACTTAGGGGTGGCGTTTATCCATCAGACACCTCACAAATGTGCCTRAATGATCAGCTGAGCTGTCCTTCCTCAGGAGGGAGGAGGGAGAGGAGGGTGTGCCTCCTTCACTCCCACCTGCAGATCCCACAGTTAAGCACAGTCTGGGCCTCAGCAGGCCACAGCCCCCCCAGCAGACTCCATGTCCTCACCTCAATGTTCTTGTGGAATCGAGATTTTGTTTGCTCAAGGCTGACTATGGCAGAGCTCTCTTTCACAACACTGTTTCTCAAAGGGTTCTTAGTCACTCCAGACTTTTTTTAATAGCACAGGGACACGTAATATAGCATATGTACAATAATCTGTCTGAAATCTACAGGAGATTATTCTAATGTGTACTACTTTCTGTCTATTGCTTCATGAACACTACAATCTTACAGATTCAGAAACTATTTTCGTTTAGGAACTGACAGTCAAGATCCAAGTAAATGTAAAACTTGACCCAAAGCAGGTGAAYACACTGTGAAGAAGCTCCCACTACTAACACGTTTAAACCCTCAAAACCAGAACATCCACCTTGAAGAACCTCAACACAGAAATTAGCAGCCTGGACTAATGCATGAAATCATGGCAGCTGCACTGTCAAATAAAAACCTCACTGAAATATGTCTGAAATGACAGCAGTAATTTGTTACCCTTGCTCAAACARTGTGTAGGAGAGAGAAGGTTCCAGTGACTCAACATGCAGGAGAACCTGGCAYTGTATTTACCTGTTGTCACTATCTGGAACTCCAGAGTAATAAATGGATGAAATGCAGCTCATAAAAATATTCATATGATGAAATTTATGGCTTACATTGAAGCATGTTTAACTTGAAAAATGACTGTGTAAAGCTCAACTGATCTGTTCCCTGTGTATATTCRCAGTCATATCTGTGTACTTTGGGACTGCATGTTTAAATTTATTTCCACTGGTGCATATCCAAGCTGTGTGCACGTCCCAAGCAGCTGAAACTTTTCCTCTCCTTTGTTTTGGGGTTTTTATTCTTCCATTTAAGAACTAAAAAAGAATTAAAGGTACTACACAGATCTAAGTGAAGACTGCATGGGTCTTCTTATTAATACTTCTATTACCATAACTAACCAGGAGTAAGCAGGATTCCCTTCCAGTCTAGATGTGAAACAAGTATCTCCCTTAAGGCTTTTGTACTGTAGATAGAGTGGAAAGATCTTCCACTTGCTGTTAAGCTTCTCCATTTTCCAGCAGCAACAACACTTTCTTTTTTGGGGAACAGCAGAAATATAACGCTTCTCAGTACTCTCAATGGAACATCCCCTACACACAATTCTTCTTGTGTGATCTTTTCTGTGGTAGCTACATTTGTAGCATAGTGAGGTAAAAAAAAAAAAGAAACTTCCTCTATGAAACTTTCCTGATCTTCAAACAACAGACCACAATCACAACATGACAGAGCACCATAAGAAGTCACCCCAAATTCCCTGCCAACAGACTTGTTAAAGCAACTACAAGTGAAACACCTATGGACAATGTTACTYTTTGGGTATATTGCCATGTACACAGGAAAATGAGAAACAGTAATTTAAGAAATGCTGATGGGGTAGGAAGAGAACAAGACGGTTCACAAACTGGACTTGGACTTGAAAGGGCAGCACTGAACCACAATGCTTCCAGTACAGAATTGTTTTCTCTTTGTKTCACTCACAAATACAGGTCACTCTCATGGAAGTAATCTTTCAAAGACAGAAGTACAATTTCCAATAAGCACACATCAATTCATGCCACAGTGCAATTTGTGCTACTCATGTAACAGCTGGTGATCTTATATATAGATACGGATCTCCAAACTCGAGTGCATTTTCTTTTTCTTTCTCCTTTCTCCTTTGAGACAAAACTCACCGATGACCTGAAAACTAAACCAGGATGTGCAGAGGACAATCAGGGAGACTTAGGAGCAACCAGATGACTTCTCAAAACTGTAGTGTATGTGGATGTGACTAATTGCAATTTAATTGCTATTGCTCAGTGYTAAGTGAACAGCACATCCAGCAGCTATTCCTAACTCCATGGCACGCAGCTAGCTGCAGAGCAGTCCCAACAACCCACCCTGTACACAATGAGCACTCCTCAGAGACAGGCACATTTAAYAGGGGGTGGTGAAAGACATAATTCAGATGAGACATGTGGACTGAGAACCAACCCTTTCTTAAATCTTTTCTGAACTGTCTTTTATTGCTCAGTTGAAAGGAATTGCAGTGCAAAACGATAAGAAATACAAACCACCTTCTTAATCCATATGCCAAAACATTTACTTTTCCTTTTAATGCCACTTTAATTCCTGGTAAAATTCCAAACCAAGGGTTTATATTTCATTATATTGTCAACTTTGCATAAAACTACTGGTACTACTCATGACTTATACAGCCTCAGGGAGACTATTGATTTTTTTCCCCTTCATAAATCTGAAAATGCTCTGTCTCTTCCCCGTGGACCCATTATATTTATTGGTATCTATCCCAAAACAACTGCTCAAGGTTATAGCTATAAAAATATTCGAGGTTCTAATTCACTATACAGAGGCTGGAGAAGCCCACAGATTGGGGCTCAGAACCCAAATTTTGCTCTGATTACAAAGGACAGTTGGGTTCTTCAATTATGTGTCAGGATCACAAGATAAACCTTTTTCTTTGGACAGAGCTTATACCCTCGTTGAGGGAATACCAAGCAAATTTTAAAGCAATTTTAAAAGTGACACATGACCCTTCTTTATGCAGCAAAGATGAGACAATAACAGTTAACAATAAATATTGGTATAAGTATTTATTGCATAAATATTTCCCTAAAACTCAAACTTCCTTATGGACTAGCTACAATAAAGACGTCCTGGCTGGCCCCCAGGAGCAGATGCCCAATTTCTGGAAATCATCTGAATGTCTGACTTCTCAGATGGAAGTAAGGTATGTGGAGACATGGTCAAAGATGAAAAAGAAGATTTAGCTCTTCAGGTCACTAAAATACAGCATGCTGTAAYGACTGATTATGTTGCTATTACTTTAATTGGCAGCTGAATTTTCAAAGATAACTTTGCATCAACTTTTAAGCTACTTTAGGAAGGAAGGAGGCATCATGCAATAATTTTCTACTCACTGTACCTGTACTGAGTCCAAATGGAAGATTTGCATGTGAATTTTTCTGAAGTGCACTAAGCCACATATCCTGTGCTATAGTGATCTTCCAGGAGAGTCTGTGCCTGTGGGATRTTCCCCTCAGCACAAGGAAACTGCTGCCAATCCAGACAAAAGCACTTTAAACTGAGCCATGGGACTACTCAAGAACTTCTCCACGGCCACCCGTGGAAGCAGGTGCTAGAAATGTGTGGAAGAGATCAGCAATTATTCTGATTTATTTCCCTGTTATTAGAATGGACCTGAAAAGTGGGAGCACCACCAACCTTCCCACACTCCCAGTTCCACAAAGCAGCTGCAAGGAAAAGAACATCGCCTCSCAAATCAGCAGCCACAGCAAAGCCACTTCATTTAAAGACATGCAGAAATACAGTCATCACAATAAAAACTGCAGCCTTTGCCAATGGATTTCACTAAGTGGTATCTGAGATGCCATCATTTTGATTACATTTAGAACAAAAGCATATGCCTAGTGTGCAGTTAAAGGACACAAATGCTGACTATATATTGCTTTTCACTGTACTTTAATAAATTAAACACAGAAATTGCAGCATGTTATCCATATTCTACATGAAAATACCTACAGCRTAATTTATACCTGGCAGCTGACCAGCTGGCAAGGCAGGCCTAGGCTTCACATATCACATGCATATAGAGTCTTTCATTTGTAATCTAGCTTTCAGAAAATGAGCAGTAGCAAATTTTCAAGTCTGTAAATTCTATGCTGAACCAACCCACACTGCTATAAAATCCTGAGAGTAAGACCTGCTCCAGGATAAAAAAGGTTTTATTTTAGATCATTTTACAGTGTCAGCTTTTATAAACGTATTTAGTAAATATATATATATATCAAAGCACATGCTTCTGGTTTTGATATAAACCTTTGACAGAAGAAAAAAACAACAATCCAAAAATGAAGGATATTTACACAAACTGGGAGTGCCTAATACRTGTTTTCATGAGGTGGCAGTTTCTGTAATGGTGGTATTTCGTAACACTGCTCTTTTCCTTTACTCCTCCCAATGCTAAAGTTATGATCACTCAATTATWGTAACATAAAAACTGTAAAAAATCTTTCCTGCTTTGCTCAAGTAATATTTAACAAATTCAAAATGAGAGAAAACGTTCCATTTGTACGTTCCAGTAACTGTATGGGGAGTTTGCCATAGACACACAGTAATGGCAGAAACTGTAGCTTTCAGAGACTAATTGCTCATACATTACCATTGAAACAGGTTGCATTTACAGCTTAGAAACTCACTGTCATGGTAGGAAGAATTCTTAGCAGAATTCTTTCAATCATAGAACGGGTGAACTTCCTAAAATTTACACACTGTATTTTGATCTAAGATATATTTTGAGAATTAGTTTTTCTGTGACAATCTATGATGGGAAAATGTGGAATGTTAATTTGCAGATAATTGAAATATCCTGATATTTAACAATAAATTGTTTACATAAATGACTGAGGCTGCGAGTAGGGARGAAACACAAAGAGAATCCAGGCTTGTTTCAGGATTCGACTGACTTCAAAGTAAATAAAAACACCTCTGACAAGCACAAAAGATGATAAAATGCAGCTTTTTTCTTTTCTAACAGAACCCATTATTAAATAAACCCTTCTGTCTGCAGGGGAAAGCAGCAGTGGAGCACGTTAAAGAAGGACTGCAAAGCAGCAGATGTGCTGGAGCTTCTCCCTTGGCCATCAGCACCAGTGTGGTGTCACTCAAAGCTGGCCTGGGCCAGGCAGGTGCCAGAGCAGCCCTTCATGTCACCTTTAGGGACAAGGGGGTGTGATTTGGAACCCACACAAACAGAACAAGTCACAAGTGATGACACAGACTTGGTGTTACCTCGGTACCAAGGTGCCAGTGAATGTGGCATTGCTCCTTACAGCCCAGTTCAGCCCAGTAAACTCCCTTTTTCGGCTTCCCCTTTTTYTTCTGAGCACAAAGAGAAAAATTAYGTCTATGATTTTCCATGATTTACCACGTTTCCCAGCCTATGCTCCACTGACCCTAAGAGAAGAAGCAAATTATACAGAGTCCACATTACAATTTTTACACATATCTGTACAGCAAAATGAACATCTGATTCAGCATTTTCAAGAGGTAATTTGAAGTATTAGATAAGCTGTACTRTTCTTTCCTTTCATCTGCTAAGCAATGAAACAGAAATGAGCAGTGGGGCTAAMCATGAATCCACCTTTTGAAATCACACTCACTGAAAGAAACATGACGCTCCCAATTAGAAATAGCTAAAATTCCAAATAGAATTCTCTATAGAAGTGGTATTTTCTTGATATTTACTAATTTCTCTTTTCAACTGCGGAGACAGAGACTCTCCCTCCACTCTGTCAGGACAGTTACAACTCTGAGCAGCAAACAGCACTACACTCAACCCTTTTTCCAGGGAACAGGAGCCTGTGTAGCACTGCTGGGGAACACATTCTGCTACACCGTGTTTAGATCAYTAAGAAATTGTCACTGTTGTAAGAAAGCACCCCAAGAGGCCACAAAGTGAGTCATGACACTGTGATTTTGCATTGATTTTATAGAGAGGATGTCTGTACACTGCAGCAGTGAGTGGTGTGTTCATTTCCACAAGACAAAAAGCAATGGATTCATTACTGAAAGCAATTAACTGCARAAGATAACGTGAAAATGGGATTTAAAAACAAGACGTGTGAGGAGAAACAGAAGATTTTTAGCCATTATTCCAAAGCACCTTGAATGGCACATATAAAGGTATCTCACTTACACAGAGGSTGTCTTTCCAGAGGTATTTCACCAAATGACATTCCCTCCTGCCTCTGTTTACTGCAGTTTCAAAAGAATGCATATGAGTACCATATGAACAGCAGCAGGAAATAAAATCTGGGTTTAATAGGAACTACTTAAATAAAGTTTAAAAATAAAGTACTTGTTTTCAAAACCAGATTGCTTAATTTTTTAAGGGCTTTGGCTCTGCAGTGTACAAGGGTGCTCTAAGATGCAGATACCCAAACCCCCGATTCACTTTAAAAATTAGTGCTCTCTCAGAAGTATAAATTGCTCCATCTGGAAGTGATTAGGGTTCCAAGGATGTGCAGCATTAAGTAATTTAACTTGCTGAAGTGCTTCTTTTTYAATAAGCTCTTCAATTTAAAAATAAGAATAGTTTWWAAAACCCCCACCTTCTTCCTAGTACAGCTGTTTGAATCACATGAACCACTTTATTCATTTAATATCCTGAAAAAGGTGGGGAAGGCATTACTTGAGGCCAACAGTAACAGCTCTATTAGCAACAAACTGGAGGTGCAACTGTAGAGGAAAAAAAAAGTGAAATAATTGACCTCAAATGTTTGTCTGTAATAGCCACCAGGCTATCCATGGCTACTACCATCATTTATCTCCTGGTAGGAGTTTCTTCCTTATCTGTCTTCAAAATTTTTTGCTGAAAATTTCTTAGGATGTTTTCACAGCATTTAAYAGAAAGGAAGTTAAAAGCTGGCATTTGACAATGGCAATTTCAGTATTTTTCAGGTTAAAATCCCTAYGTAATTTCAAAGGGTTGAAAAGTTAAAGTGAGAAATACTAATTGCTCTGGGGAACATGAAAATTAAAATATATTTACAACTTGAATGAACTGACATGCATCATCAGTTGTATTTTCAATTAAGGTTCTGCAATGTTGATTAATTCACTCATTTGAAAACAATTTACATACAAGATGGTCAGGGAAGTGGAATGTTGCCCTGGGGGAACTCAAGAGTTAAGAGTCAGGGATCAAAGTCTGAAAGCAAATTGACATATTTGGGGAACTTTCAATGGCATGATAGTAGTGGTTGAAGATCAGAGCAGGGAGTTGAATGCTTTTGGCTTAGATAATTATTACTGCCATCACTGAAAATTTAAAGCTTCAGATTATTCATAAACACACAGCCATGTACTTCATACTATTAAGAAAATTCCACCCATCAGTCTAAGGAAATATCTGAATACTGAAAGGCTAATTAACTTTGAAATTTGCATTTAGGAATGTGTAAGCATGTGGACAAGCTATTTCCTCGTCACAACCTTTGCCAGCAGACTCCAGAAAAGCCCTGACTTTCCCTCTCTACGTGGCTGCTCAGATTAACCAGGAATATGAATGGGAAATGGGTCTATTTATAAAGTCATTTAGACAGAAATATTACCAATAGTTGCTACTGCATTTCAATGGGATGCCCCAAGTTAGATTTCAGTTTGCTATGTTTAAATTGCAAAAACAATTCAAATTGCAATCAGCTGTGTGGTCTCTTTGAACTGTATTGAAAAATTGGAGATGCAGCATCTGAGGAAATTATTGTAGGTAACATTTTAAAAGCAATTAAACCAATTATAAAATTTACTCACAATGCTGACACACCATACCAAGACTGTTGGTTTCACACTTCCCACGTAAGGAAATGTTCAGTAAAGTAAAAAGCATATATTACATGTAAGTTAAAGCTGTGTCAAGCAGAAACAAAAAATTTAGCAAAAACCATTTTGAAGTTGGAGACTAAGTAGGAAATATGAAACTATGTGGTTTTTAAAAAATCCATTTAATAATGAACAGTTAGAAGTGCCTTTTACCAGCTGTTGCTGGAAAGCTGTCAGTTCATTTTTAAATAGAGATGTCAAAGGTCTGCAAAGCTGTTATTGAACAAGACTGAAAAGCATATGCCAATGAACAATTGGAAATGACTGRGGTGATGGGGTTAGGAGCAGGGACACATGATTTTAGTCAACCTTTTGGCTTGCCATATTCTTTGAAACTCAGCTCTCTGGAGCTTTTAARGCTCTACTGTTACCCAAGAGATAAATAAATTCAGGACCACAAAGCATACCTGAGCCTCTCTGCTCTAGAGGCTCCTAATGAGTTAAAAATGAGAATGTCAGCACAGATGAACTTTTAGAACTGAAAACTTATGCTACATATCTCTGGAGGTAAAAAAGCAGTTCTAAGTCTAAGCTCAAATGCAACACACTTCTGCTCTAATAACACATGCTGCAAACAGGAAGAATATCTGTAAAACACCATCCCTTTAGTGCCAGACCCATAAAAAGATGTTTAAAGCTCTTAGCCTTTATGGTGAAAAATACAGTTGTTTATTGTTTAAGTCATTTTTCCTATGAAGGTATGAAGATACATGTTGTTATTAAAGTGATTAACCAACTCTGATGCAGACATTCTAAACAAGAAGAACTTTACTTTCATGTAAAAGTTTCACCTGTGCCAATGTATGACAGAGGAACAAAAACTTTTCTATTTGGGTCAGACTTCTAATGCCACAAAAAAAGGCTCTCCTTGGACAAAASTCAGCATCCAGTCTGGGTAATATATAAAAGTATATCAACAGGTCCTGTCTACATGAGAAATTAATAATGCTGTGTGCAATCATTAACAGACACCAAGGATAAGTTGCCCTCACGTTCTACATTTAGGAATGGCATCAAAGGCTCATTAATGCAGACAGTGAGAGCATGTGCTCTCTTTTGCAGCAGGGGAAAAATAAAGGGAGCAGAATGACAAATGTAAAGAAAAAGTGCAAAACAAGTGGCTGGTATAAAGCCTAACTAAGGCAATGAAACATGGCTACATGATCCATTTTGATAATCCTATTGTCAGGTTATTTATTCTCGGGGAGCAAGGTAAAGCCCATTTAACTAACTCCAATAAAGAGTTAAAGCCTATTTAACAAAAAGCCTGTGTAACTGGATGACTGTAAGGATCCTCACGGTAAAATATCAGAAACATCCAACTACTTGAAGAGTGTACACACGACAAAAGTCTTATTAGGCAATGAAAAGAATGTGTCCTTCTCCCTTCAGCAGGCCTATTTATATGCCTAAAATTAAACACATGCCTAATAATTAAGCATGATTAGATTCCAATTACTTCGTTTGTGCTTCTTTAGTACTTTTTTCATTTCATTCTAGCTGCATCAAAATGTGAAAACCAGGGATGTGAATGGCTGAGATTGACTGCCATCCATTTCAGCCCACCCCGGGAAACGTAAGCTTTCTGTCATAAGCTGTCAGTAAAACTCATGCTTTCCAAACAAAGGTTCTGAGAACTGAGCTTACATGGCACCTTTAGATTTTACATTTTGTTTGACATCTACCATTTGTGAGAAATGGCATTTTATAACTGCTTTCCATCCTGTCCATCCCTACCATCAGCACCCCCAGCAAACCTAATTGCTTTTACTATAAATATCTGACAGTGCTACTGAGAGATTTAGAAAGCTCCTGCCGACTGCCTGATAGATTTCTCAATCTCAGAATGGTTGGGGCTGGAAGGGACCTTACAAATCATCTCATTCCATCCAAGCCCCTGCCATGGGCAGGGACACTCCCACCTCCCACAGTCCCAGGCTGCTCCCAGCCCCATCCAGCCTGGCCTTGGGCACTGCCAGGGATCCAGGGGCAGCCMCAGCCTCTCTGGGCACCCTGTTCAATCACCCTCAAAGAGAAGGATTTCTTCTAATATCCAAGCTAATCCTGCCCTCTGTCAGTTTAAAGCCATTTCCCTCTTGTCATAGAAGTGCAAATCTTCTAGTATTAGTGTTAAGTAGTGTCTTTTCTACAAAAAAAAAAAAAAAAAAAAAAAAAAAAAAAAAGGGAAAGGAATAAAGGAATAAATCATTTTTTTCAAGCAGAGAGCACAGTCTGGCCAGAAAAAAAACCCAATTCTTGTACTTACAGCACATTTGAAAAGCTGGCTTATTACATCAGGCAGCATGCCACATACCTACAAGTTTCATCTCAGAGATTCAATATTAATTCCTTTTTTATTGGTTCCTTACTTGAACATATCCTAARTTTTGCGGGTGCAGTACATTTACTAAGCAAAGGAAAAAGAATCAGGTTTGCCCAGGTAAAGCTCATTATTTTCTGACTCAAAYAGACACTAAAGTAGGAAAAAAGTGAGATGACACACTGCATTAGCAGCTGTGGAAAACAACTGCCAATGAATGCTCACTCTACTGAGTGGACATTAAACATGTTCCAAAACTGCCAATAATACCAATGGAGTGACAAGCTTTGACAGCAGAAGAGCAGACCAAWCAATCTAAAATTGTAGACACAGAAAGCAATCTAGTATTACAAAGGAACTTGAGCAAATCAAATAGATTTGAATTAAAGGATAAATATGATCCCAACACCAGTTATAATTTACAGGTATAATTCAGATTATATGTGTGATTCAAGACACCGAAGACCTTCCAAATTAAAATTGCAGGACTGTCTCCCTACAGAAATAGCTCTGGGTGAATCAGAAGAGAAGATGAGGATCCAAGTAACCTCTTTGCACTGCTCTTACCACTCAAGYAGATCTGCAAACTGAGAACAGAGAAAATCTAGGGAAGAGCTAGAAGAGCTTATGAAGACAACCTTAGAGAGCACACCAAAAGCTTTTCCAAAAATGTTATTTATATATTTCTGCATGGAGTAAAAGGCCYGGGTTTCACAAACAGCCAAAACTTGCCCCTTTGTGCTTTTGCAAAATTTCACCTACGTGAACATTTGCTGAACTCAGTGAAGAAAGGACCCCAGCCAGGAGGTCCCACCTTACCCCCAGGATCCTGGGAAATCATCAGGTCCTGAAGCAGCACCAGGACTGATGCATATCTGGCCATTTCTCACACGATTACGCAAAGAGTGTAGAGAGGAGGAAACACAACTTCAGGAACTGTGTCCAAGTTCAGGAATAGATCACAGCACCCACAGCCCGAGGAAAAACCACCCTCGCAGCAGTACCCCTAAGGGGAAGTGACCCCCTTGCCCCAGGCCACCCCTKCCCAGCCCAGAGCTTGTTCCATGCCTGGTGTCCACACCTGCCCCAGCAGCATCCTCTGCCAGACTCTGTGTTCCCAGATCAACAAATCAGGGACTTACAGCAGGAACCAGCCCAGACCTGACAGCAACTTGCCTCTGAAGCACAAGGGACAGCTTGTACCTCTCACAGCTGCCATTTCCTAACATCAAGAAGTAATTAATCTAAGCTGACTTCCATCATGGCGTGAACAGTTTGCCAACAGTTACCACATAATATTGTGTTAGAAATTATACATGTTCACTACACTGGAGATGTGCCTGAGGCATTAACTGTAAATGGTATTTTTCAGCAGGGATGTGGATGTGGGCATGCACACTGGAGCAAGAAAAGCCCTGACAGTCATGGGATTGCACAACGGTTTCCATAAACAGGATTTTCTGTTGAGAGCTTTTCCCCCTGCTGTACTGAAGTTTTCCATGTTTGGCCTTGGAAAAAAGCAAAATTGCTCTAAACACTTCAGGACTGTAAGAACTGCTCCCATCTCAAATCCATCAGCAGGGAGAGAAACAGGAGTCTGATTTCACCGTGTTTGTTCTCATCCCAGATTCACTTCAACACATGGTACTTTCCCCATTTTCATCTTTAATTTTTGATTCCTCCATTCCAAAAATATTAACTGAGGTAAGGTTTATGCAGATGGATAAGCATATCTGAGCAGCAGGGAGCCCTGTGAGTGCTTGGAATCAGCTGGCACATCCGGGGATGGAGGACTCATCAACTGAACCTCACAAAGTGTGGGCATGTTAGGAAAGGCTGGGCATCAGCTTATGCCCTGCCTGTTGTATTCTGAAGCCTGGAAAAGCACTGAAAATCCATAGTAGGCATTAAACYTCACATTATGTAGATGTGCTAGGGAGAATTGAAGAGCAGCAGCAAAATTTGTAAGTATGTAAAGATCATGGTAATCAGTCTAAAGCAGTATTAGCTAAATTTAGTGTACTGGATGGAATTCATTCATGGAACCAATTCCTGCCTATTGCCTAAGCTGTTATTTCCTCAGGTAGTGCATAAACGCTGTGATGGCATTTTAAGCAGTGTGATTTCACACTGAAGCACTTSCAGAAGTCCTGTGAGGGATGAAGATCTATTGGGCTGTTTCAATTTGTTATGTTCAGGAGGCTTTCTCCAGTAAAACGTAAGGGAGATAAGCCCCAAGCAAGGCAAAGTATCAGTCACATGCACAGAATAAAGTTTTCCCTYTACAATCTGACATTATCTGCTTAGGATGAAATACAATCTATGCTATAATCTGTTTTAAGCAGTAGAAAAACAAAAGCCCAAGCATACACATTAAATTGCTATCAAGAGGAAAATCCATATTATACAGGTGACAGGTTTTTCTAACAAAGCATTTAAAAGAGCAAAGTATGGAAAATACCATTGCCTGCCTCCAAATACTTGCAAAAAAGGTTAAGGAATATAACAGGCAAAAGAGGAAGAAATATTAGCACACAATAGCATAAGCTAAGGTGCAAAGCATGTTAATTAGTGTAATATAATGACTTCTGACAGCTTCACATAATGCCTTTTCATCAGCATACTGTTTCAATTACGCATTCTCCACTTCCCACATTAAAACCAGCTTCACTGTGATTTTTCACCTGCTGCTTCAATATTAGGTTTAAGCCCCATGTCTTCCAAGAAAATAATTTTATTTTCCTAAAGTTACTCACTGATTCCTTCAAGAAACACAAGAGAAAACATTCMTCTGCTTTGTGAAAGCATAAAAGGAAAAGGGAGGGAAATGCTGTAATGTAGTCCACCYTGTTATCTCCAGTACCATGATGCTCCATGCTGCACAAAGCCCTTGGTTAGAAGCAAATCATGCAGCTCAGAGATGAAGCACGCTGGAACAGACACCTTAAATMTGGACTAACTTTCCCCACACACTGAATAAATGATCACAGAATGACAGATATGCTGAGCTGGAAGAAAGCACCCAGAAGGATCACAGAGTCCAACTYCTGGCCCTGTTCAGGATTATGAAACAGCTTCCCCCCCCATCTATTAAACATGGAACCAAACATAAAGACAAATGTCTGGAAGTCTGATCTTCTAACAATTACAAAATTGTTTGATATTTCATTACCAGTGACCAGATAGGGAAATATGTACCTCCTGCTTTATTTTTAAAAACTTGTGCCTTGAAGAATCACAAATAAGAAAATCCCAAACAAATGCACAGCTAGGCCTAAATCCTTTCCAAACTTTAAAATGCTGGATTCCTTCAGTATTGCCACGGAACAGAGGCACAAGGAAGCTGGAAGACTGAAGGAAGCTGGAAGATTGCCCCGCTGCTCTGCTCACGAGACCCAGCAGGGCCCCGTGATCCAGGCACAAAGGCTGTGCTCTGCAGAGTGTGAAGGGACTCAGGGAGCACGGCTCCAAGGCAGATCCCCACACACAGGAGCAGCTCTGGCAGCAGAGCTGCCCATGATGAATGGGTCTCCTCCTACACACGCCTCTGAGCTCACTCTGGGGAGAGGCACAGGAGGATGATTGCCTCCAGGAAACAATCTTTCCCATCCCAAGCTGCACAGGACACACCCTAGCTCCAGTCGTGGTATGGCTGGAAGAATTTTTTCCATGCACTCATAGATCACTCTGTCTCAACAAGCCTGGTACATTCTTCCTCCATCTACTGCTGAGAGGTGCCAGGAAACCTGTAAAGCGAGTTGGGCTTTCTAGCAGAGGCTCTGCTATTCCACTAACAGCTCTGGAGGAGCCCAGAGCCTGACAGGATTTGTTGTTTGGGGCAGAGCAGTCACACATGGTAAAGCATCTTGGTCATTTAATGACAGTTTACTCTAGTCACCTTCAATACACCCACATTTTCAACCACTACTCCACTCATTTTATGAAACACTCACACAGTAAGAAAGCTCTTGACACAGAGCCGCAAAAAAGAAATTCCTCCTTGAAATTTTCATGCAGAAACTCAGCACCCAATTATTGCTCTTCCTTTTATATCTCTCTGAATTTTAAGAAGGAAAATGGCAGAGAACTAAGAGGCAACGCTGTGGCCTAAATTCTGTATTTGTTAATAATTCTGTATTTGTTAATAATTCTGAATTCCTCTTCTCCTCTGCCCCCTCCCCCCCCATAACATAATGCTTTAAGCCCTCAATTCAAGTTTGTACAGCCAGGGTGACACTCCCAGGCAATGCAAATGCACACTTGGAGGTTTGACTGCAGCATCTTCCATCAAGCATAGCACCCCATAAAGCAGCTGCAGCCTTTTCTTAAGGCATTTGGATGCTTGCAGCAATCACAGACTGCCAGAATGAATTTTCAACCCCAGGCACATTTTCAACAAGAGTCTTCAGGCTCCCCAGTGCCTTTWTGCTGTTTTGGTTTTTTTTTTTTAATCTGAAGAATTATTAAATGGCCAGACTTTCCCATGTGCCCAGCACCCATGCACTCATTCTGCAATCTCTCTGAAAAGGCTCCTAGTAAGATCTTAAATCAGCACTGGAGTGCTTAGAATTAGTAAGTATTAACAGATTTAGGCAATGAAATTTTAAGCTACCGAAGCTTATTATTTTCATCCTCAAAATCTATTCATGTAAGTGCAGTCACCTTTTAATGCAGAGCAGAAGATTTGAGATTTAAATGTAGGTTCACTTTAAGTGAGTTTAGCACACAAAAAGTGACAGGAGTTGGAATACAGCTCTTTTGTGAACTGAAGAAAAAGAAATGAAAGAATAGAAGCAGCAAACAAATTACAAGACCTGTCAGCCTTGTTAGATATTATGTTGAGAGCAGTAGGGATGAATGGGGACTTCCCACTTCTCTGCCTATCACAAACAAATGAAAATATATGCATGGTTTTGAATAAGGTATTTAGGAAGTGACAGATAAGTCTTAGGAAGGCACATTTGCTTTCCCTGCTGAGAAAATAACATATCTCARTAACACCACTTCCTTTCAAATTCCTTGGGACAACGAATCACAGAGGGCAATTTTAATTTATTTTGACTGTTTACTCTGTGTTGACAATTTGAATTGGTAGCTTCTGATATTCGGCTGCAGGAAGCAGTCTGAAACATGACAGCTCTGGCTGCAAAGAAGTAATACCTTCAAAATTATACATCTCTTAACCAACTGTCTTTTTTTTTTTACAGCTATTCCAGCCTTCATTTCAGCATTCCAGCTTTGGGTTTCTTTTGTTCAAAAGAACATCCCAGAATGTTATTCTTTCCATGGTTTTARAATTACACATGCATTAAACAAGCCTGGGAAAGCCCAGGAAGAAATTAGAAGAAAGAAACTGCAGAATTATTTGACTGGCAAGAAATTGCAGTCCTTCAGAAAGATCTGTGCTTATTTATGTATTTGAGAAATTCCTTCTTTTTATATTTCCCTTGTTTGAAGAACACAGCCATATGCTACATGAACATACACACTCAGTGCTATCCACAATATAAGCAGATTTACACAGACAGCACATTCAACTCGACAGCAACCAGTTTCACAAGAAAGGGCACAAGCCAAGGTAAGAAAGCCAATCTCTGATGCATAAATATGGATTGTGACACTGCCACAACCACACCAATTGTTGTTAAATTCACAGGAAAACTTGCAAACTACATTAAGCTCTCCAAAAGGAGCAAGCAAAATATCTCTGCCACCACTTTGTTCAGGCTGCTGAAACTTCAACAGAGGGCAAACTGAACTTTTTCWCATAGAAAGTCTCAAACAACAAGCACCATTCCACCTCTCAAGGAAAAAACTATTTTAATTGTTCCATTCCTTTGTCTAAGTAGAAAAAGTACACCCTACTATTAGCTATTAGCTATTGCCAAGTACTCTGAAACGTGCAGGGATGTAAAATTAAAGCTCTCACAAAACTGACATAAGCTTCAAAAATCATTCCACATCACTTGACGATTCCTGCTTCACTAAGTTTTATTGTTCTCTGGTCTAGTAATCTTCTGATATTAATGGTTATTGTTCCACGTATTCTGAAGGCTTACACTTAAGCAGGAATGTGGGAAGACTCTATAGGTAACTCCAAAATCAGTCCCATTAGGGTAAAAAAACACCCAGATTGACGCCAAAACTCCTCTCTTGCACAGATAAAATATAAATGCTCTAGAGAAAGTGAAAACAGCTCCTGAGGGAACTGTTAGGAACTGGGCAAAAGAGCAACACAAAGGTTTGGTTTGTCAAGTAGGAACCTGAAGGAGGAGAATGGGGAGTGTCTGTGAGAGAGCACAGCTCTGCCAGCACCAGGCACTCACTGACCTTGCCTGTGCATGGAGCACCAGCAAAGGAAAAGGAAAGAGATAAACATCTGTGCCTATAAAGTATATGCCATTTTTATTCCTTAAAGGATTTAATAAATTCCACAAGTCTCCAGGAACATAAAGATAAGCTCTCTGCTCATGAAGGGCAAAGTGCTATCAGCTTTCAAACCAACTCTGCTGAGTTTGGGAAGGTCTTCAGGGAGAAATGGCATTTAATAACATTTCTGGCTGCTCCTAAAACACAGAGCTGCTACCTAAATGGGAGCCATAATTTACCCTTCTTTGCTCCAAAACAYTGTTCTCAAGAAAACATTTCAAAATTAAGAAGGAAAGCCAATTTACCTGTCTCCTTCTCAGCTTGTTTGTTAGGACTGAATTCTCCATACATTCTGAATGCATTTAGTATGGCTGATACTCAGGAAAAAAATCAGCAGTTTATATTAATGATCCACTTTAATTTCTTTGATTTTCAAAATTTTTAATATAAGAAAACAGGAAAATGTGAAGGGTGTTCAGCTGGAAGAGGAAATTAGAAAGATAAATGTAATACAGCCTCTTTAATCCAAACATTTTCTTTAAAATAAATTCCACTTTCAAGCTTCATTTACAATCTCATTTGCACAGAGTTGCCAATCCTGATTAGCCCAAGTGAACTCCCTACACATGAAGGTGAAATCTCCCAGGCAGTGATAYAGCAGGAGATTAGAGCACCTGCAGACATCCAGTGTGCTGCAAGAGACTTTCTTTTKACTTGGAATTACCCCCAAATGAATACCTTCAAACATAAATGAACAAAAGAAAGGATCTCACAATCTGTGGTTAAACAGAAACTTCTCATTTTAAAGAAATGCATTCTGCTTGAGACCAAAAGCTAAGASACAAAGAAGTTTCTCTAGCTTTCAAAACAGTGATCCCTTAAAAAGGGAGAAAAGCATGAATTTTACCACTCTGAAGACACTTTTAATAGGAACTAGTCRTGACTGATGTTACAGTAGGCAAGACAAAAAAATATTTGCTAAGCCCACCAGTGGAACACACAATTCCCCATGAAGACCCAAAACACACCACTCTAGAAAGCCACAATTTCTTTTAAAAAGCCCAAACAACTTTAAATAATTTTAAAGATACTATGTATATTGTGAGACTGATTGCAAATGAAAACTCTGGTCATCAAAGTAAGAAATAAAGGAGGAAAGAAAGAAAGTAATGAAGAATTATTTTCACACCCAGCAAATCATCACATGCCATCTATTCCAGTTGATTATGGCATTTATTTGGTCAAGTATTCACAAGTTAAAACTCCATGTGTTTAATCATAGTCTGGCCTGTTATAAAGCATTATGTCTTAAGACTTTATTTGATCAGAAGGCAAGCTTAGACTAGTTCTTGCAACTTTGAGAAATTGCAGTCAGCCATTTCTCAATATCTGATAGGCAGGAAGAAGAAGAAATGAATTTTAAAATGGGTATGGTTTGATCATTGATACACAAGCCATGTTCCAAGAGCTGTGACTGGTAAAAATGAAGGGAGATTCCCTGAATGTATGGAAGAAATACAGCACACAGCACACATCTTGTCAGAAAAAAAGAAATGCCTAYTATCTTCTTAATGCATATATTAAAACAAGGTACAAAACAGAAGAAGAATAAAATATCCATGAAAATACATAATAGTAGTACTGGAAAATCACCACTTGAAGTGACTGCACAWGMAAGTGCTGCAAAGARGAAGGAAAGCYTGAAGAAGTAGCAAAATGCAGAGGYAGAAGGATGATATACTTGCCAGGGCAGCATGTACAGAAGAAACTGTAGTTAATTGTACACTGTTAACTGCATGCCTGCCATTTTACCAGTTTGGAGGCAAAAGGTGCAACATATAATGGATGCTGGGCTTGGAGCCAAATCACAGCTCCTGATGTTGAACATGCAGACACTGTAAGCCAATAGAGGTGCTTTTATGATTTAGAACACTGGCAGGTAAATACACTGCTATCCAAACATCAACAGCACATCCCTGCTACAATTTCTCCAATAAAACACACAATAATTCAAATGAGCAGTATCACTGGTYTGTATTGAGGAGGGCCTGAAGGTAACAGTTAAAAGCAAAGCCCTATTTTAAAAAACACATGGAACTCCTGTGCCATAGGCTGGCACATATGTTTGACTGGTTAGATAATACGGAAAAGTGAGGGAAGTGTGGGARGGGAACAAATGTGTTCTGCTCATGAGGCTAAAGGGGCACTACCAGGAGGTGACCCCCTTGGAAGCATTTGTTTCAGAGCAGGGCTCAGTGCCTGAAGTAACCAGCCCTGCCTAAAGCTCTCCAAGGTTTGAAGACACTGAATTCACCCCCTAAAAAACCAGCCAGATTAGGAAATCATTCATTCACCCCACAGGGGTACATCAGAATCTTGGACTGCTGAAAAAACACAAGGCAGGGACTTACCACACCTGYATCTAATATGAATCACCATTTATTTAATAAAATGGGATTCTTACAAGGAAGCAGATTAAATAATGGGTTAGAGAGCAATTGCTTATACAGTTCTGAACAGGAGTGACAGAAAATTAATACTGAATTATGCCAGCTCAATGGATTACTCAAAGTGCTCTAACACCCTCAGTTTGTCCTCACTGGGTATCACTTTGATACAAAAGTCACTTCCACAGTTGGAATTAATTCAAAGAATACTTTTAAAGCACAGAATATTCCAAAGCCAGATTTAGAAACTTTCTCCTTCCCACTGTTGTCCTGCCAGTCCGTGTGTCTAGTATGGGTCACACACACGGAGAGGCACTGTTTAATTTAAACAAGCTCCTGAGTTCTGCATCCCTGCAGGCATGAGGATGACTCTGAGCTGTTTGGGATGAGCAGTGCACGAGCTCTGAAGCTACAACTTTTTCATAYGCTGCAGCCAAACACAACCAGGCAGCATCACAACACATGAAAAAGGCCAGAGCCCCCAGCCCTTTTGTGTAAGAGGTGAGGGTTTGTTCCACCTTAGAGGATTTCCTTTCAGAAATGCTCTGTCTGCCACACAGGGATTTACTCACTGGTGTTTACTCATTTCKGATTCATGGTCTTTGGGCCTCTAAAATATTGTTACTAAAAAAAAGACCAAAGAAGTCCTTTCTCATTTGCAGCCTCCCCCTCTGTGTATGATCACAAGGGATTCTCTGACCCATGAACTAACTGCTCTTTTTGACACAACCAGCTGGTAGGAAAGCT